>NDFZ01005108.1:301111-319381 GCA_002192655.3 Mamestra configurata | reverse complement strand
CCAGGGTGGAGGATTTCCATGAGGATTTCCCCCCAAGATCAAAAAAAAAAAAATGGGTGGTAGATAACCCGCAGGTTTGATGGAAGGGTGCAGATGTCAGCTTGTGTGTCTGACCGCCAGATGTCACTGCAGCAGTTTTCCGTCCGTTTCCTCAGCGAGAAAATAGTCGATAGCTTGACTTAAAGACCTCAAGTTATAGGTACAAGAAAACACTGGATTAAAAGCAAATTATATTTAATTATTACACATTATTATACAATATTTAAGTAATTACAATTAACATAAAAAATCAATTGACTTAATAAGTTTGATCACAGATCTAAATAAACATTGATAAACTTACAGTTTTTAAATGCGAAAAAATATATTTTCTTCCTTTTAAATTTAATTATTAACTTAAAATAAGTTTTATAAGCATGTTACTTAATCATACTAATACAATTGAACTTCTATAATCGTTTTGACTCACACCTTTCGACATTTAAAAATCGATCGGCCTAGCCTTTTCCAACCATTTTAGTATCGGCTTCCAGTCAAACTGGATGCAGCTGGGTTTCAGTATAAAGTCCAAGTCTGACTGATGGTGGTGCATGCGTTGGAATCATTTGGCTCCCTTCAAAATGGTTGAGCCGAATGGTGCTGGCGCATGCGTCATGTTAGTGAACGGGCGCCGTCAGCTGGGACTGACGCCCTACTATGAAGTCTTAAAACGATCATGATTCCGCTCTAAGAGGGAGACGGAGCTATACATAGCGAATAGCACTATCCCGTTCACATCATCGGAATGTATGGCATTAGCACGTCATAGTAGGGCAGCTGGTCATTTCTCGGCTGCCACGGTTTATTTTAATTGTTTATTTTTACTCCGGACGCTTTTATCCTTCACGTCTTTTACATCGTTCTCACATAAATGTATAATTTCAACATGAATGATGTAACCATAACTTTGTAAAAAAAATATTTTTTTTTAAAAGAGTTTCCGTGGAGTTTCTTGCACGTTCTTTTCCATAGAGATCTACGATTTGGAACGTGCAAATAGCTTCATCTTTTTGACCGACCGACTTTGACAATTCCAAAGTTCCTGTAAATGGTCTAGTTGAAATAAATGCTTTGAGTGAAGCGGCTGCCTACCAGACCTCTACAACCCATTAACTGGGTAACACGGTAGTTCTTGGCAAGACTGGAGTCAGATTTTCTGGCTTCGGACTCTCCGTAACGACTGTCAAAGATAACGACTACAAATGACAGCCGGGACCAACGGCTTAACGTGCTTTCAAATCAAGGAGGGATCTCGGTATGTGACGCGTTGCTTGATTTCGAAGAGAACCAAGCTACTTTTATTATGCAGCTTCGAGCTCCTCGTCCGTTGTTGGGTTATGAACTCTAGAATCAGCGCCGATAGTTGAATGTCCAACAACGCAATAATTTTAGGCAATCGTTTAGGTCCAGTTCGATCCAGCCCGTCCCTAGCTGTCCTCTCCCCAGCGACGCCCTAAGCCGAGGCCCGTACCCCACAGGGGGTGCCCTTAGCGTGTAGTCGCTTAGTTTGTAAGTTTTTTATAAGCCCTGGCTGGAGGCTTTAATATTATATTAAGGCCACCACAGGCAAGCCCGGTTAAGCAGTCGACAACCTTATAGGTTGAACTGCGAGAAGCCACTCATTAAAATAAAAAAAAAGCAATCGTTTTGGTTTTGATTGCAATTATTGCTCGGCAATATTATTATATAAATAGATAGACAAACTTTTAGAAATCATTTAGACCACCAAAATAAGGTCAGTGGTAAACAAAAAGATAAGATAAACGCAACATAAAATTGTGAGAAATGTTTCGCGCGTCTTGATCGATTTTCATGTGCCGTCCGGCCAGCCAAATATAATAAATTATAATGGAAAGCTGGCCTCAGAACGTTTCCACACGAGTGCGAAATTCACTTTTACGCTCGCAACCAAATTTAAGTGGGGACGTGGGGATTAGACTCCAAATTCAAGCACGTGTGTCGAAAAATAAGCACTCATCAAGCAGGAGTTCAAAATTCTATTCAAGCATCTTCATCATTTCCACTGTCCGTAGATACCTCACCGTCCCCAATAAACACTTCTTCGTTAACTATATAGTTGGGAACCTTCCTATTGACTTGAAGAACCGACGCCATAGCCATTCCAGTACCAAAACTATACTCTATGGGCTTCAAACTCTCATCTACATTGTCTATTGCAGGAACCGGTCTATGGTTCGGATGATTTTTTCTTCTAACTGCTCTATGACGACGGACATCATGTAATAAAGCCTTCTGCTTCTCCTTATAATACTCAAAATCGCTTTCTGACGACGAAGGTGTTAATTCCAAGTCCTTTTTTGTGAACCGTATCTCGTTATTTACAGTTTCTTTGACTGTTTTGTTGACTGTACCTGCTTCTACGTCGCTTAGGCCTTCGGAAAGACCGCTGGAGTCTAAATCGTTTTTTTCTGGCCTTATATATTTACACCACTTTGTAATGAGATATTCATTGAAAGTACTTATGGTTAATAGTTTACTTTTTACATTTAATTTCGCATTAGCCTCATATATAACATCATTTATTTCCGTTTCCTTACTGTATTTCGCTAATTTATACTTGTATTTCTTATTCCTAGTTTTATTTTTTTTCGGTTTTGTAGATAATGGTCTCTTTTTAGGAGCATGTCTTCTTATTTTTAATTTGTTAATGTAACCTTTTTTCTCCATGAATTCGTCTAGATTGATTTGTCGGGGGAATTCTGGTATATCTTTTAGTTCTGGCATCGTTTTAGCGAGCGCTTGCCTCTCTCGTTCTCTCATAACGTCCTCTCTTTTCCCCAGCTTCCTTTTCAATTCACATAACACTATTTTATTCGTTTCTTTTTCTTTTCTCCCAGGAGCCGTTGTGAGGTCCCCTGCTGGCTGAACACTAGAATCATCATCGTCCGTTTTCACGAAATAAAAAACTTCATCCTTGCTCTCTGGTTCCCTGTCTTCTATTTTCAAAATATCCAAGTTCTCAACCATAACCTCTTTGTCTTCGAACTCGATTTCTTTGACGTTCCTATTTTGAATTTTCTTTAACCTCAACTGCGAACTCTGTACAGTCTTCAAACATTTAGTGAGACTATCGATAATGTCATCCATATCTCGATTCAAGACATCCAAATCGAATTCCTGTTTATTCATAGCGCAAGAATCGAGAAAAACGTCTAAACTGTTTGATTTATTTAGTATTAATTTTAATTCTAAGCAAGATTTAGCTACACCAGTATGAATGTCAGAATAGAGCCAAGTGTCGTTGAAGGCTGTCCCTAACTTTTTATTTTCGTTGTCAATGTTGCCAGAGTTCTTAAGGAGTCTATACATTCGTTCGAGTGATTCGAAGTTGCGTGTGAACTGCTCTGTGACGTGGGGTATAACGACTGCGTGCAGCCAGTGTATTCGTTCGTTATGGTTCTTGTAAACGCGTTGTGCTTGCAGGGGAGGTACGAAATGGGCCATCGCGACGTGTTTTAGGAACGTTGACTGGACTACTAAGAAGGCGTGGTGGATTTTCTGTAAAAGAAAGGGTAATAATCTATACTTTATTTTCTTTTTAGGGATCCGTACCTCAAAATGAAAAACCGAATCCCTTATAGGAAAACTTCGTTGTTCGTCTGTCTGACTGTAAGTCTGCTTTTTTAGATTTACGGAACCCCGGAAGAGGTACGGAACTCAAAACGAAAAAAACCGAAACCCTTAAGGATGGAAGAAAATTCTTATTTTTTTCGCGTCGAGAGGATAACTCTTTAGAAGCACCTGCGCAAACTAGAGTTATCTTGTAACCCAGAGTAAGTCGTAAACAGGAGGTTAAATAATAAATATTCCATAAAATACGCACAGTACCAGTTGTTGTGGCGACACTTGGGGGAGGCTTATGTCCAGCAGTGGACGTCTTTCGGCTGACATGATGATAATGATATAATGACCCCGCATTCAAACTAACTCGGGAGTTCAATCGTGATATTTACTTACCATAAGGTTATCACTCGTCTGCGCCTGTACAGCCTCCCAGGCGACGTCAGCTCGAAGCCAGGGCGCGTTGCCCAAGATGGCGGAGGATGCTCTAGACAGTAGCACTGCTAGCTCACTCTGGTGGCGACAGAGTAGTGTGTGGGTCGAGTCTATTACTGTCGTTAGGGAGCCACTGTGAAATAGGAGCAAAAATTGGTTGTCTGTAAAGTCGGTTTACGGACGATAGTTTAACGTGACAACGTCATAACAAAACATTGATGAAATGATCGTAACGTTACAATGAGCGAAACGTTACAATGAGCGTAACGTTACAATGAGCGTAACGTTACAGTGAGCGTAGCGTTACAACGAGCGTAACGTTACAATGAGCGTAACGAACTAACGATACAATGAGCGTAACGTTACAATGAGCGTAACGTTACAATGAGCGTAACGTTACAATGAGCGTAACGTTACAATGAGCGTAACGTTACAATGAGCGTAACGTTACAATGAGCGTAACGTTACAATGAGCGTAACGTTACAATGAGTCATCCTTTTCCTTGCGTGCAGCCGGCGTTTATTTATTTATTTTTTATTTATAAGGTTCACCCACAGCACATCGATCATGCGTTCATCGATTTATTAGACGTTGTCACGTCAAAAAGACTTCCCCTTTGAAATCAACAATCAACGGCCTCCTGCAGCTCATTGTGGGGAGAATGGATGTGGACTGCGCGTTCATGGCGCATTGGAAAAAATTACATGTTGCGGTCCTGATCCAATGCTCAATGAATAATGTCTTAAGTAATGGGTTGATATATTGTCTATTATTTATAAATGTACTTATGATTAAAAAAAATGAATTGATGATTATTATAGTAACAATTGTAATTTTTATCTGAAATAAATTAATTGAAATTGTTAGAAATAAAATAAAAAATCAATATGCCTAGTATGTGTTCCGTTGCATCGCAGGCCCTATCAGAATACCAGCGCTGAGTTATTTATTTTTTTAAATAACGTAGCATAATTATGCATATATAAACAGCCAGACGCGGAACAACTATCTGTAAGCCATCCAAATTGTTCCGTGCGGGAATCGAACCCGCGACACGCAACGCAGCAGCCAATCGCTCAACCACTGCGCCAACCGTGTCATCAATTTATACCGCCACAAAAACTAACGTAGCGACATCTATACCGCTAGTACCGCACTGCGTCACACAAATCCTGCATCGCGGTATCAAAGTTTTCCATGCAATTTGAACATATACAGCAGCCCAAATAATACTCATTGAACAGTTCCTATGACATAAAGGTGTTTTTATGGTTCCGTAGTAAAACGGGACCCTATTACTAAGACTCCGTTGTCTGTCCGTCTGTCACCAGGCTGTATCTCATGAACCGTGATAGTTAGACAGTTGAAATTTTCTCAGATGATGTATTTCTGTTGCCGCTATAACAACAAATACTAAGAAACAGATTAAAATAAATATTTAAGGGGACTCCCATACAATAAACGTGATTTTTTTGCCGTTTTTGTAGGTATGGTACGGAACCCTTCGTGCGCGAGTCCGACTCTTGGCCGGTTTTTCCTAGACAGAAATAGAGAACTTACATGTTGGCATGTAGAGCGGCATACTCCTTGAGACATGCATGTGTTCTCCTGGCAAGCGCCAAGTACTCCCTCATTACAGACAGCAGAGGGGGCAGAGCACCCCGGCAGTGGAAGCGGTGACACCAGCGGAGGACTACAGGCAGGGAGGCGTAGACTGTCAAGTTGATGAGAGTGGAGCGCTGTATACTGCAATTTAAAAGGAATATTGTTAAAAATTGGCTTTAGCCGGAAGCTAAGCATTGCCATTCAACGTGGCAATGCCGCCAGTCTCTTAGGCACATTACCAGCTGACAGCGTTGATAACGAATTTTTTAATGCTTAATTTTTTTTTCTTGTTAGTTTAGTTCATAGTATTTGTTAACCTTTTGAACGCCATTGTCAACAAGACAATGGCAAAACATTGACAAGCAAGCGCGTGCCCTGTATGCCAAAAGTATTTTCTATGGCATGGCGTCTATCTATCTATTCTATCTATGGTTTCCGCACTTAGTCCTGATGTTGGACCATTGTGCGTGGGCCATGGCGGCCGTCATTCCAACCAGCCAACCTCCCTCCAGAAGCAGATCAGTTCTCCTAAGGAGTTCAGGGTGTGCGGTGATGGTCCCCGCAACCATTGGCAGGCTGTTTAGGGTGGCATGGAGTCGGGGGCAAGTCGATGCGTTTATGCTCTGACGTTCTAAAGGTTGTCACCCCAAGGTGAAAGGGTGTCCATAACAAAAGCTTAGTATTATATAAGAAAGCAAGGAATAACACCTACTTTCTTGGAGGAAACAGGAGGACACTAGCTGCAACCCCAGCCACAGCGGACACTCGTTCCCCTCTGGTCATCCAGCCGTTCTTGCCACCGCCCACATACTGCCACACATCCTCAGGGGCCGGAGACTCTTGTTCCACGTCGATGCTGTCTTCTCGGAAGAGGAGCCCACTTTCTAGTATCAGGATTATGTTCTCGCGAGTATATAGGAGCTGTGAATGATATTTTTAAAATTGTATATTTAATAAATCTTTGTTAGATCATAATCTCTCGAGATATTGTGTAATTCCATAATTAATTTATTTGTTTTCAGTTTCCAATTTATTTGTTTCTTATTGAGTGAAACGAGGTTACAATTTCACGCAATATTTTACAATCTTACCGTGTTTGCAATTTTCCGGGGACATATAATGTTAGGGGTATGTCTCATCTAGTTTAAAAATGACCAAAACAAATTGACGAGTAAAAGTGTTATGTTTAACCTCCTTACAAAATAAATATCATTTATCATTATATATTTTTGAAATTAGTGTTTTCGTCAAAACAAACATGAGGTTATTCGAAAAAGTGTCAATGTTACGAGATGTTGCCATTCGTAGCCAATACGCAAACTCTTTAAGAAATCAGCGATGTAGTACTGCCTTAGTGAGAAAGAGTGTTTCAGGCATGGCACCGCACATTTACAATAAATTACCAGATGTCATAAAAAAAATTAATGTTACACAATTCAATCAACAATTACAACGGGTATTAATTGAAAAATGAAATTATACGACTGATGAATTTCTGAATGATAAATTAATATTGACTTATTTATTTATGACTGTAGAAACATTTAATTGAATATTGTGACTAATGATACTTTATCTAATACCTTAAAACAAGCAATTTTTATATAATATATGTATATATATAAAATTAATCTGGGAAATGGCTCCAACGGTTTTCATGAAATTTAGTATGCAGGGGGTTTGGGGGCAATAAATCGATCTAGCTAGGTTTCATTTTTGGAAAATTTTAACAAAAAAAAAACGAGCGTAGCCCGCACATACAGGTACTGATTATTTATTTATGCATTGACTGTAGAAATTACTCCATATTACAACATTTATAATTCTTGTTTTTATTTATTATCATCATTCAATTAATTTTTACATACTTACTTAACAAATAATTTGTGTTTAATTCTCGCATGAATAATTCGCAACGATATTTGTATGCTTCTTGGCATAACATAGCAACCTATTAGCTTTAATTTAAGTTTATGCCTGTTCCCTATTGCTTTAATGGGAGAGCATTATTACACCTTGGGCTGTGCAAAAAATTAATGTGCGGGTGATGATACCCTATAGTATGTCCTATTGTTAACATTTTAGTTGATAATGATAAAGTACCTGGATGACCGAGCTTCGCTCCTTTAATTTTGGTACTTCAACGTTTTCTAAAAATGAAACCTAGCTAGATCGATTTATCGCTCCCGAAATCCCCATTGATATCGCATCTTAAATAATACAGCAATTTTATGTCCTTGGACTATCAGTTTTTGTGTGAATGACAAAATAATTAAAGTTACTTTCTGTTTTTAGATTTATGGTTACCTAATAGGTAAGTTTTGCAGCATCAGATCATACGCATGCCCTTGGTAAACGTCCAAAGACAAAACAAACTGAGTTTTTAGAACAAAAAGAGAAACTTACCATATTAGGCCTGAATTTGATTGCAAACCATCTTCGAGAGAGAAGAGGAGGCGTAAAATCTTGTTTCATGAACAATGCCATCTGGAATTTCATAATAACTTAGCTATAATTGTCATTTTCATAACAAAATCACAAGAAAAAGCAAAATATTTGCCGGCGAAAGGTTAAACATTATTCAACAAAAAATGACAAAAAATCACGAAATTATATCACTGTTTGATTCAATAAAGAGAGTTATAGCATTTTTGATGGTTACCTTGTTTATTGTTATTATATAATCGATTTAATAATTGTATTTTTACATTTTTCAAGAATCACGAAATTCTTCGCTTATTATGACATTATTTGTCATGTTCGTCAAGATAGCTATGGCTAGTTTTTTCCTGTTGCGTCTGAACATGGACTTACGTCGAAATATCTTGAAAGTTAAAGGTTGATTTAAATAAGATACATAATTATATAATTTGTACTTCGTTGTTGATTTTAGAATTAGGTACTTCATTTTACGTGTTTAAATTATGGAAGCAACTTCAGATCACTCAACGATTTTAAAACGAGCTTCGCAAACACTATTTCGGTCCAATCAGCAGACTATAATTTTATTATACTCTTTGAGCAGACTTTATCGAACAACGAAAAAGAGTAAGTATAGCGAATTATTGTTTTCACATTTTTTTTCGAAATCATTTTGAACACGACATGGTCACATGGAATATGTATAAAACAAATATTTTATTTTTTAATGGCATGCAACATCTGGGACTCGAACCCAGACTTTATAAAGATAGGTACTTCAATACTTTTATAAGAATAAGAATATTTTATTTGCATTTAAAACATGGTAAGTACATTTAAGGTCTTATTTTTATAATCATGATCTAACATGTTTTGCATTTTACTGGCATACAAATATTTGAGAAATTGTTCACAAAAGTAACGAATGTTATTAATTATAAAACGAATGTTTTGTGATACCTACTTACAATAATTAGGTAATTAAGTTATTGATATATGATGATGATGATGAATCCATTCAAGATTGAACTAAGTAGGTATAAAAAAAACACCGTAAACTTTTAAACTTTATTGCATTTTAAAAACTGTTCATTAAAAATAATTTTATTTCACTTTCATTATTTCATAGACATAGGAAAAACAAGAAATGTTCAACTTAACTAATTAATATAAAAAAGAGAACACTTTGACTGGTGACGGTTTTTACAAAAACACTTAGGTACAATTCACCAGCGAAACTCAGAAAGCATAGTTAGTGATTTTAATATTGTGATGTAGTTTGACATTGCAAATGGAAAAAACTTGTCATTGCATTATCTCAACTCCATAACATCGGGCGTCTATTCCCTTTAGGCTCCAATGATAAATACCCACGTGTATCAAACGCTTTTCAACACACTTACTCGAAAAAATGATTAAAATTTCATAAATATTATTTATTAATAAATTATTGTGAGAAAAGGCTCGCCGAAGGCTCGCCGATTGCTTCTCGTGGCAGTTCTCGATTTTCGTGGGAGCTAACGGTCGACAAGTGGGGATCGCCCGGCGAAACTTTCCGCACTAGTGTGAAAAAGACTCCGATGCGTACCTACCTGAAAGCGTAGCAGCCAGTTCACGCGCAAGTGTGTTGAAATAACATTTTTTCTCTCATAATTTTAAGTACGTGCAGTAAGCTTACTACCCGTGAGCGTTGAACTAGAACAATCAACAATTACAACGGGTTTTAATTGAAAAATGAAATTATACAACTGATGAATACCTGAATGATAAATTAATATTGACTTATTTATTTATGACTGTAGAAACATTTAATTGAATATTGTGACTAATGATACTTTATCTAATACCTTAAAACAAGCAATTTTTATATAATATATGTATATATATAAAATTAATCTGGGAAATGGCTCCAACGATTTTCATGAAATTTAGTATGCGGGGGGTTTGGGGGCAATAAATCGATCTAGCTAGGTTTCATTTTTAGAAAATTTTAACAAAAAAAAAACGAGCGAAGCCCGCACATACAGGTACTGATTATTTATTTATGCATTGACTGTAGAAATTACTCCATATTACAACATTTATAGTTCTTGTTTTTATTTATTATCATCATTCAATTAATTTTTACATACTTACTTAACAAATAATTTGTGTTTAATTCTCGCATGAATAATTCGCAACGATATTTGTATGCTTCTTGGCATAACATAGCAACCTATTAGCTTTAATTTAAGTTTATGCCTGTTCCCTATTGCTTTAATGGGAGAGCATTATTACACCTTGGGCTGTGCAAAAAATTAATGTGCGGGTGATGATACCCTATAGTATGTCCTATTGTTAACATTTTAGTTGATAATGATAAAGTACCTGGATGACCGAGCTTCGCTCCTTTAATTTTGGTACTTCAACGTTTTCTAAAAATGAAACCTAGCTAGATCGATTTATCGCTCCCGAAATCCCCATTGATATCGCATCTTAAATAATACAGCAATTTTATGTCCTTGGACTATCAGTTTTTGTGTGAATGACAAAATAATTAAAGTTACTTTCTGTTTTTAGATTTATGGTTACCTAATAGGTAAGTTTTGCAGCATCAGATCATACGCATGCCCTTGGTAAACGTCCAAAGACAAAACAAACTGAGTTTTTAGAACAAAAAGAGAAACTTACCATATTAGGCCTGAATTTGATTGCAAACCATCTTCGAGAGAGAAGAGGAGGCGTAAAATCTTGTTTCATGAACAATGCCATCTGGAATTTCATAATAACTTAGCTATAATTGTCATTTTCATAACAAAATCACAAGAAAAAGCAAAATATTTGCCGGCGAAAGGTTAAACATTATTCAACAAAAAATGACAAAAAATCACGAAATTATATCACTGTTTGATTCAATAAAGAGAGTTATAGCATTTTTGATGGTTACCTTGTTTATTGTTATTATATAATCGATTTAATAATTGTATTTTTACATTTTTCAAGAATCACGAAATTCTTCGCTTATTATGACATTATTTGTCATGTTCGTCAAGATAGCTATGGCTAGTTTTTTCCTGTTGCGTCTGAACATGGACTTACGTCGAAATATCTTGAAAGTTAAAGGTTGATTTAAATAAGATACATAATTATATAATTTGTACTTCGTTGTTGATTTTAGAATTAGGTACTTCATTTTACGTGTTTAAATTATGGAAGCAACTTCAGATCACTCAACGATTTTAAAACGAGCTTCGCAAACACTATTTCGGTCCAATCAGCAGACTATAATTTTATTATACTCTTTGAGCAGACTTCATCGAACAACGAAAAAGAGTAAGTATAGCGAATTATTGTTTTCACATTTTTTTTCGAAATCATTTTGAACACGACATGGTCACATGGAATATGTATAAAACAAATATTTTATTTTTTAATGGCATGCAACATCTGGGACTCGAACCCAGACTTTATAAAGATAGGTACTTCAATACTTTTATAAGAATAAGAATATTTTATTTGCATTTAAAACATGGTAAGTACATTTAAGGTCTTATTTTTATAATCATGATCTAACATGTTTTGCCTTTTACTGGCATACAAATATTTGAGAAATTGTTCACAAAAATAACGAATGTTAGATATTAATTATAAAACTAATGTTTTGTGATACAATAATTAATTAAGTTATTGATATATATGATGATGATGATGAATCCATTCAAGATTGAACTAAGTAGGTATAAAAAAAACACCGTAAACTTTTAAACTTTATTGCATTTTAAAAACTGTTCATTAAAAATAATTTTATTTCACTTTCATTATTTCATAGACATAGGAAAAACAAGAAATGTTCAACTTAACTAATTAATATAAAAAAGAGAACACTTTGACTGGTGACGGTTTTTACAAAAACAATTACAATTCACCAGCGAAACTCAGAAAGCATAGTTAGTGATTTTAATATTGTGATGTAGTTTGACATTGCAAATGGAAAAAACTTGTCATTGCAGTATCTCCAGTATCTCAACTCCATAACATCGGGCGTCTATTCCCTTTAGGCTACAATGATAAATACTCACGTGTATCAAACGCTTTCAACACAATTACTTACTGGAAAAATTTATAAAATTTTCACAAATTTTATTTATTAATAAATTATTGTGAGAAAAGGCTCGCCGATTGCTTCTCGTGGCAGTTCTCGATTTTTGTGGGAGCTAACCGTCGACTAGTGGGGATCGCCTGGCGAAATTTTCCGCACTAGTCTGAAATAGACTTCGATGCGTACACCTGAAAGTGTAGCAGCCAGTTCACAAGCAAGTGTGTTGAAATAACATTTTTTCTCTCATAATTTTAAGTACGTGCAGTAAGCTCACTACCTGTGGCCGTTGAACTTGAAATAAGCCCTCACAACAGTGAAGTTTTGCTAGTGAAATAAATTTAATACTTTATTTTCAATTTATTAAGTACAAAATGCATTTATTAGGGAATGTATGACACCGGGTATTTTACAAATAGAAAAAATATAATTCTATAAATTGTACTATCATCGTAGTGAAGTCACGCGAGTTTTCAACGCACCGTATCGTCTTCATTTTTTGTTTACGTGAAAACAGAAAATTCGATTCTAATAGTTTTTGGAAATCTATCTAGCTTTTTTTCAGTAAAATAAAAATATTTATGTCAATCTTGGCTGAGGACTGCTATAGAGAAAAAAACAATAATAATTTGCCTGACTTATTATTTGTTTAAAACTTTATACACAAAGGTAGATAGATACCCCAGCACATAAAGCTACACGAAACTGTCAAATTTTCCCAATCAACCTTGAACGTAATACTCTAGCGATAAAGTTGAAAAATCTATTAACTAATGTCAGAGTCAGAGAACAAGCGTTTTGACAGGTGACGGGACCTGACGCCTCAGTGCTGCTCCCTGGTGCACGTTATTTCTGGAAACTCTCATATTTTGAATATTTTTCAAACTGCCTTAGCTTGAAACCCTGTCAAACTTTGGCAATTCAGAAACTGGCCATTATGGATTGAACACTAAGTAATCGCGCTTGCAGACACTTGACCAGCAAGGTAGTCAACATTTTTCAACAATACTTAATAATAATTAATAATAATTTATTCAAAATAAAAAAGTCTACAAAAACGATAAAGTTAATCTATACATTTCTTTTTATCCTTAATACTATCCTTCTCCCAAAAATATACAAAAAATAAAACTACACAATTCCTTTCCTTATTCAATAATTAAGAATATTAATAATTGACTTTTAATTGCACTGATATTAGAATTGGGACAATTGTCCATTTGTTTGTTTGTTCGTTACATTCTAACTCCTAAACTGCCGAGCCGATTTTGATAAAACTCGGCATAGAGGTAGATTACACATGGATGGCAGACTACATAATGTAGGGCGCCCTTTATAGGGTAGAGCTAGGATCTTCGCAAGGTGGCCGATAGCAGTATTTTTAGAGCAGTGGTCATTCATTTAAATTTTATTGGCAGGATAGTGGTTAAACATGAGTTTGACCACTATATCACCTGATGGTAAGCGATGATGTGGTCGACAATGGAGCACGCTTACCTAGAAGTAACCTATTCACTCTTTACTTAAAGACCTCCAGGTTGTAGCTAAACACGCATATATTGTGTAAACAAAGTATAATGCATGCATGGCACTTGTAAATCCGGGCCACCACTGCCATAGACAATTTCAGAATCATAACTTAGCCTTATTATCCAATCCTTCTATACCATAGACGAGGAACTGTCCCAAATATGCCGAAACTCTCTCCGGATGACTAATATGTACATCGTGCGTCCCATCTACTTGTCTAAACCTTAAATTCCTGCCTGGATACTCTGCCTCATCTAACAAAAAGTCCGTGTTTCTGAAGAGTTTGTTTTTCAAAGATTTCTGACAGACTACGGTCAAGATGGGCGTTTTGGTCGCCGTGAATATCTTCTTTACGTGCTCCGGGGAATAGGCGGGACCGTTGATACGTTTCATTCGGAGGTCGTATGTGTACCTGCAGAGATGTACAAAATAGTTTTAAAAAAGCATTTAAATACAAAATGCAAAATACTTTTCAAATTTCCTATTTCAAATGCAAAATACCAAATAGTTTTACGTTTTGTATTTAAAATGCTAAATGCAAAATAGGTATTTTCAAAATACTTTTTCAAAATAAAATACCTTTCGACCAAATTGAATGATATTTATCATATTTATCAGTATGCGTAAGATGTCTCTTTCGTTCTTATTAAGAAGATAGACATTTGACAAGTTATGGCGTCGATGTACCGGACTCTATCTTTAGGGACTACTTTTAGCACGCTCAGAATCCCAAATGTCAAACTAAGTAATTTGGCGGCAATCGAACAGGCGCGGGTAATTTGAAGTAGCTGTCAAATGTCACTAACCTTTGCGCTGACAGTGCCCATGCTCGCTGGTCTTTATTATACTCTTTGCTCGCTAGCGTAAGCACTCTGAGCGCGTGGAATAACGTTTGTTGATGACGCGAACAGCCGAACGCACCCTCGGCGGCATTATAAGTGTCATTCGTTCATTTCATTTTGTTTGACTGGTAATATTGGTTAAACTTAGTCACAAAGTATTTTGCATTTTGAAATGAATATTAAAAATACAAAATACATATCGAAAGGTATTTCAAATAAAATACAAAATGTTTTTTACTAAAAGGCATTTAAATGCCAACTACAAAATAGGTATTTTGCATTTTATATTTGCATTTTAAATGGAAGTATTTCAAATAAATCGCATCTCTGTGTACCTGTGAGAAATATGTTTTAGTTAGCTATGGAAGTATGGACATATATGATTTTAATAAGTCTTGTCAGAAGCATGGAGAGGTCATTATATGAGTAGCCTTTCTTCAACTATATTGGGGTCGGCTTCCAGTTAAACTGGATTCAGCTGAATCCAGTTTAACTGGAAGCCGACCCCAAAATACATATCGAAAGGTATTTCAAATAAAGTACAAAATGTTTTTTTACTAAAAGGCATTTAAATGCCAACTACAAAATAGGTATTTTGCATTTTATATTTGCATTTTAAATGGAAGTATTTCAAATAAATCGCATCTCTGTGTACCTGTGAGAAATATGTTTTAGTTAGCTATGGAAGTATGGACATATATGATTTTAATAAGTCTTGTCAGAAGCATGGAGAGGTCATTATATGAGTAGCCTTTCTTCAACTATATTGGGGTCGGCTTCCAGTTAAACTGGATTCAGCTGAATCCAGTTTAACTGGAAGCCGACCCCAAAATACATATCGAAAGGTATTTCAAATAAAGTACAAAATGTTTTTTTACTAAAAGGCATTTAAATGCCAACTACAAAATAGGTATTTTGCATTTTATATTTGCATTTTAAATGGAAGTATTTCAAATAAATCGCATCTCTGTGTACCTGTGAGAAATATGTTTTAGTTAGCTATGGAAGTATGGACAATTCAATTCAATTCATTTATTCATGTATTTTAATAAGTCTTGTCAGAAGCATGGAGAGGTCATTATATGAGTAGCCTTTCTTCAAATATATTGGGGTCGGCTTCCAGTTAAACTGGATTCAGCTGAATACCAGTATTTTACGTGGAGCAAAGTCAAAGCGTTTATTTCAATTAGGCCATTAATTGGCACTTTTGAACGTCATTATTTACAGTTCGGTAAAATAATAGTATAAAATTAATAAAGTGACTCTAGTGTCCATTCGGAAAGGTAGATTCTTATGGAGAAGAACGGACAAGAAACTCCATAGTTACTCTTTTCAAATAATGGTGTTACAAAATTTGGTAAACAAAAATTAATCTAATATTATGTGAGGACGATGAACCCAGAGTATGCTACTTATAGAAACAAAGTATTACCAGAGCGACTGTCTACCAGACCTCCACAACCCATTAACTGGGTAACACAGCACTTCTTGGCGAAGCGTGGTTTTCTGGCTTCTGACAATCCGTAACGACTGCCAAAGATCTACAAATGACAACCGGGACCAACGGCTTAACGTGCTTTCCGAGGCACGGAGGAGTTTTGAATGGAATTCATTAATTCCATTCAAAACTGAAGAGGTAGGGTTACAATATTTAGAACAAACTCTCCAGGCTCTTAGTTCTGCGGGATTCACAGTAAATTTAAAAAAAAAAAAAATCTTTTTTAAAGAAATATAGTATTTGGGTAGACAAATATCGGAAGAAGGAGTTCGGCCTAGCAAGAATAAGGTGTCGGCTCTCACTAATTCGCCCATTCCTACTACAGTGAAGATGAGTCTACCTGATGTGGCCATCTCCGGCGGGCATGGATAGTCTCTCTAAGACGGCCGCCGCTTGCTCCTCCGACAAACTGGGACGACTCTTCCTTATGGTTTGCAGTGCCTGTTGATCATGCAAATATATTTATACCAATCAATTAATGTATACTTACAACGTGTAACAGAATAAACGCAATACTTCTTAAGGGGTCATTGTACTCATCATTATGAACAACTTTCACTATGGGACCAACACTGAAATCGCGCTATTGAAATCGACTTCCCCATACATTTCTGTGCGCATAACTCGACTAAATGTACTGAAAAATTGTTTTTTTTTTGCAATTTCAGGGTTGGTCCCGTTACTGACTGAGTGACTGACAGACAACGCACAGCCAAAACTACTGGTCGTAGAAAGCTGAAATTTGGCAGGTAGCTTCCTTGGGGAGTATAGGGGAGCACAAAGAGAGGATTTCCCGAAATTCCTATGGGAACGGGAAAAAACGTGATATGCGCGTACGAATTCGCGGACAAAAGCTAATCTAAATATACACCGTGTAACAATAAACGCAATACCTCTTAAGGGGTCATTGTACTCATCATTATGAACAACTCTTACTATGGGACAATCATTGAAATCGCGAAAAAAAAATTCAGCCGTTCAATACATTTTAATAATAATAATAATAATATCTTGGGACAACTCACACACGGTCATCCGATCCCAAACTAGGCAGAGCCTGTGCTATGGCAACCAGACAACTAATAAACATACTTATATATTTCTAAATATATACATATAATAGACAAATTACACCCAGACACAGAACAAATGATCATGCTCATCACAAAGATTTGTCCTGGGTGGGAATCGAACCCACGACCTCCGGTTTAGCAGTCAGGGTCACTAACCACCATTTTGTCGAGTTATGCGCACGGAAATGTATGGGACAGTCTATTTTTTTGTATGTTACGTGTTGCATGGAAACCGAGTGATTGACATATATGACTTGGAACGGTAATTTAAAACGATACCGTATTACTAAGACTTCGCTGTCCGTCTGTCACCAGAATGTATCTCATGAACAGTGATAGTTAGACAGTTGAAATTTTCACAGATGATATATTTCTGTTGCCGCTATAACAACAAATACTAAAAAACAGAATAAAATAAATATTTAAGGGGACTCCCATACAACAAACGTGATATTTTTGCCGTTTTTACAGATAATGGTACGGAACCCTTCGTGCGCGAGTCCGATTTGCACTTGGCCGGATTTATTTTATCCACGCAACATCCCTACAATCCCTATTCTCTTCGGATTTAGAAAGTGAACATACCTCTGTCCATTTAATTTTCGGCGCATTCTCTGGTTGAGTATTGAACTTTTTATAGTTCTTGTAGAAGTCCGTGAAGAAAATATGGTACCTGCAAATCAAAGAATATATGATAATCTATTACTGTGCCAAATTTCATCCAGATCCATTCAGCCGTTAGATTTTCATAAAAATATGACTTTCAACTTTACATACCATCTACGGAACTCCTCCGGTGGGACCGCAAAGAAGTTGATAGGGTCCAAGTTCACCAGTTTGTCCAGTCGGTCGGGATAGCATTGATTGTAGAATTGCCCTGAAAAGAAAGAAAAAGGGTTAGTTTTTTATCTATATTATAATAATAATAATAATAATAATATGTTGGGACAACTCACACACGGTCATCCGATCCCAAACTAGGCAGAGCCTGTGCTATGGCAACCAGACAACTGATAAACATACTTATATATTTCTAAATACATACATATTATAGACAAATTACACCCAGACACAGAACAAATGATCATGCTCATCACACAAAGATTTGTCCTGGGTGGGAATCGAACCCACGACCTCCGGTTTAGCAGTCAGGGTCACTAACCACTCGA
>NDFZ01005108.1:261753-300885 GCA_002192655.3 Mamestra configurata | reverse complement strand
ATATCGCTCATTTGGAGCGACAGTGACACAACTGCAAAAAAATGCGAAACTGACCTAATTACACCAAAATTATCTGCCTGATAATCTACGTTAGGAGTAAAAATGTCACATTTGTGAGTTCAAAAAACCTAGCGGATGAAAAGTCGTTGTTGAAATATTCCATTTTGGCGCGCGGATTCCGGAAAAAATCTTAAAACTGGCGTAGTGTAAAATTTACAAATTTGCACTTGTGTCACTGTCGCTCCAAATGAGCGATATATAAAAATCTATATATATATAAAAATTAATCCCTATTTCCCTTGTCGTTAACCAATAGGAAGCCATCACACTGTGTTCAGTGTTCCTATTGGTTAAAAGTTTGGGCCAAAGTTATTGCGGAACTGCAACCCTACTATGATGTGCTCATGCCATCCAATTCCGATGATGCAAACGGGATAGTGCTATTCGCTATGTATAGCTCCGTCTCCCTCTTAGAGCGGAATCATAATCGTTTTAAGACTTCACAGTAGAGCCCCTGTTCGAAAGAGTTACAGCGGCCTTGGAACGCCCTAAATCACCTGAAATAACTGTATATTTGATTTAATTACCTAGATAAGCTCCAAACGAATGTCCTATCAGCGTGAAGGTCTTCCATCGAAAGTGTTTGACAACTGCATGCAAAGAGTACACCATGTCATATATGCTGATCATCAGGCCGGGCAGGAAGCGGTCTGACTTGCCATTGCCGGGGAGGTCTATACCTGAAAATTTTATAAAATATTGCCAAATTAGGGATGAAAAGAAAGAAGCAGTTCCTTTGTGCTCTTTGTACACCATGTTTTATGCAAATAAAATTGATTGATTGATTTGCTCTGTATAAAATTTTCTTTTTTTAAGTATATTGTGTGTACAGTCAACAAAGCCATTTGGTATAATATAATATAATATATAATACATCCTGGGACAACTCACACACGGTCATCCGATCCAAAACTAGGCAGAGCCTGTGCTATGGCAACCAGACAACTGATAAACATACGAATATATTTCTAAATACATACATATTATAGACAAATTACACCAAGACACAGAACAAATGATCATGTTCATCACACAAAGATTTGTCCTGGGTGGGAATCGAACCCACGACCTCCGGCTACGCAGTCAGGGTCACTAACCACTCGACCAACAGGCCGGTATGCAGGCAGTTCACTTGCAACTACTTTTAAACAATGTTGTGAGTGTACTGAGTAGACAATTATTGCACACCACACTCGTATGTCTTAAGCTACAAATATTGGCAGTGCAGTGGAAAAAAATATACTTTTGCCTGTATACCAAATAACTTTGCCGACTGTACATAAATAAATAAATGAAGAAAAAAAACATTTATTTGGCGACAGTTGCCGATTACAGGGCAAAGTACTTCGGAAACCCAGGTACCCTCAACTCTACCAAGGCGTTGCTGGCCTTCCTTGAGGAGCTGGGGTTGTTCGAATGACATATTTGTTCCACTTGTACGCAAAATACGCGCTTGGACGTTGAGCAGCGGAAAGTCGGAAACTAGCCCGACTTACAATACAATAGGTACTTGTACAATTATTTGATTGATAGAATAAAACTTAATTCCTTGAAGTTTTATAATTAAATATAAAAGGAAGAATAATAAAATTAAAATTGATGCTGTAGGGTGCAAATAAAAATTTATTATAATCATTGTCAATGCAGATATCAGTGACATGTAAAATGTCAATGAATGCCAACGGGCGGGCCAGAATCAAAAAATAAAAATTCAAGTTGTCCGACCCAAACCACGTCTATTAGATCACTAACATAAATTAATGTAGATACAAAACTGCATCACCCATGCTCTGCATACTGCTGCTGTATGATCGTCATCTTCTCTAATGTAGGTCGCGCGTGTAATTGCAAAGATGCGAACCTACTTATTGCACAACTCCTTACTTACTAAACAATTTTAAAAGCCCATGTCCGTGCACCATACAGATGCAACTAAAGCAATATCTCCTCCTAATTTATTAGGAATTGATCGTAAAATTGCATACGCAAATAAGAAATAATCTAGATACCCAACAAAACAGTACATACCAATATAATAAAAGTTCTTGGGCAGCTTGCTGACCAGCGGTCGGAAGCTGATTGCAGAGTCCATGCTGCCATGCACTAGCAATACCGGAGGGTCGTAGCAGTCGCCCCATGCTATTACTGAAAAATAAAAACAAATAATTCTAGACTATGGTGGTATTGACGGGGCCCGCTAGGGTCAGTGCCTGCCAGGGTTGCAGAATTTGTTCGAAACAGTTAGCCCTGGAACGCAAAGGGCATTTGAAAGATCACGGGTGGAATTTAGTCAGTAAGAGTCTGACACCACTCCCTTTCGCTCCGTCGCCTTTCGTTCCTCCGCCGCAAAGTGGGAGAAATCAGTTGATGATTTCTTAAATATAAAATAAAAATTGTTGGTCTGTGGTGATATGAGAGCTCGTGGCTAAATAATAACAGCCACACGGGTGTATATTGAAGGTTAAGCAGAGTTTGCCTGGTCCGTGGCAACCAACTTTGCATACTGAGATTACTCCGTGCATAATGTGCACTCAAATCACTTTCCTCAAAAGGCCACCCCAGACATTGACCTACATGGTTCTCATATGATTTGACCAGTACAGATTATATGGACTTTAAAAGAGACTTTGACCTCTGAGTTTGTTTCGGTGTTTCTTCTCAGGGTAGTCAGCTAGGAAACACCAGCCTCATCTAGCTTAAAATGACCAAAAAAGATTGACGTGTAAAAGTTATGTTTAACCTTCTTGCAAAATTTATCATAGGAAAGCATTTTAAGCCCTTGGTCCAGGCTGTCATTTGTAGATCTTTGACAGTTGTTACGGGTAGTCAGGAGCCAAGAAATCTGACATCAGTCTTCCCCAACATAGCTGAGGAAAGGGGTGGCACATTGGTTGATAGATTATGGTGGTCTGTGGAGGCGTTTTATATGCAGTACTGTGCCAGTGAGCCTGTAACCACAATGGAGCCTAAAGACAATTTTTAAGCAGGCAGGATCTATTAGGATTGCAGGGTGTTTGAAAGAGTCACTGCGGCCCTGGAATGCAGCAGCAAGCAGCCGGTAAGTCTGACACTCCCTTCCGCTACACCTAGAGCTGAGGGAGTCATTTGATTATTTTCCAAGCTTAATAAATCTTAATATATAAAAATGAATCCCTATTTCCCTTGGCATCACGTGTGAACAGCTGGACCAATTTCGCTAATTATTTTTTTGCTGTGGTTGTTATCGTCAGGAGAAGGTTCTTATGATGCAAAATTTTGAAAAAAATATACATCCGAGCAAAACCGGGGTGGGCCACTTGTAAAATATAAAAAGATCTATCAGGAGCTATCATAAAAGACCTGTGAAATAAACTTATAATTTATAAAGAATTATTCTGACCAAATTTCGAATATGGTGGGGCTAATCTCATCAGAAACCACAAAAGCTTGTAAAATATTCTTCAGTAAAGTGACTTTCTGCCACTTAGTAACATTTACATTAGGTGTTAAAAATCAACTCCAAGAATTTCGTGTACATGCTCGGTATCATCGAAAAAATGTTTTATTTTTCGGGATTGAGCGTGGTTAGCTGGAATAAAGTTAACTTATTTTTGGAGGAAGGACTCTTTTATAAGGGATGTTTATATGTATATTTGCGAGGTTTGCATGGAAAACTTTTTTCAATAGAGTTTTTTTTATAAAGTTTTTAAAATCTCATTTTTAGGTTATTATTGTTAAAATAACCTAACCTGTCCAAGTCAGGGTGCTCCAAGTCCCGAGCTTGCTTTTCTCACTCTTGCCATCCTAAGTTCTCTTTGCCTTTTTTAATAAGTCAAGAGTTTCGGAACTTGGGGCACCACGACTAGGATAGGTCTCTAAAGGAATACACTTTATAAAAAAATTACGTCAAAAGCAATAAATAGTAAAAAAGTTGTGTTTAATTAATTTTTATATTGACAAGTATTTATTTCCTAAACTTGAAAGTTCGTGAAATTGTTCAAGATTTATTTTATTTATTTATTTAACATAACACTTCTATTATTACAGTCATCATGAAATAAATAAATAAGATAAAAAGTAATATGCACAAAAAAAATTTTTTTTTTTTTAAATTGAATTGAAAAAAAAAATATTATATAATCTAACATAAAACTTTATTCAAATATTATCAATCTACGTTCTAGTTTGATAACAAAGATTATTCAAATAAGAATTAGGGTCAAAGTTCAGTATCACTTTTATTTAAGATTTCGTGCATTTTAAGTGTATTGTTTTAAATAGAATAAATTAATGAGGTCTACTTACTTGCTATTCTGCCCCATGGTGCTTGAATATACCATTCGTTTTCTAATAAATCCATTATTTGCGAAAGAATTGGTACACTTTTTTTCTTAACTCGATAACAGTGATCGTGAGTGTGATTTATACTTGTTCAGCAGTTTTTGTGTGATAACTTATAATTAAATATACTTTATAAACGAATTGATTAATATATTATGCCTCAATATTCCTGTTAATTAAAAATATTAGCAGTTAAACTCATGAACTCAGGGAAGCAAAACAAAATTACCTGTGTAACTGTCAAATTGACTGCAAATGTCAAGTGTCATTTGTCAGGTTAGGTTCAGATAATAAATGAAGTTATGGAATTTAGGACATACGCAAGAAGGTAGTAAGAAGACTTATCGTAGAAAAATAACGGAAGATGAAAGTAAAATAAAGAAGAGAGATATTAATAGAATACAGGTCGATAAAGAATAACGATTATCATGGATCTGGCTCACTGAATGGTATCACTAAAAATGTGGACTCTGTACCTAGTCGTTTTATCGTTTATCAATAAATAATATAATTAAAAGATTTTATACGTTTTATTATATAGTCTGTATTTCAAACAGACAAACAAGATAATAAATGAGATTACTTTCGTATCATCAAAATAACGGTAAGTCATGCATAGCGTGACAAACGCTATCTCTCTAAATATCTTCAAGAGTAAGTCACGTATATTGTATCCAGAGAGAAGGGAAATAAGTAGGTACACTAAATACCTATCAGTTTCTGACTTATATTATGCCAGATCCATACAGAAGTCTTACTTTTTTATGCGACTCAGAATGTCCCGCGAACGGTACAGACGCCAGCACATCAAGCTACAACAATCTGCCAAATTTCTTTAATAGATTTTCAACTTTATTGCAATAGCATTAGGTTTAAGGTTGATTAGGAAAATTTGACAGTTTCGGGTAGCTTGATGTGCCTACTTGAATTTTACCAGTGACAAGTCGACAACTTATTTCTAGATAATAACTTCTGCCAGTGGCTTCGCCCGTGTGAATGTCGGAAATTATCCAAAGGGAACATACGCCCGGGATAAAAATGCCTATGTATGTGACCCGTTCAGCCGTTATGGCGTGATTGAATCATAAACATCCATTTAGACATCCAAACTTTCACATTTATTATTTTATTAAGATACATAATAAGTAGGTACATGCTTAAAAAAGTTTAAAACACCATCTGATTTTGGGCAGCTACAAAAGGTAAAAAAAATGGCAAATGCACTTAGTACAAATTCACACAAGTTTTGTGACGTCTTTTCTGACGTAATTATGACGTTTTTTATTTATTTTATCTGCTTTATCAAATTCAAAGTAAGTACTTAGGTTCTCAATTTGCAATAAGTTATAATGTTTTTATGAAGATGAAACTTGTAGGTACAGGATGTTTAATTTAAAAGTGACACGAAAATTATGTAGGTAGGTAGCAAATAGGTAGGTACATATGAAAATATAAACAAAAAGTCGCCAATGTTTGTTTTGGTTTTGTGTCTGTCTGTTTGTTCTCCGAAACGAATAGACTTATTTTGACGTGATTTTCACTGGGAGATAGCTCATGCTATAAAGAGGTATGTTACCTTAGGTTAGGTACCTACTTTTATTTAAGAAAAATTATAGGTTTGCTGTTCTCTGCGTAAATATTCATTTCGAAACCCATGTTTGAATGTTTCTTAGACATTTCAAAGTATTTTAATCCATAAAGTTATGGAATATTGAAAGGTACACGTTGTATAATTCTTGGGGCAAGCAAACCTTTTGACCTCGAAATGAAATAAAAATTGATTGACTATCACAAAAAACAAAACGACAGAATAATCCTAATTCACATCGTTTAAACACGAATTTAAATTTTAAATTCAAATGCGGTGATGAAACATGGCATTATGTACCTACTTATTTATCTTATTATATAATACCTACTATGTTAAAATACATAGGTAGTCAACAAACACTCTGTATGCCAGCCATTCTCAAGGTCGCGAATATAACTTCGATAAGATTGTTACGACAATGAAACTGACAAAACTGTTGTCGACAATCGGTGTGTAAGTAGACATTTTATTTGTTTTTAAACATATTATTTCGTATTTTAGAAAATTCTGTTATTTAACTATCTAAGCTAGTTCTAGATTTATTTCAGTGTTTTTAGTGACCTTTACCTAAACAATTGATAGTTTTAACTGTCTAATGGCCATAAAGAATATGATTATAAAATGCCATTCATTCATCGAGTTAAATCAGAGAGAGAATCTATTTTTATTAACATGTTGTGAAAGTATCGCTAATATGTAGTTAAGTGGTTGTTATTAACTATTTATTACTTGTTGTTTACCTACTCTACGATAGTCTATATTATTTACTTTACTAACAAACTTGTAGCGCCATCTAGATTTCAGCTCTATAAATAAAAACAGTGTGCTCAGTATATATTAAAATATGTCACTCACTGCCAGTCTCGTCAGTTATGGTAGGTAGGCGGATATGTTTCCTTTACGTCGAGCGGTGAGGGTCATCTCGCTTTTATTCCCTCTACGTCGAGCATATGATTTTATCCTTGCTTTTATTCCTTTTATGTCGAGTGACGCCACAAGTAGGTACAGTCAGATATAAAAGTGGCAATACGAAATATTACTAGTACCACACCTATTAAGCGCACGAAACAAGGCGAGGGAAACTGTATAAATTAAGCGAAGTTTGGCGAGCTAAACTATATGGGTTCACACTGAAAACAACGGACGGACGGGCGAGCGAGTAGGCGAGCGAGCTGTGAGCCGAGCGAGCATTATTTCATCTCTTTCCATACTTCGGTTCACAACGCGAACTACAGAGCTGAGCTACGCTAACGAGGTAAACGAATAGCATCGCTAGCATCGTCGGATATTTCGCTCGCATCGTTTGTTCGCTGAAGTAGCTTAGCTCTGTAGTTCGCAGTGTAAACCGAATTATGAAAAGAGGTGAAACGATGCTCGCCCGGCTGCGTAATTCCAAACAGTAGGTACCACAGACGCGGGTTGCTCTGTGCTCGCAGGTAGTTTGTTTAAATGAATGAAGAGCATAGTACATACCAGCACAGACAATATCTATCTTGAAATACATTTTGCTTTAGAATATTGGAGCATAATACATGCCAGTAAAGACAACTTTTTAGTTCAACGAAAGTTTACGAGCTCGAGACTTGGGGCACCCCGACTCGGAAAGGCTTTCCCAAACATCCCTTATGTTTGGGAAAGGTCAATGTAATTTATTGCAAATATATCAGGCGCCTACTACAGGCCCGTATTACAGAATGAAACTCGAGCATTGATCTCTATTTAAAATTATTTTTGAGTCGATTTTTATTTAGTACCTTCTACACATTACCACAGACATTACATCAACTCCTAGAGGTGGCTCTAGAAGTAGATGTGATGTGTAGGTAGGTTTTTAAACCTTTGACTTAATATGTAGGTAGATGCACTCCTGAATGATTTAGTTTACTCACCTCAGTTTTGTTTTTCAGCACCATGAAAGGAAGGTTACAGCTACAGGAAAAGGAGTTTAACGTAAAGGCACCATGGGGTAACATAGCTGGTAACTATCGAGTTTTTTGCACACGTTCGAAAAAGTGCGACGGCCAGTCCTATTATATCTCGTCAGTCGCCGTCCCTACGAAATTCATGAAATGTTATTTGGCCTATTTCGTTGTACCTATAACGTCGTTTATACATGTGTGCATTGGTCATTGCAGTCTCTGGGCTCCATAACAGCTTCGGCTGGGGTGTCTACTCCGGTCGCAATAACACAGTTTTCCCACTAGCATCAAAATGTTTGTGCTTTTTTTGGGCCATACCCACCACACATTCCCAACCACTGCAACTCCTGAAAGCCAAAATCAACAGTGGCGACCACCAGAAATGCCGAGTCAATGAAGCTCGACGATTCCCGGAGAAACGATTCAACTGTCTTGGATCCCGCATCGAAATTAATCAGAAAATAACAGCGGAGGGGAGGAAAAATATAATTTCCACTTCCATCCTTATCAAGCAGAAGACAGAACAGAGCTAGGCCAATAGGCACCAAGGGTCATATACAACTGGTTCGTCTTCTGAATCCAGCCAATCGCCTGTCAAAATGTCACTAGGCATGCATTAAATTCAAACCTTCTTCCACAGGTTTAGCCTGGGGCGACCCATCCAACCCCCCAGTCATCCTCTGTCATGGCAAGATGGACGCCAGCTCAGGCTTCCGACCACTCGTCTCAAGACTGCCCACAAACTTCTACTACCTTAGCATAGACCTGCCCGGCAATGGCAAGTCGGATCATCTGCCGAAAGGAGTACGGTATTCCGTTATGGACCTTGTGCCTACTATAGTGAAGGTTAAAAATCATTTTAAATGGAATAAGTTTATCTATATTGGACATTCGCTTGGAGTTCCTATTGGTAAGTGTCCTAACACACATTCGTCATTACCTACATCATTTATCACCAGTGGCGATAACTGGAAAAGTATGTGTAATATGTCCCCAAACAGTTGTATTTTTTATCCCATTTGTCACCAGTGGTGTCAAAGTCGGTCTAGGAACAGACGGCAGTAACAGTGACGTTTACTAATTCGCGTTTAATTGTTGGGCATTCCAAATAGGGGCATATTAATCTTTGTACAATTTTACCAGCTTATCTAACGTAGGGTGTGGATATAGAGCTGTATCCTTAACTGTGGCTTATCTCAAGCTTTCCTCCAAAAAATTTTGCCCATTTGACTTTTCCACTGCCATGCCTGCCGCCGACAACGCTGTGAAAGTGGCAAAGTTTCGGTCCAGTTTAAATAAAAATGTACTGTCGAATCAGCGACATGAAGAACAACAAGACTAGTTATTATCCGGCTTAAGCTTATTACCCCATGTTCTTATTCCAGGCAAATTCTTCAACATAGCGTACCCGGGTCACATAACCCGCGTGGTGGAGATAGACCCGATACCAGCACACCACAACTGGCCCTGCACCAGGGATGGGATCCAAGATTGGTTCCACAGCTACTACGGAATGTACGATGACGATAGGTTCCATAAGTTCAACAGTGGGATCGAGACTGCGCCGAAGTATACTTACGAGATGGTGAGGTTTTGGGGATCAGCCGATCTATTCTGCAGTGCGATTCTGTTAATCTCTCACCGTGAAAGCTTAGGTGAATTGAACATGAAGTGAGCTGTCAGTTCATACAAACAAGATGGAGTGACTGTTTACTTCATGCTCACTTCACCTAAGCCTGTAAATATTTTACCGTGAAAACATAGGTGAAGTGAACTGTCACTGTGTGACTATGCACGTATTGACAATTCACTTCTCTCAAGTTTCATGTTATTTTTTTTTATGCAAAATAGAACTACAGACGGAGGATGGAGTTGTCACTGTTCCAGTACTTGTGAAGGAGATGGAGCTATCTTTATATCCGCAATATACCTATATCTTTATAGCGCTTTAAATTTTATAACGCTAACAAAGTTCTGAATCTCCGAAAGGCATAGACAATCATATGGTATTTGTTTTTCTTTCAGGCTGAACAATTGACGATGCAGACGAGAGGCATATCCAAAGAGGCGACAGCAAATGTTTTAGAAAGAAGCCTAGTACCCGCCGGTGATGGACTATACAGGTAATTACCAACATCGTTCTCACACATTCGCATGACGTAGGCAAAAAAAAAAAATTAAGTGTAAAAAAAAAAAGTTACATGGCAAGTATACTGCATCGAACGAAAAAAGAATCACAAAAATCGGATCAGAAACCTTGGGAGTAGTTAATCGGTGTAAACACATAAAAAGAAAAACAAAAACAAGATACCCGCCGAATTGAGAACCTCCTCCTTTTTTGGAGGTCGGTTAAAAATTGTGTTAATTCTGGTGGCCGACCCCAACGTAGTTGAGAAAAGACTCCGCAGATTTTATTTTTTATTGCCCCAAGGACACAACCATTCGTTTAGGGAAGGAATCGATAATGGTTGTGAACAATCTACATACCATCTATACTAATAATAAAGATGAAGATTTTGTTTGTTTGAACGCGCTAATATCTGGAACTACCAGTCGGATTTGGAAAATTATTTTTGTTTACGATAGCAACATTCATGAGGAAGGCTATAGGGTATACGGTAACGGGAAAAAACGCGTACGAAGTCGCGGAAAAGCCAAACAAACAAACAAAGTCTTCAGCTTCGCTATTAGTATAGATAAATAGTATTCAAAAAATTAAGGCAACTGCCGCGAGCCTAGACGCGCGAACACGTAGCTTTCTTGCTACCGATTAGTAGGTGCCATTATGGTGCGTGCGCTGTTTTACCCGACTGCGGCGAAGCCCAAAAGGAGGGTTATGTGTGTGACCTGTATTTAATTTTATGTAGGTATGTTTATCCGTTCCTATGTCCGCAAGTATGCACGTCACTACTCAACCGATTACAAAATGTGTTTGAAAATACACGGAGCCAGTACATAGGTACCTACTAAACCATAACTAGCTGCCAATTTAACTGCAGTAAAACTAAACCTACCTTAATTTTTTTTATTTATTTTTTTCCCAGATTCTCATTCGACCAGCGCATGAAGGAAGTAGCAGTGTTGCCATTTTCCGGCGAGATGCTAGGCAGAATATACGCAACTACCACGACCCCAACATTGTGTTTTTTGGCGAAAAAAATCATAGATGTTGGAATTTA
The DNA here is from genome assembly GCA_002192655.3 of Mamestra configurata. Taxonomy (NCBI): domain Eukaryota; kingdom Metazoa; phylum Arthropoda; class Insecta; order Lepidoptera; family Noctuidae; genus Mamestra; species Mamestra configurata. The sequence goes on along the minus strand of NDFZ01005108.1, from coordinate 289,816 downwards.
CGATCCTGTACCTTTCTTAATGGACGAAAAAGCGTGGCCTAATGGAAATTATAGATTTAAAATAGTGGAAGGAGGTCATGACATCCATCTCGATAATCCTGATTGCATGGCTGAAGATATTTCTAAGTTTATGCTAGAAGATGCTGAAACTAAGTCAAAATTGTGATATATTTACTGTTTTATATTATTGTTGGTAAATGATTTTTTTTAATGATTTTTTATTATGGCAACCCTTTAAAATAAAACAGTGCAGGACTCATCTGCCGTATGCTACACAACCGTCATAATCACCACTGCTGGGCATAGTCGTTTTCTTTCATGAGTCAATCGCCACGCTCCTGTGCCGACCTCATCTCGCTGCCGGACGATCAATTCTTCTGCCAGTCCTTGGACGCCACTCGGTCGCTGCCCTACTTCACCTGTCACCAACGGCCCTCCTTGTCTCCTGCCCGATTCCATTTGAGTTCCTTAACTCGTTTTCCGCTATCAAAAACCTTCCTAACGGAACGGAACTGCTAAGAAATTATAATCAGGCTAAACTCACGAACAACAGGCAAAAAAGTTCTTTTCTAATAGTAGGCAGGGTAATAGGCTGAAAAGATACTAGGCCAGTCACCGTAGACAGATTAAACGCGTTAGGTCGCAATAAGTTGCATCTCTATCCTTCATATCCTTTTCGTAAGTCCTGCAATTAACAGGCTCCAATTTCTTTAACTACAATTATGAACTTTGGAAAAAAAAGTTCTTGTTTGAAGTGCTGTATCTCAATTCCTTTTAAACCTACTTCTGCTGCACACATATCGTAGCAAAACTTTGTCGACTTTAAAAATGTACGAATTGACTTTTTACGTAGAATTCACCGTGTAGAAGTTAGGTATATCCAAAATCTGATAAATGACCGAAAATTTTGATGTTTTCTGAGCGCCAAGGTTTTAGCACAAGTCTTTCTAAGACGAAAAAAGGGGTGTAGGTACACTGTAATATTTGTATCTTAGATACAATAGAAACAAACTTCGAGGGAAACACTTCTTTTATTTTAATACCAAGTTACATGGTTCAATGTTTTGCTAAGAGTGAGTTGCTACAGATAACTTTTCCTGTACACTGCCTGCTAGATAGTTACTTGACTCTACTTTACAGAGTCTGACGAGTCTGTACTTAACGCGCGTGGCGTGGCTGTCATAGTGACATTTGGTTACTCAGTACATTATACGTCTGTACGTTCCGTACTTTGCATACGTATTACATACACTACTGGCATTTATCCTAACTACATCCTAAAAAATCTATATACTTATATATATTGCGACCTAAGATGTTTTAAATGACTAGCCTATAGACATTGCGAAGGAACTATACTTAGGAGGCAGCACAGAATCTGAAGAATCAATGCCAAATATTTAGTCTATCTACATACTTAACAGTTACATGTGCAAGTTCCGTATAGTAAGTATTTATGCAATAAAACAATCATATTAATTCACTACTTCCCTTTATTTGGTACTTAAAACTTAAAAATTGAAATACAATAATATATAATAATTTCAAGTGGTCAATTGTGCGATTGATTCTAAACAAACACTTTCTGAGATTCTAGTTGCCTTAACAAAACTCTAAATTAGGTATATTTAAAACTTACGAATTAAATATAAATATATCAATGTCTACAACAACCTTACAATTTAACAAATAATGATAAAGAAAAAAAAACTAAATAAACAAACTGGCCGATAAGATTTATTGCAGAACGAATAAACGTCAACTTTATTTCTTAATATTAAAGAACAATTTATTTAATACTTATAACGGTTAAACATACTACATTTATAATACTTGGGACATTAATAAATACCTAGTTTAAATTTTTTAAGTATACAACCATACAAACCGTTCAAACTTCTCAAACCATGATGACTTTAACATTTTTTTTTTAATTTTGAAACGAAATCCGCAGTTATTTTTTCAAAATGGCGGCTTTAAAACATTACATTTTTTTAATAAAACCACTTAGCTGGTCGCTAAGATCTCAACGAATGCTTTTTTATTGTCAGGCTCATGACCACTATATCACCTGGTGGTAGACCACGCATCACTATCTCACCTGGTGATGGAGCACGCTTGCCTAGAAGTAACCTATTTACTCTTGACTTAAAGACAACCTAGGGGGTTGTAGCAATGTGGCGATACATTTGGCGCTTATGGATAGTCAGCCCTGCTAACTTATTGCCTGGCATGACAATATGAGCTTGTTTAGGCCATACTCATTCGATATAGTGGAAAAACAAATGAATATATACATAAATACCTACATTGTTACAAGGACCTTTTGGCGCTTAAAAGACAATGCCGGGAGCGCGCTTTTGTAAAATTGACAAAGTGTCTCTGGCAATTTGTTACGAACAAGAAAAAACAACATGGCGGCTTTCACTTTCGATTTACGCTGTACAAAAAAAAACAACATGGCGGCTTTCACTTTCGATTTACGCTGTACAAAAAAAAAACAACAAGGCGGCTTTAAAGTGGAAGTGTGTGAAGTCCCGCAACCTCCATTGAAAAGCGAGGATGCTCCGAACAGCCGGGTGTTGTGTCATGTAGGATTAGTGTGACGTCAGGTACATTTTTACTAATTTCGTATATGGCGGTATAGATGTCGCAGCCAACTAGCTTAATCAGCCATTTCTTTGGCTGCCTAACCCTTTCATTTAACAACGGCAAGTGACATCTCGGCATTTAATTAAATAGCTAGGCAAATGACGTGGTTCAATATCGTTTAGTGACTTGCCTAGCCAAGTAGCGGAACATAGGCCACGGGGAGCTTAGGGCACACCCGGGAATTGGGCCGCTGATTTAACAGCCAACGGCTGATTAAGCCAGTTAGCTGCGACATAGAAATACTGCAACATGGCCACGCTCCAAAAAGTCCTTGTACAACTAACTCTACTTATTAAAACCCCGGATCACCGGTAAAAATGACATTTCTAAGGTTTTTCCTACAGCTTTTCAAGCCAAAATGGAACCTTCTTTTATTTAAATTTTAAGGCCGAATTCAGTCATCTTCGATCATTTACCACATTCTTCTTAATACTAAATGATATTTGAGGCGATATGCCAGTGTAGCCCGCGAAAATTCAAACTAAGAACTATACAGGAGAGTTTTAATTTGCCGATAGAGGCGCTAGTGTAGAGTGTTGCTAGGTCTTCGAAATTTCAAATGCCAGATTTTTTATTTTATTTTTATTTAATATGGGTTTGCTCTTGACTCTAGTCTAGGTCATAGTTGACAGAGGCAAATTCGACGATGGAGCAAGCTTATCCAGAAGAAGCCTGTTCACTCTAATTTTGAAGAGATTAGGTTTTTATGCGTTCGGAAACAGTTTGTCTTTTAACGCGAGTTTATATATCTATTCTTAAATTGTTGTGTATATTTTGCAATAACCGATGAAATACATTAAATATGTATGCCTCTAATTTTTAGAAGAAAACGGGACTGAAAATGAAAGATACTGTGTCATTATCGGTTGTGGTTTTAGAAATGTGTTTAACTCAAACTGCTTGCGTGCGCGTATTGCCAACTTTTAACAGCTATACTTTATAGACCTTACTCGCCAGCGGCGCTAACTGGTGAGCCCAAAAAGCCCTCATTGGTCTCAAATGTCATGATTACATGCAATACCTAGTCATTAAATAAGGTCATTTTAACAAAGACAGTTATATTGATGATTAAGTGAGTATTTAAATTTCAATCTAATACTGTATTGCGAACTGCAAAAATTCCATTCGAAAAATTTCAACTTAGGTTGATGTGTAAAATACAAATTCATACGTACTTTTAAAAGTCAAAAGACGTACTTATATATCACAACATCAAATCTGAAGTATTTAATCGTTAACTATATCTAAATCGTTTTAGTATGGCAATACCGGTTATATATGGGTCGATGACACATTTTTAGAGTTCCGTACCCAACAGTGAGCAAGCCTCCGCTGTCCGACCATCCGTTCGTTGTCCGTCAGTCTTTCTGTCAACGGATTCGTATCTCATGAACTGTAATGCTAAGTCCACACGTGCATACATGCTCATCAAACGTATAGATCAGGGATGGCGAACCTTTTTTGGCGAACGTGCCATTTTCATTACAAAAATAATTTTTGCCATGACGTGTCACCAAAAATCTTGACTTGGTGATACAATGGACAAAAAATAACACTAGACGCTATTAACTTAACTCTTTTTTTGTAACTATAAATTCATAAAGCAATCTTAATGCCAATCAGCTTTGTGTTCAACATGATTTCTGTTGTTGCTAATCATTCAAGATGCTAAGTAATCTTGGATAGGCGACCCCAAATTATTTTGCTGCGTGCCATAGGTTCGCCATCCCTGGTATAGATGGTTATTAGGACTTATTGCTCGAAATCGAACCAAAATGTTTGAAGAGCAAGATTTACGTGGCGTAATTTCTGTTTGACGATGATTACTGGCTCATCGAACATTTAGAACCGCTATATGATAGGTTGACATTTGAAATGTTCACAGAATTTTCTCGAAATATGAAATCAAGTAAGTACAGTACGGGGAACGCACAGAGCATGGCTTCAACTACTAGTGACGTCATTAAACAAATAATATAATGTGCAGTGTGTGAAGAGCAGAAGTTTCCGTCGTCATAGCAGTTGCCCTATGACGTGCTAATGCCATCCAATTCCGATGATGTAAAGGGATAGTGCTATTCGCTATGTAAAGCTCCGTCTCTCTCTTAGAGTGGAATCATGATCGTTTTAAGACTTCATAGTAGGGCCCCAGGATGGATTGATGTTTGTTTTTTACTCAATTACGCCAGAACGGCTCAATGGAATTTGATGAAATTTGGCTCCGGGATAGATTACAGTCTGGAATAGCACATACGCTATACTTTTTATCCCGGGAGTATATTCTCTTAGGATAATTTCCCAAATTTACGCGGGCGAAGCCGCTGGCAGAGGATAGTCAGCCTAAATTGTTTTCACTGTTAAGATATAAGCCTCCTCTCTGGGAGAGGGAGGAATAGGGTATTTTCTGAAAAAAATCTCAAATATTTTTTGAAAATCTAACGGACGGACTTAATAGAATTTTGTTTTTTAATATAGTAAAACAGCCTGAGGAGCTCGTGGCTAAATAATAACAGCCGCACGGGTCGAAGGTTAAGCAACGCTTGCCGAGGTTGGTCCCGGCTGCCATTTGTAGATCTTTGGCAGTCGTTACGGATAGTCAGAAGCCAGATAATCTGACACCAGTCTTGCCAAGGAGTACCGTGTTACCCAGTTAATGGGTTGTGGAGGTCTGGTAGGCAGCCGCTCCACGTAAAATACTGGTAAGTATTCAGCTGAATCCGGTTTGACTGGAAGCCGACCCCAATATAGTTGGGAAAAGGTTAGGCAGATGAATAAAGTAAAACAGCCTGTTGTCCCGGTCCGTCAAATTCTAAACGATACTCAGTGGTGTCCGAGATGCTCCGTTGGTCAACCGAACGTCAGAACCAAATACTACAATTGTACCTATATATATGTCAGAACTACGGATACAGTGCCCGGCAAGTAAGTTGGCAAGATTTTGACGTAGTGGGGGTAAACACGCGCATGGTGCACTTCGTGGCAGAAAAAAGTGGTCACTTTTATTTCTTATTTTTATTCTATGATTATCGTCATCATTTACGCATAGTCATATTAATCATATCTGTTTAGATTCTTCTAAACAAAACAAAACAAAAAATCATAAGTTTATCGTAGCAAAAAAGATTTCGATTTTTCAATGCGATCGCAATTTTTTTACCCGACTCCAGCAAAGTCAAATTGAGGGTTATGATTTTGACCGGTATGTATGTATGTATGTTTGCGCGATTATGATATTTTTTATGTGTGTACGTGAGATGCATTAGGAGTTATAAATAAAATGTATGCATATACAAGACATTTTTTTTATTAATAATTAATCAGTTTCTTCATCAGTATCCTGTAACAATGTTAACCCAGGCATTAAATTTGAACACCCGCCTGAGCTGGTGGAAGGTGTTGGCTCTTCATCCTCAATGAAGCTGTCAACACTCTCATCACTGGAGGAGTCGCTGTCATCACCGGTATAAATTACAAAGCTTTCAGTGACTCTGTCGACTATATGGTCACTTTGTACATAGTCTGCCTCAATTTTTTTTACCCTCCCACATAACTTTAACCATTCATCGGCATTCATTAACATCACTTTCTCCTTTACCAGCTCCATTACCCTGGCGACATTCCATGTTACATTTTTGCTAGCAACATAACCTTTGATTGCCGCCCATGCCATTTCAATAGGATTTAAGTCCGGATGGTAGGGCGGCAATCGCAGAACACTATGGTTGTGTTCTGCCAGTATTTGATCGATACTATATTTTTTAAATCTTGGTTTATTTATTTTAATAATTTTATATAGTTCTGGTTTGAGCATGCAATCCTCATATGGTATGCTTTTTTCCGCCAACCACCTCTGCATGTCCGCTTTCTTAGCATTCGAGGTAGGTGCAGGATCATACTGCTTGTTATGGTACGATGCATTATCGATGACCAAAACTGCATTTGGTGGCAGGTTTGGTATCAATTGGGTGCGTAGCCACTTTGTATAATTTTCATAGTTCATATTGTCATGATAATCGCCAGTCTTTGTCCCAGCTTTAAACAGGAGCAGCGCATTGGGAACAAATCCAGCTTCTGATCCAGCATGCACTATAACAATACGCTGCCCTTTTGATATAGGTTTTTTAAGACCTTTTAATGATTCATCTGTCCACGTTTTAGAGCCTGTAATAAGACATAAAAATGATTGTTTTTTCTTATCTTGGTTGCGGGACTTACCGAATTACCGTGACCCTGGAACGTAAAGGAAACACAGAAGAAACATATGCGAGAACAAAATATATGATAATTGGTACATACCTGAATGAGATGAATCAACATACGATTCATCCGTGTAAACAATCGGTCTCCCTTCTTCTCTAAATTTAATTATACTTCTAAGGAACTCTATCCTTAGTAATCTAATATTTGTTTTTTCTATTAAAATTTTTCTATTATTTTCGGCGCTTTTCCATTGAAAACCTAAATTATTAATAATTCTACGGAGACTGCGTTCTGACCCATTAAAATTGATGTCATCTTTTAGCTTTTTTCGTAGCTTTTCTACTGTAGGCAGCTCTTTATTTGTAATATGATAATTATGGATGCATGTTCTTACCACAGATTGGTCAAATGTGTCAATCTCTGTGATCGGCTTTGCCTTATTCCTCTTTTTTCCCGGTGTCCTAAAGACAGTGAGGAATTCGGAATTTCTGCCTTCCTTGACTATACGTCTTACTGTCCTTTCTGACGTTTTAGTAGCTTCTGCAGTCCGTTGTACAGTTTCTTTTTCAGTCCGAGCTTCCTTCTCCATAAAACAGTACACATCGTATACCATTTTTCTGGCATGTCTGCGTAAAACTGTATTTGGCATTGTAGTCAACGTAAAAATAACTAAATTTAAAACAATAACAACAATTCGTAACAAACACTAAATTAAAAACAACAACTCGTAACAAAAACTAAATTTAAAACAATAACAACTCTTAACAAAAATTAAATTTAACAAAAACAATAACAAAGGGTACAATTTTCGTGAACGCAAGTGTAACCGGGAGCGAACGGGACGTAAACGCAGTGCGGGGGGCAGGGGTCGACTAACGCACCAATCGCGCGCTCGGATCGGCGCTACCGCATACCCCGCGTCCCGCTTGACCACCAAATAGATCTAAAAAACGATTTCTGCGCATCTAACGACTCTTGCCAACTTACGTGCCGGGCACTTGTACTAGCCGTACGGCTACGAAATATGGTGCTGTCACTGTCAAATGGACATAAACATGAGGTTGCGAGCTACTGTCATGTGGGCAAAGCGCGGGCATTCGCGGCTGGTCGAGTATATTCGTCAAACAGTACGTAGTACACTATACAATGTATTTTAGATGTGCGTGGTCATTTTGAGGCTAATTTACTGTATCAGATATACAGTAAAGAAACAATAGCAAAATAAAAAAAACCTGATCCATTTTTAGGGTTCCGTACCCAAAGGGTAAAAACGGGACCCTATTACTAATACTCCACTGTCCGTCTGTCTGTCTGTCACCAGGCTGAACCTCACGAATCGTGATAGCTAGACAGTTGAAATTTTCACCGATTATGTATTTCTGTTGCCGCTATGACAACAAATAATAAAAATTTAATTAACTTAAAAATTAAAGGGAGCTCTCATAGAAGAAAGGCGTTTTTTTTTTGGTGTATGGTACGGAACCCTTCGTTTACTGAATTTTCTTAAAAAAAAAAAAAAACACTGCTGTATTAACGACGGAATTTCCACGCGAATACAAAAGATACTTAAGTACATTAAATTGATATTTAATTTTCTTAAAACTAATTTCTAACCGTAAACTGTAAAACAGTGTATATATCTAATATTATCAAGTGTTACAATTTGGCTCAACAACAACGATACCAATTTTAAAAATTCTTTCGCCATTAGGAATCTACATTATTAACTTAAAACACAAGATATATTTTATTTTAGAAAAAATAGACATCCCTACGAAAATTGCAATAAATAAGCAAAATGTATGCCTAATAAATACATTATTTGGTGTGCGCTAAGAAAACTATTGATGATAGTTAAATGAGAAACACAAATCATCTAGTTCTAAATTGTTGACGTGAATATTTAAATCAAGTGAAAGAAAGAAAATTGCATTTATTGGCACAATAATAATAATAAAAAAAAAATCACCTTACAAATAGAAAATATCAAAACTTAAGTAAGTACATATAGCAGTATTGTGCCAAAAGGGCCTCAGCTCAGCATAATGTTAGGTGGCAACAGTAGTTATTACCACCTAACGCTCAACGCTCGCTTCAGCTGCAGCCCACGGGTACCATACGCTCGAACGCGCAGTAGAAATATAAATAAAATAAGTGACAGAAATAAATATCATTTATCATCAATGAAAAGCGACCAATCAGCGACGAATTAATACTCTGAGCGCCCCCATGGAAACAAACATCCCTATGGAAAAAAAACTATAGGACGAACTATGATAAATTAAATTATTTAATAATAATAATAAATAAAAAATTACACACCGTTAAAAATAAATAACCAAGTCATAGGCAAAGTAGATCAAGAAAAATATTTAGGGCTAATTTTAGATAGTAAGCTGACGTGGCTTCCACATATTCAAAAAATAAAATCAAAATTACAATCACTCACGGGTACCCTACGTGGTATCGTTCGTTGCTTACCACGTCGAGTCCGCTATACAATCTACTTCTCCCTGGTTAAGCCACATATTGATTATCTAGTGGAAATATGGGGTACCGCCGCTAAAACGCATACTAACCTATTACAAACTGCTCAAAATAAACTACTAAAAACGTTATTTAATTATGACTATCTAACTCCAACAGAAACTCTATACAATGAAATTAAAGTAATGACCGTAACACAAACATACATATATAATACATGCTTACTAATTCGAAAAATACTAAATAAAAATATACACACAAACATAACCTTCACTAAAAATATAACAAAACACAAAATGAAACTGAGACGTGAACAGGACTTTTTACAACTACACCCAACCCGCACAAACTATGGAAGAAAAACTATTATGTATGAAGGATCTAAAATATTCAATAAATTACCGAGGGACCTCAGAGAAATTAAATCTAAAATTACTTTAAAAAAATGTATTAAACAATTTATCATAAAAAACTCACTTTCCTAAAGTAGTTTCGAGCCGCATCCAGTAACCGCTGATCTGTGTTGTACGGAAACTTGTTTACGTACTTTGACGGTTGAGCCGTGTATCGAACTAACATTTTGTTAATATTATTTGTAACCTACCCTCAAAACATTATAATCGATGCCCAGTTTTTGTAATGCGTCCAACATTTAGTTTATTTGTGATATGTCTAGTTAAATATTCTCATGTAAGTGAATTGTAATTCTTATGAGAATAAATGATCTCTAACCCCAAATAAATAATAATTAAATTATTTATTAATAATATTAAATAAATAATAATAAAATATTTTAATATGGAAAAATATTAGCATAAAAATGCAATATCTTCAATTTGGACGTTATTATATTAGGCTTAAACAAAATGTTAACAAACATTTGAGCATTTTTAATAACTTAATCATTTATAGAAAATTAAAAAGTTGAGCTTGCAACACCAGTAAAAGGGTTGCCAAGACTGAAAATAATAATGAATTTGATAGGTCCGAAGAACTGGTCGAATATAAACGTCAATCTGACATTCATATTTTTTGACACATTGCGTCAAAATACGTAAACGTCAGACTGACATTCATTATGCGTTTTAATTTACTTTTTGACACATCTGATATCTTTTTTTTAACGTTTTGTGAAGGTGCATGACCATGATACCTACTTGTATTTCTATTCCTGTTTTAACCATTACAGCCGCTGAAATCATAACAAAAATCGAGTTATTTACTATTACACTGACTGGCAGTAAATTAAATGTGAGACAAGTACTAAAAGCTCATTTTTGAACAAAGATAAACTATTCTTTGGGATTTTAAACGAGAATAGGAGCAAAGTAATTCCTTAGTTGGTGTATTCGAACTTTCAGTCTACTTGATACATAGCTGCTTTAAAAAATGCCAGAGACTAGGATTTGTTTGTTCCAAAATTAAGTGCTACATTGACTGCCAGTGAGCGAATAGGTACTTACATATATCACGTTAATATAATTATGGCATTCATAAATAATAATCATTTATGCCATAACTTATTTTCTACGTCTAAATGTGAGCAAACATAACTTAAAAATGTATATATGTCACCGGAAAATTGTAAACTCTGTAAGATTATAAAATAACTTGAGAGATTGTAAACTCTCGATAAATTGTCAACTGAACAATTGGAATACTTTTTTACGCGTCAAAGTTTGATCGTCCATAATATCTCGAAGTCATTCCGAAAAATTGTGGACCTGACATAAAATGGCGACCAATCAGAGCGCAAGTCAACACAGATAAATTGTAGACCAGAGTGATGATTGGTCGCCAGTTTATGTCAGTCCACAATTTCTCGAACCGACACGGATATATTAAAGATTATCAAATATTGATTCGTAAAAAAGTATTCCAGTTGACAATTTATCGAAAGTTTACAGTCTCTCAAGTTATTTTATAATCTTACGGAGTTTGCCATTTTCCGGTGACATATATATATATATATATATATATATATATATATATATATAAGCGTCTTATATTAGCTAACAAATAAGGTACTAAAACTAAATAGGTTGGTATCATTTACGCGTCTCCAGTCAAATAATACTGTACTTTTATTAATATAAATAATTGTAACGCCGTTTATAACTTTTATTTCTAGAGACGTGTAAATGAGTCCGAACATACAAAAAAAAAAAAAAAAAACATTACAGTAATTTGGACAGCACATAATAAAATTTAGACTAGGTACTTATAGGCCATTTTCAAGAACTCTACTCAGTAAATTATGTATTTATTTAAAACTGTACACAATAGGTTGCCTGGGTTAATAAAATATGATTCTATTTAGTCCGTCAGTTATTATTGAAAAATAATGGATACTTACGTATTTTTTTTATGAAATAAATAAAAGATATCGAAAATAAAAAGCATCAAAGATAAGGAGTGGGGCTTATAACGTCACTTTTCAGCAAAAAGTGTACAGGTAAGTGACGTCACACGAGCTTTCAACGCACAGTGCGTTGAAAGCTCGTGTCGTCTTCATTTTTTTTGTTTACGTGACAAAAGAAAAAATACGAGTCCAATATTTTAAGAAATCTATCTGACAGACTAATTCGATTTTTTTAGTAAAAAACACTATTATTCAAATAATTAAATAACTACATTTAAGTATGTAAATGTATTATAGATCGGTATCTAGTCATCTACTTTGTATCGTTCTTGTAAACAGACCATAAAAAAACAGCAACATAAATTATAACTTAGAAGAAACCTTATTGTCTTCTAAAAACGCATTTATAAAAGGAAGCACTCTTTCAGGATGCGTATAGTGCACATCATGACTACCCTCTACATCTACTCTATGGAAATTATCCAAAGTCGCCATTCTGTCCAACAGCTCTTTCGCGCCTTGCCGCCATTTTGGATTTGGTACGTTTTTCGCGCCATCGCTGGCAGCTACGAGTAAAGTTGGTGGGATTGACTTAAAAAGTTCGAAATAATAGTCGTTTCCATAGTTTTGCGGAGCGAGGTTTTTAAGACGGTTGTCCCATGAAAGGTACCTGTAATATGGACGAAGGAAAAGCTTTTAAATTGCTGGTTTTTTGTTCGTTCCCGACGAGCACACTCTTGCCCGCGATCTCGCCTGATAGGAAGCGTGCAGTACAGAAGTGTCGATGTCCAGTATTTATAACGTAAGTTTCGAATTTGCGCCACTAGATGGCACTGTCCACGCCCGCCACGTTCTTGTGAATAGGAGCATGTAGGAACTATAGGTAGCAGCATAAAAGTGTGAATGTCTAGTATTTATGACGGGACGTTGCAACGCTAGACGCCACGATCTTCGCCGTGCACGTTAAGCTAGGTCAACGATGGAGCGATCCCAGAAGATGCAAGTTAGAGAAGTGGCCAGCAAGAATATTGAGACAAAGAAGGTCGACAAGTCTTGGATAAATCATTCAACTTGAAGCTCAAATCAAAACGAGTGAGAACAGAATCAGACTAATGAAATAGGAATATACCATACTTGTATTCAGAAAATGACAGGAATGCAAAATTAACTACAATATGACGATCGTGGTTGAAAACCTAGATCATTTTCACATATTGATTCTGTGGGGCAAGTAATTTGCTTTAAGAAGTAGGTTTTTTTTAGATTTGCGTGATTTATGTTTGGCAAAGAAATGTAAAATAAAAAAATAAGCTTGGGATACAAACAGGTAAGCAAGTGCCAAGCTAAAAAATATAACTTAACTATTAGGGACCTATGAAATTTCCTTTTTTTACTAAACGGGCCAATTTGAACTATAATAATTTCAATGATGTATTAAAATAAACTTTATATTTGAGCCATATCGTTCCTTTTCCAATCAGTTAATCCTTTATTTCTCTACGTTTAGGTTTTTCTGTATTTTTTTAAATATTTATAACCATGAACTCTAAAACAATGTGTGTTAGTTTTTCACATCAGTTCCAAAACGGAATCCATTTTTCAAAACAACACGCAACATCAATGACGAACATGGACTTAACACAAAATTTATTTGAATTTAAAAAATCAAGTCCAACCGAAGTTATCATAGTTCAAAATTGCCTGAAAAAAGGCAACTTCATAGGTCTTGGGAGTGTCCGGAGAATTACTCAGGCTCCTCCACTCCTCCCGTTCATGTGCGGTGTTAAAGAACATGCCAGAGAACTCTTGTATCAGGGGGGCTACTCTCTAAGCCCGAAGTCCGTAGTTTCGGGCTTAGTTGCGGGCGTATTCTACTCCGTATCACCTAACCACTAAGAATTAACGACAACACGATTTGATAGTTACTGTCAAATCGTGTTGTCATTCATTCTTAGTTCGGGTTCGGAACTAATCGTAAGTCCGTAGGTGATACGGAGTAGAATAGAGAGTAGCCCCCCTGGTCTGATCAATCGGGGAACGGTTTTTGGTAATTTTCCTTCAACCTTGCCCACCAGAGGCTCCAGATAAACTGTCATTCAAGCGATGCGGTTGTCGAAATGCCAAAATAGGATTGATCACGTGACATTTCGACTAAGTTTGTCCCATACATTTTTGACGTAATCGCCTTTGTCACGCTACCGCTGACAGAATGTCACTTGTCTATAACGTCTATACACGCTTTTCAAGGTCATCTGGCTAAGTACCCGTGATAATTATACGAGAATTCTCTGTAAGCATATCGTAAAAGGAGCCATTCAAGTAGCACCCAAGGGGGGAGGGAACTATGCTTATTTTTTATGACAGGGGAGGGGGCGATAACAGAAAGGAAGAAAGAAAAATATTTATTTGGGACTCGCATAAAACAAACAGAAAAGTAAAATAATCATAAACAATAACTAACAGAAGCAAGAACAGCTTGAATTTAATACGTCATGTGCGAGGCCAAAAAGGTCCCTATCTCAGCATACCATGCGTTATTAAAAAAAAATAACTCAACGCTGATGAGTTATGTATGAGCGGGATGTTGATTACGTCAGCAATATTTACGTACTTTTTTGTTTGCAAATAAAAAAGATTTTTATTTGTCATATTTATGGTTAGGTTTTCAGCGATTTGCAATATAGTTGGTTTTATTGTTAAATAAGAAATTGTTGTGATGAGTTAAATAATAAAATAACCGAAGATGGAGGAATAGGTACAACTATACCATAGCTCACGTAAGCATAGTAGGGAGGGGAAAAATAGAAGAGAGACTTTGCTTACTATCGCTGGCAAGGGGGCTAAAAATGACTAAAATACTCCTTAAGTACGTCTACAACTTATCTACTTCATTCTTGGACTCAATAACATAACTTCTCACTTACCCGACAACTTTATCATGCTCCTGCGTTCGATGTATGTGTCTGTTTGTGGCTTCAACTTCCCTTGTTTCTGGATTCTCTTGTCCGCTAGCATTACCAGGTCCGCCTTGTTCGTTCGGTTCCTCTCCATACCTTGGTCCGTTGCCATTTTGTGCCTCGCTTAAATTCGGTGCTTCGTTTGAACCATGTGCCATATTTGAACTCTGTGCTTGGATGGCATTCGATGGCTCCGGATTCTCTGCTCTGTAAATATTATGATTTTCTTAAATTTTATTCATAATAAAAAGGGTATTAAGGCATGGCAATGTAATCTTATATTGTTTAATTAGACGCCATTGGCATGCATTGTTCTCTACAAGCAGTGGATAATATACGTTTTAAAACAAGCAAGCGGTGCCGGAACGCATTTGGTTATGTAAATCGTAGTACATAAGGGTAAATGTCGACATCGACACGTTCACAATCTACATTAAAAAAAAAACAACGAGATATAGCTGTGCTATATCTAAATTAAATTACACATAAATTTTACGGAATAATTTCCCTAAATGGTGATCAGGGCATTGAATCTCAATCGTCGCCGCAAAAAAAAGAAATAATAAATAAAATAAAACAAAGAAAAAAATAACTTTGTTTATTTGGGACTCGCACAGGACAAATAACAAAGTAAAATAAATTAATAACCAACAATAATAACTCAGTATAAGCACAATCACACTGCCATGTATGGATGAAGAAAAAAAATTTATAATATTACGACATGAACCGAGTACAAGTGATTCAGCTCCGAGTAAGCGCGAGTCATCTCCGAGTAAACGCAAGTCAGCTCCGAGTAAGCCCGAGTCAGATCCGAGTAAGCGCGAGTCAGCCTCACCAGTCAAGTGAACTATCTCACTTGACTGGCGACGCTGACTCGCGTCGACCGACTTGAGCCGAATTTAGAAATTTTCACTTTTAAAAAACATAAATTAAATACAGCATAACACTATACAAATTATATAAAAGCAAAAAAAATAAATAACTAACTACTTATAATGGTATACCTAATGGTGCAATTCTGAACTTACACGCAATTTACGTTCGCAATTAAAAAAAGCTCTTCCGACCCATGTTCTTCTCGAACATTTTGTGCCCTGTTCGAAGATTCGGTCTCGTTTGAACGTCGACTAAGTGGCTCATTAAAATCTGACTCAAAAGAAATCGGGTTTGAGTTTGTCTCATTTGAATTTTGATCATCTTCTGCAATCGGTCTTAGGGTTTGACATCCGATCGATACAGTATCTTCTGGGGACGAATTTGACATCTTTTTTAATTGCTTTTCTAGATCTTCAAGACGATGTGCCTTTCTTATCTCAGGATGTCCCAAGACTCTACTGAATACCACACAGACGTCGCAATAATAATATCGTTTCTTGTTTGAAGTTTGCTTTCCATTTAAAATTCCTTCATTTATACCTTGTTCTTCACTTGTCCTTCCTTCATTTAAACTTTGCTCTTCATTTAAACTTTGCTCGTCAATTAATATTTCTTCATCTGATGCCTGAATATGATTTGATTGTCCTTCAACTGAACTCTGCATTTCATTTGATTCTTCCTCTTCCTCAATGAATTCTAAATATTGATCTTCATTGAAGTTTCCATTATTATCACTCTGAGCTTCATCCGGCTCACTAGGTGGTTTTGTTCGTAGGAAAAAGACTTGCTGCGCCGGCCCCAAATCTTTTGGTACACCGGTAGGTATATCATGATTATTATTAGAATCTCCTCCAACTGATCTATATTCATCAATTGATTCATATTCATCTGAATTGTCCTCAGAAGCATATTGAAGTATACCATCTATTGTATCTAAAGGGAATTCCGTCATTGTTTCAACATGTGCAGTTTTTGTAAGATGAATAATCAACTTGACTTTTTCACCGTCAGCGTATATATTTAGCGGTTCATCGGGATATTGTTTGAGTACCACATGATCATCTAATTTAATTAAATCATTTTCTTTTAGATTCCAGAGCACCATTGTACGTGTGCCATTGGGCAAGAGTTTCTCATCCTGATCATCATCAAACACTACTAAGAATGTTTTGCGGGCTACAACCTTGATTTCATTGGGGTGCCATCCCTGAATCGGGTGCCAGCTGTTAAAAAAAATTTTTCTCAGTATCTATTCTAAATTATGGACAGGCTCTGTTAAACTTTTGATAAAAAAATACTGTCTGATTTTTTTTCTCGCAATTTTTTTTTTCAGATATCATGTATTGGTTTCAGCAAAAATAAAAACTGCTGTTGCCTAAATTTTGTTGACATAATTATGCGCACATTTTTTATTTTTTTATCTTGTCTGAAATTATGATACTTTTGTGGTAAGGTTGACAGGGAAGAAAAGTCAAACAAAAAAAAAACATTCGACATTTTATTCACTTTAAGCCAATTTTAAACTGAATTTCTTAAGATACCTTCGGATTTTGCCGAAACTTGTAGCGTTCGTCGAGCGCCAGGGTAGCCCGCGAAATACAAATTTTTCGTACGTTTTTTGCATTTTGCAGGTTGTATTTTGATAAAAATACGATTGGCGACCGTAACAAATATAGCTTTACTAAGTTATAATAATTAAAATCATTAATAGAGGTTGTATCATTCATGAATTGAAACTCGATTGAATGACTTTTTTATGAAATAACCATTCAATCGAGTTAAATGAACTTAAGAAGGGTTGTATTGATGATTTAATGATTATAATTTTGTAAATGAATACGTGTTACGGTCGCGAATCATATTTTGTTCAACATACAGCCTGACACTGACTTGCAAATTGCAAAAAACATCATAAAATTTGTATTTCGCAGTCTACCCTGGCGCTTTCACCTTAAATGGACTTTGGTTCCGGCCAGAAATCAACTTTCTCGTTCGCCAAACAAGAACGCGTTGTCGCGCCGAGACAGGGCTTCCCGTTTTGCTGAACAAATGATTGCGTCGATCGCGTGTTCGCGCTATCATCGCTTTGTATGGACGACGCCTTAACATTTAAAGAGAGATACTCAAACCATCCTCCATGGCGGTGACTTTGACGGCTTCTGCGGCCATTTGTGAATCACGCTAGTTAGGTTAGAGAGAGCCTTTTAAGGGCTTTATTTAAATGAATTATTTGACATCGTTTTATTGCCACAGCTTGTAGTAGCGATACTTCATTGCGCGATTGAATGTTTTTGTTTAAATCGTATAAAGAAATGGGTTTAAGATTTTGGTAACAAAATTATTTTTTTAAACACCCTGTCGGACAGTTAAAAATATGAAGCCAGTTGCATGTTCCAAAGCGTAGACTTCTACGTACGAGAGCGTGCAAGAAACTCCACGGCCACTCTAGAATCAGTAATACATAATTACAAAAAAAAAAAAAATTTTTTGACTATCTCGGGACCCTGGGGTCCCAGTCTTTTTTTAGGTATGCGAGGGGCTGATGCCAACTCGCAGTGGCCCCGTTAGACATTTCAATTGGAATGAGGCACCAACCGTCAATTATTCCTGTCTGCACTATTAAAGTATACCCAAGGACAATCCCCAGTTGGTGCAGGTCTATTGCAGAATATGGAAACAAAATATGAGGGCCTATGGGTTTGGGTGTTAGTGGACTGATTATCGTGAACTATGGAAGAACTATTGGCCCCTGCCTGACTACTGACAATATACACGGCTTTAAACTGGCAGCGGGTGACTTGCATGCTAGCGAAGGAGGAGGCGGGCCGCGAGAGAGAGAGGCAAGGCCTTCGCCCCGGGCCTCGGGAGTCGCAGGGCGATCCCCGGCCACCGTAGGCGCGGGCCTGCGGACGGCGAGCGTTGGGTGGCTCGCTGTCCGATCATCACCAGGCCCGGGTCGATGTCGCGGTGTGTTTCACGCGCGCCTCAAAGAGATGTCAGCATAGAAGACGGGGCCCGCTCACAGAGTCACCGCGGCCCTGGAACACAAAGGGCTTTAGAAGGAACACGGATGGGTTTTAGTCAGTATGAGTCTGACACGCCCTTCCGCTCCACCCAGAGCGAAAGAAGTCATTTGATGATTTCCCATCCTTAAAAACCAAAAAAGGGGGTGACTTGCACACTCAATAAATGGGCCCCCGAAAACACACAAACGTGACCTAGCGCCAAAGGGCCATCCCGAGGTGCTAGAGGAGTGGAGAGGTATACCACGGCTATCAGGACAATCTCGGAAGTACGGTCAAGATCCCTAGCAGCATCTTACAGGATTGATTATACATCCTTCTCCCGAGCACGTTTGCTCTTACGAATCTCCACTCAGACCGGCCGATTAAGGCAAGAGAGAGGTACGAGCTCTGTTCCTCGTCAGTGTTCACTCCGGCCAGCCAATAAAGGCAAGCCGGAGATGAGGAACAAATCTTCTCCCGGGAGATCAGGTCCGTGGGGTCGCTACTACCCAACAGTTCGCTTTTAAAAATATCCTGCGGATTTATGCTATTTTTAATATTACTAAAGTGTTTTTTTTTAAGAAATATTTATTATTGTAATAAGTATGTATAGGAAAGTAAATAAACTAAATAATTAAAAGACGAACACTTACTCAATTTCATGAAAGTTCCTTGTCAATAAATGGCTACATTGGGCGCGGCTTAGATTGCGCAGGCGCTGCATTGAATCGGTCACCATATATTTGTAGCGAATCTAAAAAGAGAAAAAAAACATTACAACTTCATCTTAGATATTATTTTGCCCTCCACAACCGAGTAACTTGGTAATAGAAAGAAAAGTAGTTTATTTGGCACACACAGATACACACAATACATGTACAAATAAAAGAAAACTTAATTCTAAAACAATTATATTGCGTGCCCCGCGACTGCGCCAAATAGGTCCAGTTCAGCAAAAAGCCAGACAACTAGTTAAGTAGTTCCCTGACGCTGGTTTTCAACTGAACCTTATGTTGGAAGTTTTTTTAAGATGTTAAATATACAGGTACATAGATAAATGAAATAGTAAACGATATTTATGTCACCGGAAAATGACAAACTCCGTAAGATTATAAAATAACTTGATAGTCTATAATATCTCGACGTCATTCCGCGTAATTGTGGACTGACATAAAATGGCGACCAATCAGAGCACAAGTCTACAATTTATCAGTTTTCGTGTGATAGTAAACCTGGAAACAAGGCTCTCATTGGTCTGTTCAGATATGAACTCACACCAACAAAGACTCTCTCGTTATTATCTAGCCTAGATAATAACTTTTTTTATTTAATAAATCACGGGATTTTTGGCATATCCACTTTATTCTTTCGCTGTATGAAATCAGTGTAAGTTTAAAAGTAACTCTACCTAATTCCGATCTCTGCTCATTATGCATGTCTGCCGTATGACGTAAACAGCTAAATACTCACGCAGTATTATTTGAGGACTGCGGAGCGCCTACCTTTTTTTTTTTTTTGATCTCGGGGGGAAATCCTCATGGAAATCCTCCACCCGCCCTAGGGTGGAGGGGTCTGTCAGGCTCTTACTGACTAAAACCACCCCGGTGTTCCATCTCCCACCTACGCCGGGGATCGCGGGAACGTATGCGACTTCCGCAATCCCCGGCTGGTGCCGGCCCGCCTCTGCGGGCCACCTCGCGTCGGCGAGGGGAGTGAGGTGTTTAACTCCCCTCGCTACGTCAAAGAGGGGCGCACGGGAACACCACGCGCCGCCACCTCGGGTCCGGATGAATGGGGGGCGACGGACATCCCCAAGTCCGCCGCCCCTGGACCCAGTTAGGGGGGCCGGAAGAGGGCAGCGTATGCCCTCCTCCGACGCCCGATGCGCCTGCTGCGGGCAGGGAGAGCGGTTGTGATCTCCCTCTCCCTTTCCGCAGCCTCCTTCTGCGCGATAACTGTCTCGCAGAAGGAGACCACCGCGTCCCAGGACTCCTCACCGCCGACCATAGCATGGACTACGGCCGGCAGCGAGAGGTCACCGCCTACAACAGAGATGAGGGCACGGCGCGGCTCCTCCCAAGCTGCACACTCTGCCAGCGTATGCCGCGCCGTGTCCTCCCGACAGTCGACGCAGTGGTGGCATCGAGCGTCCGGCTCCCTGCCTATGCGACACAGGAACCTCCCGAAGCACCCATGTCCCGAGAGGACCTGCGTCGCACGAAACGTCAGAGAGCCGTGCCTTCTCCCGAGCCAGCGCCTACCTATGTGAACTCCACAACCCAAGAACTCGGTAACACGGTACTTTTTGACAAGATTGGCGTCAGAATTTCTGGCTTCTGACAATTCGTGACGACGGCCAAAGATCTACTAATGCTATTCGGGACCAACGGTTTAACGGTAACATCCTCCCAGGGTTACGGAATTGTTCGAAACAGTTACTGTTGCCCTGGAACGAAAAAGGCATTTGGAGTAACACGGGTGGGTGTTAGTCAGTAAGAGTCTGACACTCCCTTCCGCTCCAACCATTTAATGATTTCCCATCCAAAAAAAAGATGGTAACTCATCCACGGACCGTCCTCGACAAGCGTTGCTTAACCTTTTAGAACTTACTTAGTAACAATCTACCTACCTTCCTCCCAATGTTCTCCTCCTTATAGTTCTCGTAGTAAGGATCGTAGAACAGGCTCTGGTACTCCGCATTATCCTCAATCTGCATCCTCATGAGTGTGGGTCCAGCATCCAGAAGAATCATTTTCGTTATTTGACCAGGGTAGAGGACGTTGTAGAATAGTCCTGGAAAACAAAAACAAAACATGTTTTTTTTAAGGAACCGCTGTTTTTGTAGGGTTCCGTACCCGAAGGGTAACCAACGGAACCCTATTACTAAGCCTCCGCTATCAGTCTGTCTGTCAACGGGTTGTATCTCATGAACCGTAATAGATGAACAGTTGAAATTTTTAGAGTGTGTAAGTGTGTCGATTTTGCCAGGGTTGCGGAATTTGTTCGAAAGAGTCACCGCGGCCCTGGAACGCAAAGGGCTTTAGAAGGAACACGGATGGGTTTTAGTCAGCAATAGACTGACATGCCTTTCTGCTCCACCCAAAGCGGATGAAGTCATTTGATAATATCCATCATTAATGTCATTAATAAAAAAAGAAAAGAAAAGTGTGTCGATTGCCGCTTTAACAACAAATAACGATTAAGTAAAAAACCGGCCAAGTGCGAGTCGGACTCTCGCAAGAAGGATTCCGTACCATTATCTATAAAAACGGAAAAAAATCACGTTTGTTGAATGGGAACCCGAACCCCCCTTAAATATTTGTTTTATTTCGTTTTTTTTGTATTTGTTGTTATAGCGGCAACAGAAATAGGTACATCATTTGTAAAATTTCAAGTGTCTAACTATCACGGTTCATGAGATACAGCCTGGTGACTGACGGACAGACAGACGGACGGACGGTCAGCGGAGTTTTAGTAATAGGGTCCCGTTTTACCCTTTGGGTACGGAACCCTTACAACGTGATTTATCGGTTAATGGTATGGAGTACGCACAACGGACCCAATGGTAGTCTAAGTGCGGAAAACGGAGTCCCTACTCTACTCTACTCTATGGAGTACGGAACTATTGTGCGAGTCCGACTCGCAATTGGCCGGCCTGAATAATGCCTAGCATGGATAGTGTTAAAAAAAATCGGGCAAGTGCAACTTGGACTTGCTTCCTTTTCGAAAAACCCAGAACACTTCGCCCGACGTGGCGATCGAATCCAGGACCCCATTCTCGCACAGTAGTCTTCTCAAACTCAAGCTCAAAGCATTTATTTCAATTAAACCATTTACAAGCACTTTTGAATTGTCAAGGTCGGTCTGTCCAAAGAGATGAAGCTATTTGCACGTTCCAAAGCGTAGATCTCTATGGAGAAGAACGTGCAAGAAACTCCACGGAAATTCTTTTAAATCAATATTGTTTTACAATGACAATGTTTACATCATTCGTGTGGAAATTATACGAAAACAAATATATTTGTGAGAACGATGTAGAATTACTTGCACGTTCACGGGTCCGGAAAAAAAGCAACAATTCAAAGAACACAACTCATTATATTTTTGAACCAATGAAATCTTAGCCACGAAAAAGAGGTTCTTATCTTTACCTACCTTGCTCGCACCCCATGGAATGTCCTATAAAGATGAAATTGTCCCATCCAAGGTGTATCAGGGCGAGCTCCATTGCGTACAGGAAATGAAACCTCATCAGTTTCGGACCTGGTTCAAACACGAAAAACATAATAAAAATATATAGGTCTTTTAACGTTTTTTACTCGTTCAACATACAGCCTGACACTGACTTGCAAATTGCAAAAACATGAGAAAATTTGAATTTCGCGGTCTACCCTGGCGCTTCCACCTTAAGATATGCTACGCTACACTGCGCTATACTTTGCTAAGCAGGAGTTATCGAACTGTTTATAAACCGTCTTCAAAAAAAGGAGATTCTCAATTTTTTTTCGTGTTTGTTCAGCGATTTCTTCGCCAACTGTCAAACGATTTTGATGATTCTTTTTTTGTTTGGAGGAGTATTTTTGTCACGGACAATTTTGAGTTGAGCAAGCTGAGGTTTTATTAAGGGCCGGTTGCTACATTGAGTACTTGGAGATTCAGAACGTATCAAACCCTCAAAAATTCTTGCCTAGGTAGCCGGAACTTCAAGCTAAACAAGAATTTGAAAAAACTCAACTATCAGTTTTAATTCTTTTAACAGTAAAGTCGAGTTACTTAATATGTCCAAATGTTAACCAATAGAAACACAGCAAGGTTTGTTCCTATTGGTTAACGAGTTAGGGCCAAAGGTATACCCAGGGGGGCAACTCTCTAAGCCCGAAGTCCCTAGTTTCGGGCTTAGTTGCGGGCGTATTCTACTTCGTATCACCTACGGACTTACGATTAGTTCCGAACACGATTTGACATTAACTGTCAAATCGGGTTGTCATTAATTCTTAGTGGTTAGGTGATACGGAGTAGAATACGCCCGCAACTAAGCCCGAAACTACGGACTTCGGGTTTAGAGAGGAGCCCCTCAGGGACAAAGTTACCCGTTTTTACGGAATGGAATCTGTCAGTAAATATCGCGCGATCTCTGCCGAGAATTAAGACGCGAACCTACCGCGGCGCCCGTAGAGGCTACACACGTGTGTTAAGCTTCGCTTTGTAAGAAAATGTATGTGAATGTGTCCACTGCAACCCACGAACACGCTACGCATCAATTGACGTCATTGGTACATGCGTGGCTTGATCTAATATGGGGCATACATAGCCCAACGCTATCAAGGCACGCTGTGCACGCAGTACACGCTATACACCCACGACTATGTACAACTGTTTCGCAGCACCTGTGTGCCGCGGTGGGCCACGCTACAGTTGTACATCGTTGTGGGTGTGTAGTGTGTACTGCAGTGGAAACGTAGACCCAAGTTGTAGACAAATGAATGCGCCGCGTGCCTGTGCACAGCATGCGACGCGTGCCCGTGCACAGCATGCGACGCGTGCCCGTGCACAGCATACGACGCGTGCCCGTGCACAGCATGCGCCGCAGTGGGGTTGCGCCTTTTAAACGCATAACCATACAAAGTATGCTATATAGCGTATATATATAGCTATAGCGTGTATATATAGCTCAGTAGGTACATGTTTTTTTTTTTTGTCGGGGACCACTCGCAGTTCAGCACGCTAGGGCTGGTTACTGCTTAACCGGACTATCCTGTGGTGGCCTCAAATTAATTTAAGGCCCCCAGCCAGGGCTTACAAACTAAATTAAAACTACATGACCGCTCGCTAGGGCATCCCCTGTGGGATACGGACCTCGGCTAGCGGCGTCATTATGGGAGGAACAGCAAGGGACAGGCTGGGTCATAACATTATTTGGGGAGTTTAAAAATACACAACACAATACACAATGCGAATTGTTACATGAATAAATGAATTGAATTGAATTGAACTGGCTCAGCGACGCGGGCTGGCTCGGTAATCAAAGGTCGGGGAGGGTTATTACTGGGACGTCGCGACGGGCCCCGGCGGCGGGGCCGGAAAACGGAACGCGGTCTGTGTCGTGTGTGTTTTCGAAGAGTGCTGGTTTCCCTACGGCTCTCTTGAATCTGGGTGATGGGGTCGTCGGGTTCGACGAGGGTATGCCGAGGGCGGCGAGTCCTACTGATCTGTGAGGGAGTGTATCGGGTAGCCGATGCGATAAGGGAATTTCGGTGTTTTGAAGCAGTTTCGATGAAACGCTGCGATAGTCGTTTCATGAACTGCTTCACTGTCGGGATTTTGAGGTCGACGTGGAGTCGTTCGTTCCTAATGAACCACGGGGCGCCCGTGGCCTTTCGGAGAAATCGATTTTTTATAGCGTGTATATATAGCTCAGTAGCTACATGTTTTATTGGGTCTCTTTATCTATGTGGAGCGAGTTGGCTAAATATACAATGTGTAATGCCGGCACTTCACTTGGCGTATTTGTCAAGATATTCGCGTCACTTCTGCAATACAAAATACACCTTATGAATTTCGAGATAAGATGAATTTTTGATTGTACAATTCACGCCAATATTTGGACAAATACGCCAAGTTAAGTGCCAGCGTAACAGAATGAACACAATACTACTAACTTATACTTTACTATGGGACCAATATTTCTTCAACCAACCAACCCAACTTAAATCTCTTTTTATTTTTACATACAAACATACAGTTATCATTAGAGTAACCCAATGCGATAGTGTAGAAAATAATAATTACAATAGTAAATACATGTCAGTTCATAGATACTACAATTCAATTCAATTTATTTATTTATTTATTGGCCTATCTACAATTGTTACACTTTTTATCCTAAAAATACAAGCAGCATGATTCAACCATAGTGTACAATATGATGCGATAGACACAGCATGCAAAAATAAAATTAAAACATCAGTAGGTTACAATAAAAGTACAGAAATAACGCTTACAAAGTTATAACAACTAGTGGGTAGTTCTAAAAAGTAGATACTATACAATCAANCATGATTCAAACATAGTGTACAATATGATGCGATAGACACAGCATGCAAAAATAAAATTAAAACATCAGTAGGTTACAATAAAAGTACAGAAATAACGCTTACAAAGTTATAACAACTAGTGGGTAGTTCTAAAAAGTAGATACTATACAATCAAAAAAGACATTATGGTGGATTACTTTTGATGGACTTGGCGCTTGAGTTTCTGAAGTGTTGTGGTAAAAATGTCTATTGAATGATCGCAATTATTAAGAAGCCTGCACATTCTGGGGATAGGGGAGTTGGATCCTGACACAGTTTTGCGGAATGGGGGAACATTAATAATACAAAAACAATACAATACAATAAATTAAAATATATAATACGATTATTTCCATCAATCTAAATTTAACTAATAATACAATAACTTAAAATGTGTACCTAAAGTAACTTTTGCGAACTTGCTCAGTGAACAACTGAGTACATCTATCTTATCGGCAACAGGTTTAGTGTGCGCATTTCGCGCGGACCTTGGCCATTAGCTTGGTGCGACCGAACCGGGCCGTCTAGGACGCTGCACGTACCCATCGGGCACACACATACCATCTCCTGTAACACACCCGGATTGTTTGTGTTACCCCGGAACACTCCAAGGACATATCAAGCCAACGCTAGATCCCTTCTCGTCTCCAACCTGTTGTAGGTATCCCACCATGCCTAAACAAACAAGGTTGGATACATCCAGGGACACAGGGGGTATACCCCATACAGTCTAAGGTAAATGTAACGCTTATATAAAGTTATTTTGTATGCGCTCCAACAATGAGACTATATTTCGCCTCACATGGGGCCCTTACAGCTGCATTACCCTCCAACTGGCTCCTAATTAGCGCGTCGTAAATTGCCGAGATGGCTTTCAACAGTCGTGAACGCTGCTGCTCTGCGAAGCACGAATCCCAGCCGTTTGTATGCCTTTTTACAAACGTTCACGATGTGCTCCCGGAATCTCAGCTGCGCATCCATACGAATGCCCAGGTCTCGAACTACTTCCTCTCTTTTCTAGGCACGTCGGCCAATTTGTAAGTGTAATGCAATTCCTTCTGTGAAGCAGTAATGCTAGCGAAGGAGGAGGCGGGCCGCGCGAGGGAAAGGCAAGGCCTTCGCCCCAACCGCCGCTACAGAAAACGCCCCGGGCGTCGTCGGGAGTCTCAGGGCGATCCCCGGCCACCGTAGGCGCGGGCCTGCGGACGGCGAGCGTTGGGTGGCTCGCTGTCCGATCACCACCAGGCCCGGGTCGATAGCGCGTTGTGTTTTACGCGCGCCTCAAAGAGATGTCAGCATAGAAGACGGGGCCCGCTAGGGCCAGAGCCTGCCAGGGTTGCGGAATTTGTTCGAAAGAGTCACCGCGGCCCTGGAACGCAAAGGGTTTTAGAAGGAACTCGAATGTGTTTTAGTTAGTAAGAATCTGACACGCCCTTCCGCTCCACCCAGAGCGAAAGAAGTCATTTGATGATTTCCCATTCTTAAAAAAAAAGTAACGAAATTGTGATAATAAAAACATTTTGAAACATTGAACTGCTTGATGTCTCGACTCCATTCAGCTCCACGATGATCAATGTCCTGCATCCTGTTATGATTTTATAATCCCAAATCGACTGATCCATACATTATGTGGGCATATCTCGACAAAATGTACCGAACAGCTGATTTTTTGTTTCGCGATTTCGTGTTTGGTGTTGGCTCCATAGTTAAAAATGTTCATAATGATGAGATGAGTACAATGACCCTTTTTCAGGTATTGCGTTTATTCTGTTACACGTTCTATAGAAGCATTGCACAGCACGGCGAAGTAGCATTTATTATATTCAAAATTAATTTAATCCTTTCTACTTTAATTGAATATGTGCTATCTAATTTAATTAATTGTAAACAATTTAGCTTTTTAATTTTTCAAACCATGTATAAATTATTTTAATTAATTAATTACGTTACTATGTGCGCATAATGTAGTGCATGATGTGCCCTTCTGTAAGTAACGAGGCGCTTAAACCAGCCATACTCAAACTTTTTTCTTCATGGGCCACATGGCGCTTCTACTATTATCATGATGGGCCGCAATAACATACATTAAAACAAAACTCTATATTAACAGTATCTACATTGAATATTTGTGCGGGACAAGTAAACAGAAAGTGTCAGTGTACATAGTTTTAGTATATAAGGTTAAATAGTTTTTATATACTTCACTATTTTGTCCATTGTTTTTATAGTTTGATAGTTTGTTTGTATAAGTTCGCTCATTTTTTACTTACCTTAATAGTTAGTAGTTTAGTTTTAAGTAAGATTTGTTATGTTTTGTTTTTGTACAGTTCATATTTTTCTTAGATAGTTTGAATAACATAGAATTCGAAAACATATAATTTTAATATGTTTACATGGAAAAATATCATGAAAATGTAAGGTTTTATAAAATAGCTCTCGTTACGGTAA
>NDFZ01005108.1:202502-260713 GCA_002192655.3 Mamestra configurata | reverse complement strand
AATAGCTCTCGTTACGGTAATGTAACTCAGTACCTAAGCAAACTGTACCGATGCCTAATTTGTTTAGCTCTCGTTACGGTAAAGTAACGTCGTACGTAACCTAATTGCGCAAAATATCGACTTCGCGCTGATTGGTTAAAAAGTCCTTTGATCTGATTGGCTGACCAATCACAGGGCCTACATTTTTTAGGCAAAATTTGTATAAATTACGGGCCATTTGCCGTATCGGTACAGTCGGCGGGTAGCAGTAAAATAAAGAAGAACACTGGAGAAGAAAATAAAGGAAGCTCTTCAAGAAATCTCTCTTCGGGTTTTATTCTTCACCAACCCAGCAAGCGAATGTGCCTATACGGTACAATATTAGTTTTCAATATGTGACAAATGGATAGTTTTCGATAAAATTGCTACTGCATAGGCCAACTTTTTCGCTTTGCTTGTGGATGAATAGGCTCAGCACATCGTTAAGGAATGGATCAGTAAGACGAGATCTGCATAGTTAAAAATTAATGCTGCTCATAGTTTAATACTCAATGAAGTAGGTAAATATAATACTAAAATGAGCTAGGCTACAGGGCCACACAGAACAGCTTGGAGGGCCCGTACGACCCGCGGGCCGCAGGTTGAGTATAGCTGGCTTAGGCTTAAGTTTGCAATGTACAAATTATAAAGTTATAGTGTACTCATTGTTGATAAGCCTAATAATTAATAAATAAAATAACGCAGCCTAGCTGTGACAAGTCACCCATGTGCTACTAGAACAGCTCTTGAGTGACACTGTTTAAAAAATCAATACTCTGTACCGAAATAAAGTAAAACGTAAATACTAATACATCTCTAAAACATTGAGAAAAAAAAATAACAAAAAAAAAATACGACACCAAACTACTAAACAAAGCAGAAATAAGCTTGCAACGAGACTCCGAAGACCGGGATTCATTCGGCAAAGAAATGCACATTTAAGTATTTTATTGTCAGGCTCACGTGACACCACAATCTCACCTGATTGAAAGCGACGATGTGGTCGACGATGGAGCACGCTAGCCTAGAAGTAACTTATTCACTCTATTCATTCTCTTGACATAAAAAGCATCCGATTGTAACTAACACGAAACACAGACATCGGCAGAGAATTCCACTCCTTAGCTGCTTTAATCTTCTTCAAGATTGTATGTCGTCAAAGGCTAAAGCAGGGGTTCACAGTCTTTTTTATACTGCGAATCCCTTTACATGTTATATTTTTAAAAGATAAGAAAGATAAGAAGGTCTAGGCAAGTGTTGGGACAACAAGAAGGTAGGTTCAATCAATAAGCTGAATGAACTTGCTTTTCTGATTAAGATACACTGTAGAGACAAAATATTTATGAAAATTGTGCTTAAGGTGACAAAATATCTATTGTAAACTTGGCATTAGTCCATGAACAGATTTTTCTTGAAGAAAGCCTTATTAAATTCTTCTGAATATACATGTTATACGCCAGGTGCAGCATATGCGTTAACCGTAGCGGTTTGTGACGTCTCTGGAAAAACAGCGCGACCCCAGGGAGTCGCGACGCACAACTTGGGAACTCCTGGGCTAGAGGACAATTATTTTAAATCTGGGCTTATCATCTACCAAGGCTTTTCCACACAATGTTGAGGTCGGTTCGGATGCAGCTGACCACCAGTATTTTACAAGAAGCGACTGCCTTTCTGACTTCCATAAACCTACTAATGGGTATACCGATACCCTTTGATAGACCTGACTATTAGATTTGGCAGGTCTATAAGTGTATAGGCTATTTTTTTGTTGAAATGGGTTTGCTCCTGACTCTATTCTAGATCAGAGGTGAAAGAGACAAAGTCGTCGATGGCGTGAGCTTACCCAGAAAAAGCCTGGTCACTCTAACTTTGGAGAAATTAGAGTTGAATGAACACAGGCGCAAGTACAGAGTTTGCCTTTGCTGTGCGCTTGGTGTATCTTTGGTGGAATAGCAACAAGGTAGGGATGGTAACTTGCAGTGCGTCCAGATGTCCGGTGGTAGAAGGGGGCCGGTGGGATGAGGTCGTGGAGTTCTTGGGCACACTCACCGAAGTACAATCTGTAGAAGACCGACAAACAGGCAATCTTGCGGCGATGAGCCATGCTGTAAAGCGCGATATCCACCAGTTCTAGATTTACCATTTAATAGGTCTTTTCTCAAATGTTCTTAAAACGGTCCTGCTTTATTGGGATCGGCTTCCAGTTCAATCAGACGCAACTTAAAGCATTTAACGCGGAGCCAAAAAAAAAAACAATTCTAAGCAAAAAATAAAAGAAAGAACGATGCAAAAAAAAAACTTCGCAGTCCAATTTCCTCTGAGACTCACCATAGTTCGTCTTGTTTGTATACACTAAATGTTGACAGAACTTATAGAAATGTATGAACGGTCTGGCGGGCCTGGGTGGCTTCGGGAACACCATGGCGTAGTTTAGGTCACCATGAGGCAGGTCATTTGTTACTGAAATAATTGTCACCATCAATCGTCTTCCGAGTCGACATTTCGTCCTAAGTCAATAGAAAATTCGATCTAGACAAAGGCGGCAAAATTATTTATACCCCCAAAAAAACTAACGTAGCGACATCTATACCGCCAAATACGAACTACGCCATACAAATCCTGCATCGCAGTATCAGAGTTGTCCGTGCGATCCGAACACATTCAAAAGCCTCAATATCAACCATTGGGCAGTTGCCCACCAGACACAACACCCGTCTGGTCGGAACCTCCATTGCAAAGGGAGGATCCCTTTGCAATGGAGGTTTGCGGGGCTTTACACCCTGTTCCACATCCCTCTATATATCTATGAGTATCATTTGCTTTTCCCAACTGTGTCGAGATGAAACCAGAAGCTACTAAACACCAGTATTTTACATTGAGAGATTGCCTATTTGACTTCCACTACTCAGTAACTGTGTTACACGTTATCCCTCGGCAAGACTGGTGTCAAATTCTTGGTTTCTGACTACCCGTAACGACTGTCAAAGATCTACAAATAACAGCCGGGACCAACGGCTTAACGTGCTTTCCGAGGCATGGAGGAATCTCGGTATTTTAAGACGGTCCCCCATCCACGGACCGACCTCATCAAGCGTGCTTAACGTTGAAGATCGGCCCGTGCGGCTACAGCCAAGAGCTCCTCACTACTCTATCAATCTTCTTCATCCTACTTTCATAAACACTATCATTTTTCACTATAAAAAATCCGTTGGTGCCATCTTGGATTTTGATCTCGACCCCATTTTCGTTATTCACCGAAGATTCCCGTTCGCCGAAGAGGATTTTCTAAAGAAAAATTGGTCCCTTCTTTATGACGTAAATCGTCATAGTGAATGCACCATCTTGGATTTATCTATTATCTATATACACACGAATGTTCACATTGAAGAATTGATCACCAAAACAAGCTTACCATGAGGGAACGCATCTGACAGGCCGTTACCAGGCATATCGATGGCTACATAGTAGTACTGCTCTGACATATGCTTGATCAGCGGCTCGAAGATTGACAGGCTGTCCTGTCTTCCGTGGATCAGGAGCACTGGGTTCCCGTCGGGGTGGCCTCGGGATACCACTGGAATAGGTAACACGGTTTTGTCAGGCCCCTCTTGACCACTGGGCACTCTGGGCCAGGGCCCCGCGATCCATGGGGGCCCCCTAATTTCTGCCAGATGACCTACCGATAACTCAATACATTTTAAGAAAATCAATTTTTATTAGGAAGATTTCCTTTGATTGTCTATATAAAGTCACCTAAATATATGTATTTAGATACCCACATTTAATAACCGTTACCTAATCGAGATTGAATCAGATTGCGGCAGTGCAGACAGCAACAGTCCCAAAAAACAATCGCGAATTTTGGATTCGTAAGGCGTGCGCTCTGCGTCTAAGGGAGCCCTAATGTGTCCAGGGACTCGAATAGGTAAAAGACGGCCCTGGCTTTGTCAGGAAATTGAGTGGCGCAATGGTCCACTACGTTTTAATATACCACTTCCACATAAAAAAAGGAACCCTTATAAGATCACTCTCTTGTCCGTCTGTCTGTCCGTGTGTCACTAGCGGTTTTCTCAGGAACGGGTGGCCCTAGCAAGTTGAAATTTATACCAGATGCTGAATAGTCCCTATTAGGTGTATAAAAAAAATAAAAGTCCTGAGTCAACACGATTAAAAGATATTTAGATTTTCGCAAAAAGTGTAAGTACCAAAATTTACCTTAATTTTCATTTTTTTTTAATTTTTGGAATTTTCCCTTTACTTTTGCTGTAAGACCTTGTTTGCAAATAAAAACTTACTTACTTGCAAACAAAATAACTATGATGAAGTAAAGTAGTAACTTTACTTCATTATTGTCATTTATTTAAAATTAGAATGTATGGACGATGGACATATTTATTTCTGTGTCACCACGTTAATGGTTCAAGGCATTGGCCTTTTTAATTAGGTAATTACCATACTATATTATGCTGGAACATACTTTGAGCTGACATTGTCAAACCTTTTATTTTTAACTAGCTGAAGCCCGTGACTTCGCCCACACTTACACTTAACTTTAATTTACTTTTAATAGATTTATACCAACTCTCTTCCCTTATGAGAAATATTTCCCCACTCCCCTTGAGCGAAATCCTGGATCAACGCCAGGTCATCCTAGGAGGCATAACAAACCTAATACATTTAACATCTAAAAGTTTGAATAAATTAATTCATTAAGTAACCGTGACCATTAGAAGTAATGGAGGGAGGCCTTTGCCCAGCAGTGGACTTTGACAGTACGGGCTAGTAATAAAATAATAAATTAGACTGTCAGCCAATATTATAAGTCTTCACTTGTAAATTACTGAAAAAAGAAATAAGTTCCATGGATATTCACACCAAGTTACTGTATGACTAATACTTATACAGTTTAAGGACTATTAGGTTTCATTTATTTTTTTATGATTGGCCTCTCGCTGGTCAATCTAGGAGGCTGTTGTCTACTTAACCGAACTTGTCTGTGGCGGCCTTAATATAAAATGAAAGCCTCCAGCCAAGGTATCCAGTACTCCTTACACACATAAATATGTTATGAGAGGCAGATAGGGTTGTGGTGTGGACCTGCCTTGCCTTTAGAATGCACATTTTGCCAATTTTATAATTAAAATGATTGAGTAAACATCATGTAGCAGAGATAATAGGAAAAAAAACAAAACTCCAACATTACAACAGTCTTAGCATTGGCCTAACACAAAAATTAACTTCCCCCAAAATGCCATACCATTACCACTTCCTAGTGTTATTCTGTGTATTTATTTAAACTTACATACAATAATATTTTTAAATATTTCAATACAAATTATAAAAAAGTGTGTGTCTATAGTTATTATTATTATCAATTTATTTCAGACAGAATCCATAATTATGTGTTAGTTATGGCTGGAAAAGAAGTGGCCCAACAGACTCTGCCAGAGTACAGAAACAAAAGCGACATAATATGAATGGTATTGCACTCTAAGCACAAGACAAAAGAAAAGGTAAGTATTGTGCTATAATTCCTCTGTCACTTACCAGAGAATCCCTCTGTTTTAGCTGTTTTAGAGGTTTTCATGAGGGATATGGCAGTTGGAGGCTCAATGGAAACTTTAACACATTGGAAAATGGCTCCTAGGGTCATCTTAAGATGTAGGCAATAAAGGTAAAATACTTACTGGTTAAATTTCCCCAGGGTACACGGATAAACCATTCGCGACGCCACTTCATTTTCAATGAATAACTTTTACACGACAATTTAATAATTAAGCAAAATTGAAACTATTTTTTACCAGCGATGAGACTAAAATCAACTGACGTTATGAATCTACACTGCACGGGCTTAAACTGATTAAAGTTTCACATAATGTATTTCAATTACACAAGTTACCTTTGGATTTATATTTTATTAATTGTTTTATGATAGGTATTCGATCACAGCAATAAAATATTATTGATTTTTCATCTCAAATGCATCAGGTGCATACCAATTTTATTTGCCACTTGTTGACCATGATATTTTTTCGAAAACATTTGATTTGCATAGGGGTAGTAGAGAAGTAGAACTAACCATGATGCTAAAGATATTCATTTTGTTGAACCTGAAACGCTTATGACATTTTCCTCGATGATTAGTGTTGGGCGTAGTCAATTTTCACAAGAAATCGACAAATCTAAAAAGTGACAGTTGAAATAAAGATTCTTACAGTTTATTTAAAAAATAATTATTTATTTCATAGTTTACATTTTACTGACCAACTATCTTTATAAGATTTTAAAAACTTTTTGATGTATTGTGCGACACTTTCAGGGTGAGTTATATGCACATCATGGCCACCTGTGACCGTTACAGAGTAAAAGTTGGGCACCATTAAGCGACATTTTTCTATAATGCTGGCTGCAAAATGTTTTCCCGGTGGATTGGCGATATTTTCTGAAGATTCAAGAATTAGTGTGGGTGGCGCGTGCTCAGTTATAACGGTAAACAGAGTTTCTTCTGATAGGGCGACAGTAGCTATTTTCTTCATTCTTGGCTCCCATGATAATCTGTGAAAGTAGGTAATTTAATTTACTACTACTAACTAAATATGTAATACTGAAAGACTTTATAGTTCTCTTAGTACTTATAAAGTGAGAGAAGTATAATAGTACATGTGTAACAAAGTGTCAGTTTTCTTGTAGTGGTCAATAATGCTGGCTTTGCAGTAAGAAATGAGAAAGTGAGTTTGACTATTGATAATATAAAGAAAATATGAAATTCATGCCCTTTTCCCCTACGGTTAGGCCTTTGGGTCTGATCCATTAAAATTTTAAACATTCCGGACTTACTTAAATTTTCCATCACCAGCTGGCACCAAAGACCTAGATAGAACCACTTCCGCTTGATCTTCTGATAAACTTCTGTTTCGAACTAACAAGTGCACTGCATCCTCGAGCGTTAATCGCTTTGTACTACCTGCATTCCACCTAAATAACACAAAAAAATCTTAAAGTCACACACTGATTCTACATTACTAAGAATTTAAAATGATTTAAGTAGTTGGTATAAATAGGATTTAGAGAAGTTATTGAAAAGATTTTTTCAATAATCTTTCTTGCGCCACCCATTGTTGCACTCTATTACTTTTTGAGCTCTTATTGAAATTTGTTATGGTGTACAGTTAATACTAATCTATCTTTAAGCCGTTCATCTAATATTAAAACTCATCCAGTAAAAAGTTACATTTAATGCAGCTTACCTTTCATAACTGCTATAATACATGTCATATAAATATTGGTACCAAAACGACGGATTATGGTGAGGATAATAATACGTCGATATCGGTGGAGCGGGGTCGATGTGGACCATTTTAACTATTTTTCCAGGAAACAAGTGATTGTAGAAGATACCTGAAAATTAAAATTATATCATGAGCTTGAAAATCATAGCATACATCATATTATAAAGATGTATGCGATGATTGAACTACCTGACTATTATGGATCTTCGGACACTAATTTTACTAGTATTGTAAATGCGAAATCTTGGATGGTTGGATGGATAGATGAATGGATGTTTGTTACTCATTCATGCCAGAACGGCTGAACGGATATGGATTAAATTTAGCACAGATATAAATAAGATTAGATTAGGGAAGTTTTTGGAATAGCACATTTACTTTTATGGCGGGAGTATGGAACGTCTGGTTTTCACACAGGCGTAGCAGCGGGCGGCAGCTAGTATTCTATAGAACATAACGTCAACTCAGACAGTATTCCCGGCGAAGCAGAGGTGATCTGTTTGTGATTTTTAAGTCCCGCACTATTGAATAGGACTTAAAAAGCACGAGCTCATGGCTGATGACTGAGCATTAATGGAAAATCACAATAACGCTTTGCTCGACTCGGAAATCGAAGCTTCAGACCTTCATGGTCACCAGAAGGCTTGCGATAACTAAACGACCGTGGCGAGTTTCAAGGCAATCCTAACTAAAATTATAAATGCGAAAGTGAGTTTGTTTGCTTGCGTTACGCCTAAACGGTCGAACCAATTTTGATGAATTTTGGTGCGAAAATAAAACCTGAACGCGAGCAAATCCGCGAGAAAATGTTAGCTTTTTAAATAATTATACTATTATTCTTCCGTCTAAGCTCGAAATATTTAACTTACCTATACTAAAGCCCATGGAATGTGACAAATATACAAACTTGTGCCAATTCATATGTTTCACGATAATACGGACTGTTTCCACAATACCCAGATGGGATACTATCGGCCCAGGAAGAAATGGTTCTGATTTACCGTGACCTGTAACAAAATTTGTATTATAATTTTCCAAGATTTGAATCGTGAAGATCCTTTCTAAACCTTATTTGGTTTTTTAAAGGAACGTAATCAATGGCTTACCAGGCATATCGAAAGCAACATAATAGTAAGTGTCAGGCAGTTGTTCCACCAAAAGAATGAAGGTGGCAGCACTGTCCATATATCCGTGTACCAAAAGTATTGGTGGGTTTGCTGGATCTCCCCAGGAAATCACTGGAAAACAGTTTAAAAACTGATTAAAGTTATTTTAGTCTTATGCACATTTTTGTGATGAATAGTAGCCGAGAGTCTTTACATACAACAAAATTACACAATTTTTTTTTTTTAAAGTTTACAGGAAAACAAACATACAACAAATCGATAATTTTTGACAACGTCGACTGCTACAGGTATGTCCCATCACTATTCAGGAAATGGTATGTTGGTAAGTTAGCCATTAGAATTTGTACTTTATCTTAATAAAATAAGTATCAAAATTCTATTTAAGGATTTTGAAGCTATGATTGACGTCATCTGTCATGAGCGATGTCCCACTTTCAATTCAAGTTAAGAGTACACTAATTTGAAACTTATACCAGTAGCAAAGGGTCTATATTGGCTTTGCAGAATTTGTTTTGACAGCTACAAAACTTAACTATGATCAAAATACTAGATATAATTAAATATGATTTTTTGAAATAGACAAAGTTTACTTACTTGCAATTTTCCCCCAAGTAGCGTCCACAGTCCATTCCTTCACCACCTTGTTCATTTTCACTAAATATAGGTAGGTACTATGAACTTCCTTAGATCACAATCACCATCCAAAGTTTATGTTTTTATCTTTATTCCTCATAAATCGCAAGTTGTTATCATTCCATTGTACATACACGATGAAATAGATATAGATAAATTCACTGAGTACTCATTCACAACAATAAAACAGGAAGAAGTTGACACAATTTACGCAAGAGATTAGAATAAAAAAAAAATAGGCAGATGAATTAATTAAGTTTGCGTTTTTACAATGCTACCAAGTTATGTAAAAGATAACTGCATGCAAGAGAACGTGGAATCCAAAGGCCAACAAAATAGTTACTGACTTTTTGCTGTTCATTATTCATTGGTTCAAAGTGTGTTCGCGCACTTCAATATGATTTATTTACTATGCCGGGTCGTAGGTACCTACTGCAAGGTATAGTAGGTAACTTGAACTTTGATCTCTATAAGTAGGTAGCACCTATAAATAGTTACTAGGTATGTTTTTTGTTGTACCTATCTGTGTTTATCGTTACAACGAGATTTACAACAAAACGTGTTTTTTAGGGTTCCTTAGTCAACAAGGAACCCTTATAGTTTCGCCATATCTGTCTGTCTGTCCGCGGTTTAGCTCAGAGACGGTTGGCGCTAGAAAGTTAAAATTTAGTATGGGTCTATGCACATAATAATCACGCCGACAAAGTGGTAAAATAAAATGTTGAAATACATTTGTTTTATCGTCTACCTCATGGTGTGGGATATCTCATATCGTTGGATAGGTCGTTTAAAAATATTGAGGGTTTGCTAAAACTATTTTTCTTTACAAGTTTACAATTTAATAGTCAACCAACTTCAACAACATCCAAATGGTACTTACCTATACACCGCCTTACGTGAATCAATAACTGCACCACCCCACGCAACGATACAGTAGCTTAGCTACTGTATCGTTGCGTGGGGTGGTGCAGTTAAAACAATTACATACAAGCTGAAAGAGCCCAACGAGCGGTAATAAAGGTCCTCCTTAGTAAACCGTTTAGGTATCCCTCCAAGCAATTGTATTCCGATTTTAGGGTACTAAGGGTCCGGCAAATGTGTATACTTCGAATTATCTCAAGATCTCATAACATTACTCCGCCCGATAAAAAGCCCTACGATCAGAAGAAGACCCAAACCAGTTTGTCCCAGAATCTGTACTAATACTACCTTCGCACGTCGGCATAACCGTTACTTAAGTGCTTTAATGTACAATAAACTCCACAATAAACTAGATATACAAAAGTTAAATACATTTTAATGCAAATCCAAGGTAAAAGAATATCTGCTCAGCCTGAATTATGACGAAACGGAAGAACTACTCAAATCTTAGGAAATCAGGCACACCTACATAACATACATACACTCACACACCACAATCACACATCACACCCGACAGGCCTACACACAATAGATAACTTATTTTTTAAATTCAATTTAGTTTAGTTTTTTTTTTATCTTTACTTCTCCCCTTCCCTAATCTTCAAATTGTACTAACCTAACCTAGTTTATTCTCAATTTATAAAGTGCACATTACCAACCGGTTCCACCAACTTATTCATGCACGAATGGATGCATAGAAATATAAAAAACAGGCATGACTCCCGTAACACAGGTTTTCCTAGCATGGGGGTCATTGATCATGTTTTTGTACCTCGTCGTTTTTGTTTCCCTAAATTAAGTGTCACTTGTAATTGTGTACCTACCTACTTTTTGTCAAATAAATTATTATTATCATTAACTTAAAAAAGTGAACTGGGTAAGCAAAAGATTCCTAATGGTTCCATAGAAAATGTCTTAAAACTAAGTGCATTTGTAACTTTGTAATCAAATAATAATGAAGTTTAGGAAACGGGTAACTACGGAACCCTACACTGTGCGTGGTCCGAAACGCACTTGGCCGGTTTTTTTTTAAATTTATGCATATAAAAAAAAAACTTGTTACTGAACCATGGTAATCTTTTAATTGTAAGGATATTATTTT
Source organism: Mamestra configurata (assembly GCA_002192655.3). Lineage (NCBI taxonomy): Eukaryota > Metazoa > Arthropoda > Insecta > Lepidoptera > Noctuidae > Mamestra > Mamestra configurata. The sequence goes on along the minus strand of NDFZ01005108.1, from coordinate 249,623 downwards.
TTTAAGTCAAACCATAAAAAAAGACAACAGTCAAAAAGAAAAAAAACATTAGCTTGTAACTAATTGTAACATCGCGATCGCCATCTAGTAGACTGTTTTTTGTGCGTTATAAGTACAGTTCACTAGATGGCAGCACCATTCACGTTTGAAACAAATTCACAGCATGTAGCGAGAGGCGTTCGTGAGCGAACCTAGTTAAATAAACGGATAAAACATTTTCACCAAACTTTTAACCGACTACTATTCGAACTTCATGTTTGGAGTCTAGTAACATTGCAATTCGTAGGTAATGTGCAAACACGCGAGAACGGGAACAATCATAGACTATGGAGTAAGAGTTTATGCTGCCGAATTTCGCAGAAACAACACAGCATCACGCCTTTTGCCTTCAAAAGGATAGACGGAGTTGAAGGTAGGTAAGATTTATGCAGTTGACCGGGGAATCGAACCAAAAAACCATTAAAGGCCTTTTTTATGCAAATTATCTGTCCTACGTACTAAAAACATGCAAATAAGGAAAATACAAGATAAGATTGTCATTTGTTTGTCACTGTACGTGAGCCCAATGACCCCATGATCGGTCGAGAGGACATTGCCCACTTATTCTACTTCTCAGTCGCAAAATGTAGGGATATTAGAGATTTTTTTTACGGTTGCGACTGAGATGTGAATTATGCAAACGTTGCTTGAAATTTAGTAGAATCTGCCTACAGCTTTACTCGTAATTCTTGTGTGTCGACCCAGTAGCTTAGCTAGGGGAGGGTGTGGCCGTTCGTTGACAGTTTTTCGTCCCGTCGGGTGGGTGACACCCCTAAACGGTTGACGCAATGAAACCTGTCGAAAGCGGGTGAGGTGTCACCCACGCTAGCTACGCCACTGTGACGACCTCTTATGTAAATCCGTAGATTCTTTCCTGTAGATTGTCATTAGTCACCAAAATACCAAACCGAAAAAAACAACCAAATCGAACCTTTCCGCCAACCGCAACACCAGAGGGGCAATTTCCTTTAAAATTATCGCATCATAAATGTTTTTTTTTGCCTGTTTTAGCTCTCGTTTTAGTTCTCCGTCAAAATCACAGCCCCTCCACCATTATCCTGTCCCCAAGACCTTCAAACCGGTAAAAGAAAGCCCTGTTACTACCTCCTGTTGTTACTCTAAGTACCTACCAACCTGCTCGAAACGACTCTCAGAATGCGTGCGTAGTTCACGCTCGTTGTCAAAAGGGAAAGGTTTATAATGAATCGTTGCATTCTACCGGTAGACAGCTGTAAGTAGGTAAATACTAAATACCAACAGTCAAAGGTTAACCTGTCTCCAAGTCTACGCAGACGCACTATTATTAAAGTACCTTTTACGTACTAGGTGTTTTATCTGAACTTAAATCAACCAAGCATTTCTTGTTTGCCTGATACCTATCCGTGTTCAATTCCAATGAAGTTGATTCGTAATATTCTCATTGCCCGACTAGGGCAACGCTAAGGAAGGGTTATATTTTTTACTGTGAATAAATGGTCAAAAGGTAGCTTCACAAAAGTACACCAATCTTAACGGAGATTAGCCTAGTACCTACGCAGAAATAGGTATAGTGCACAAGTGTGTGCCTCACAAACATAGGTGCACTCTCTGTTTCTTTACTGTCGTCTGTGGGACGGAAATCAGACACCACCGGGGAGAGATCAGGCGCAGACCCATGACTTTATGTGAGTCACGGGCGTGTCACACCACCAATTTCTAAACACCGTGATGTTACTGAGATATTCATAATGATTACCGATGCTCTAGTGAGCAAGGAAGATTCAGCCGCATGGGTCGATCTTCAAAGTCCGCTTGTCGAGGTCGGTAGGAGGAGGGGTGATTATCTGTACATATCGAGATCTCTGTGCCTGGGGAATTTGTCCGAAAAACAAATTTTAACGAAATTCATTCAAATTAAAGAAGAAGTCTCCCTGAGTGGGTGATTCATTAATAAAAATACAATATAAACTTACACTAGATATTTTTAATAGCACCATCTCTTAATGATTATTTTAAGATACCTACCTAACACAATATTATAAGGATTAATTACATTGATATCCCGTTTCCGTCTCATTGAAAATATAGGCCGATTCAAACCTATTGACGTGTGTTAAGTTCGCTTTGACTCCACCCCTCAACCCCGCTGTCACATTCATTTGCTACTACAGTGTTCCGAGCCGCCGTTTGGTTTATTCTACCTTTATCTTGGTATTATTTTTATTTACAACCCATTCGTAACTTATTAATCACATTAATATTTAGATCTCGCATAGCCGGGCGGGTAACCGTCAATTTTAAATTTGATATATTTTTACCCTGGTGCTACTACTATGACGTGCTAATGCCATCCAATTCCGACGAAGTAAAAGGGATAGTGCTATACGCTATGTATAGGTCCGTCTTTCTCTTAGAGCAGAATCTCGATCGTATTAAGACTTCATAGTAGGGCTCCTGAACTCTCACATCAAGTGATATGCAACGTGATTTCTTTGTTATTACCTATAAGTCCAATCAATTGGGAATCACACTTGTCTTAGTGACACCTCATCCTCGTTTAAATTTGGATGTTATGCTGTTTCCCCTGATTCTGATCATGATTTGCCAAGGTTATGGCCTGTTTCACCACCACGATTAAGTTCTTGTTAATTTACTTGGCATAATTTGTATGGATTTCTATTTTATAAATCCATACAAATTATGTTCCATTTTCGAATTTATTCGGTGATTAGTGGCTATTTGGAGGTCGTGGAACAGGCCCTTAGTCTTCTTTAGTTGTCTTCTTAGACTAGGTATAGATACTTACTTAGATTAAAGTTTCGATCGAATATATTGAAAAACTATTCTCCTATCACCATTTTTGTTCATAAGTCTATAAAATACATGATCATAGAACACAAATCCGTCGTTCTCTTTGTAAAAATTAAAACATGGCGCCTTGGCCGAACGTTTTGAATGCCTGTGCCTCATCAGTAAGTCGCCGAAGAAAACATCTGCTTCAATACTGTCGTCGCCATTTTGTTTTCTGTCATTTTGGACGTCTTTCGAACTTATTTCTTTTGAGAAATATGAAGACCTGGAAACAGAAAAAAAACACTGGTAAGTGACAACATAATAACATAACATTATTTCCATAGAAAACATTCTTGCATGACCAGCTAACATCCTGTTTCCAAGTTATTGACTGCACGAGATAACCACCAAAAAGCGCTTTTGTTATTTTTAAATCAATGGAGAAGTCTTTGTCTGTATTCTATAAATAATTATAGGTTTGTTTTTTAAATCTGAAGGTTAATTTAATTCTCATACTTAAAAGTGTTCAAATTAAGGGCCAATTCTAAAATTTTTAAGCAACGTTCGTTAAAAAATGTATGAACAAATTAGGCTAGTAATCATTTATTACTTGGAATCTGTCAAAATATTGATAGATGCCAACTGAGATGCGATGCGAATGCTCCATTTACAGGGTGACTGGTAATTGAGTTGAGTGCGTTCTTTGAAATAGCTTCTACTGGAGCTGATTTTTACAGACGCCAGCCAACGTATGAAGCTACCCGAAACTTAAATTTTCTATACACAAAACCCACCCGTGTTCTTTCTAAAGCCCTTTGCGTTCCAGGGCCACGGTGACTCTTTCGAACAAATTCCACAACCCTGGCAGGCTCTGGCCCTGGCGGGACCCAAATAAAATTTTCTATAGGGACCTACTGACCTTACGACCAAAAACTGCAAATGTTGTGAAATCTACTCCACTCACATTGTTAACAGAGTTTTTTTGGATAGCTCATGAACGAATGAATCCTTCAAATAACAATTTAGAACAAAGCACTTAGGTAATTATATAATTTACAAGGTAGGTAACCCTAGTTCCACAGTTCTTCTTGTGTCACCAAATCACCCAAAGACATAGAATGGGTCAATTACGACCGGTATTTCGATTCGATTTTCGATAAAAATTGTCACTTGGATGATACGTAACGTTTAGGGAGGGGAGGGGGGTGCAGATAAACTCTTACGCTGCGTTACATGGGGGGGAGGGAGGGTCAAGAATCTTCAAAAGTTGCGTTACGTAATACTTGAACGCCCCCTATCGAAATACCGGTCGTAATTGACACATTCTATGTCTTTGGGTGATTTGGTGACACAAGAAGAATACGTAATACTTGAACGCGCCCATAGTACCTAGTAGGTACCTATATGAACGCGAGTAACATTCGCTGGTCTGCCGGTAAGTTATATAAAATCAATCAATGAAGTTCAAAATAGTCTGCTTTTAAATTCGTGGCTGTTTTATTTACCTTCTATAACACGAACTAAATCTTGCTACCCATCCGTCGAAATCTGTGTATAAACCTTCAAGACTGGTAACGCCTTGGTCTGATGGTTCTGAAAAGATAAAATTCATTTTTTTATTATTAAACGTTACAACGCTAAAATTGTGGAGATGTTTTGTCTCCATAAGTGTGTGATAAAACTCATAAAACACAGATGCATTCCTTCTTCCATCACTCTCATATTTCGATAGGACGGCAATCCGACACGACCGGAGAGAGATCTGGCGCTGGACCAACGGCTTTCAAACGCACGGGGGTGTAACACCACCAACTTCTAAACGCCGGGCTGTTCCTAATGAAAATCCCAATGACACTTTTTACCCTTTTTCTTTATTTTTGGAGGGGAAATCATCAAATGACTCCTTCCACTCTGGGTAGAGCGGAAGAGTGTGAGAGTGTTACTGACTAAAACCCACCCGTGTTCCTTCAAATGCCTTTTGCGTTTCAGGGCCGCGGTAACTCTTTCGAACAATTAGCCAACCCTGGCGCCTGCGAGGTTTGACCCTAGCGGGCCCCGTCAACTAATCTGGGGGCTACTCTCTAAGCCCGAAGTACAAAGTTTCGGACTTAGTTGTATACGTATTCTAGTCCGTATCACCTAACCACTAAGAATTAATGACAACACGATTTGACAGTTACTGTCAAATCGTGTTGTCATTCATTCTTGGTTCGGGTTCGGAACTAATCGTAAGTCCGTAGCCCCCCAGACATGTCTTCGAGGCGCGTGTGGAACCTAATTATATTATTAACTATCGGCCGGTTTCAAAAACGTATCTACCTTAAACTAACTGTCAAATTAGCTACCAACAGTAGCTGAAACGTCATGTTTGCCTTTTAAACATGACGTTTCAGACACTGTTGCTAGCTAATTTGACAGTTGGTCAAAGGTAGATACGTTATTGAGACCGGCCGTAAGAGTATTTCGAAGGCAAGAAGGTTGTACCTAAGTAAATAACCCGATAACCGATTCATTAGTTCCTTGACCGATATCCAATACGACATTTAAATAACTTTGACGTTTAAAACGTTAATCTTTTGTTTATCTCTCTCAATGTTTCCTATAATAACAAAACATATTAAACGCTTGTTATTATTTACCTATCTGAAGTTGTGTTATAAATATCACTTATTTTAAAATTAAATATCGATTCATATTAATGTTACTATATATCTACTAATGAATGCGGAACTTTGAATGGATGTACCTACCTATGTTACTCAATCCCGCCGGAACGGCTGAACGAATCATGGGACTAAGAGGCTCAACCCCCCCTCCCCCCCCAAAGACCGGGATATCTTTGGTAGGTAGTCTACAACCTAACGAAGTCATTGAGGAGGATAAGTAATTGGCTTGATATGCGTTAAGCTTTTTTTTTTTTGCTTTTATAGTGTAACTACTTTGCCAAAACCTACCCTAAGCGAGGTCAAGCACCATCCCATCACTTCCCGTTGGTGTCGTAAGATGCGACTAAGGGACTCACCAGAGAATGGGCGTAGGCATTCTCTGTGCATTGCAACAGCTACACATGTACCTATACAGATCACTACCCTTAACCCTGACCACGGACTTCTGGAACACCCTGTAGATAATATCTACTCCCACAATTCGCAATACTATGTAATAGGGGTGAGCCGATTGCTAACAATCGGGAATCTTCGGGCTGCTTCGGAAAAATCCCTGGTGGGAAAATCTAATCATACCCCTGGGGCGCTACTCTCTAAGCCAGAAGTCCGTAGGTTCGGGCTTAGTTGCTAGTGATACTGACTAGAATACGCCCATTCTAGTCAGTATCACCTAACCACTAAGAGTTAATGAGAACACGATTTGACAGTAACTGTCAAATCGTGTCATTCATTATTAGTTTGGGTTTGGAACTAATCGTAAGTCCGTAGGTGATACGGAGTAGAATACGCCCGCAACTATGCCGGAAACAACGGACTTCGGGCTTCGAGAGTAGCCCCCCTGACGGCCCTGACCCGAGAGTCGTACGTGTCAGTCTTTTGCATAAGATCTACCTTTGCGAATGGACACCGAGAGTACCTTATATGTTATAAATATAGTCGCTTATGTTTTATAAACATTGCCGTTCAATTGTATAATTGAAATAAATTATTGACTTTACCGTAAAACGTTTCAAATATAAACAAGACCTTACGTCTTATAATTTTATCCATGGACTTGTGATGTTGATTTACAACATATTAAAACATTAAAATTTAGATTTTTCACACAGAATAATAACTTACTTGATACGTAAGTAGATAACTATAAAAGTTCTGTGAGTCCTCATAAAATGTATTAAAAAAATACGACAAAAACTGACGACAACTAGTTACGCAAAAATCTTGATTTAATTAATTTTATTAAAAACCTAATTAAAATAATGAACAACTCACCATTGATTCGATTACTATCCATAATTAAAAACAATAACACATCACTTTTCCTTGCACACGATCTACACAACGGCTGAGCACGAAATGATAAAACAATAATGTTGTTGTTGATAGTCGGAGTGTAAACAAATAGTGTTGACGTGCTCCCGCGTCGATAGCGAGAGTACAACGATTATCTTGTAATGATGGGACTGCGCGATATCGATATACTCGTAATATAATGTTGTTTGATACCATTGTAGATGTCACCGGAACACTGTAGACTCCGTAAGATTGTAATAAATCTTTATTAGATTATATAATTTCTCGATATATTATGTAAAAATCGTTTTGTATACTTAAATATGGATGGGACAAATTCAATAGTTTCCAATATATCCGTGTTAAGAAAAAATAGTTAACAATTCACGCGATATTTAACAATCTTACGGCGTTTGTAATTTTCCGGTGACATAGAATAATTCTTCTTTTTAAGCACCAGTCATGTTATCTCTTCACCACTGAACAGTATGCCTGAAGCATTAAGTCCACCATTGTACCTTTGTGTTGCATGAAGTTTTAATAATACGAGAATACATAAAAGGTTTTGAAAATAATTGACGTGCCTAAGCACGTCAAAGGGAATCGAATCCAAAGGTCAGAAGACTGCCCATTTTGTCACGATATGAAATGTTTCTTACGTCAATACTCTCTGTTACTCACAAACGGCCGGTTACATTAAAGTAGGTCAAACGTCATGTTTGATGCTACTGTTGCTAGCTAATTTGACAGTTGGTCAAAGGTAGATACGTCATTGAAACCGGCCGATAGTATACATATTAAAGAGTTTTCTATCTATATATCTATGGTACACTTCATTATCACAAACTACCTTATATTATGTAATACAAAGATACTTCGCGTCGGAATTATAAAAATAATTCCACATATCCCAGCCTGGGTTATCGGACCCAAGACCTAATGCTCAGCTGCAGCGCTTGTGACAACTAGCTCAACGTTTCAGTCATGATCATCATCCATCATTATTTCTGCGGAAAGATGTCCACTACTGGTTTTGTACGTCTTTTTGTGATAGGACAAGCTTCTCACACTTCCCTACCACTGCAACTCCTGAAATGAGTTAAGATTTTTAGAATACGATTGATAGAATTTTATAACTCTTTCACAAATTTTATTTACTTTGTTCAAATTGTAAAAATATAAAATTCTATCGATTTGTGTTCTAAAAAATTAAGCGGGCTCAACTCCGAGTTAAGTTCTCTCCCAGCAAACCTTTGAGGATAGAGAGAGATCACAATAGAGGGTAGGATCCATTATCCATTTAACTTTATTTCATCGACAAACAACATCCACGCACAGCCCTACCTCTGTCGTCACGCGTCCGTATTCTGAAACCGGTCGCCATTTCCACCAGTCGCGAGTTAGCCAAGACTTGCTGAGACATACACGTTTACGTCACAATCTAACGTTTTGTAACGCGTTTCGACATGCCATCTACAGTTAACTAATATCGTACGCGAGATATATAAGTAATCGAGTTTGGTAATATGATTGTTTGGGTTAGAAAGTTGTACAGAATAGGATTTTTAAAAGATGTGCCAATTTTTGGCAAATAAAACAACATGCTGTGGGTCACTCAAAAAATAAAGACTAAAAATAAACCTTTTGCTACTTTAAATAAAACTTTTGGATATGAAAGTTTGTTTTCCTTTTGAATAAAATCTCCAATCCAATTGACTTAGGAAAAACACGCGATTAATATCAATAAAATTTTATTGTTTAGATTGGATAAGATTACTTAAAATATAAAGATGAAATTGTACTAAAATGTCCCAAGACTGGAAATAATCTCATCATCATCCGCATCAGCCGAATGAGGTCCACTGTTGGACATAGGCCTCCCCCAAATGGAGAGGGGCAGACGGGTTGCCGATCGCAGTGTAGCTGTAGCAATGCACAGAGAATGCTGCTGCCCATTCTCTGGTGGGTCCCTTAGTCGCCTCTTACGACACCCACGGAAAGTGATGGGATGGTGCTATTCTTTTACGTCCAACACCATAAAGAAACACTTAGGTACCGATCCCTAATTGTAAGACTGATTTAATACCGGCTTCCTGTAACGTCTGTCAAAGATTTGTAATTGACAACCAGAACCGTGGAAGATTTTCGAAAATGCCTATGCATAAATCATTATAAATTAATAACAGAAATATACCTGTAATGGTGGAGCTCGAGTGCTCATACGCTATTTAAAGATCTATCCAGGTCTATCTATTTAAAGGTCTAGCCAACACAAGCTTTATTTTTTAAATATCAGCAGTATTTAAACTGTAAAATAAAATCATCATCATATCAGCCGAAAGACGTCCACTGCTGGACATAGGCCTCCCCCAAGTGGCGCCACAACAACCGGTCCTGTACGTCTCGCATCCATCGGCTACCCAGGTCATCGGTCCACCTTGTGGGAGGCCTTCCAACGCTGCGTCTTCCGGTACGCGGTCGCCACTCCGGACTTTTCGGCCCCATCGACCATCTGTTATGCGAGCAATGTGCCCTGCCCACTGTCACTTCAGTTTGGCGATCCTTCGGACTATGTCGGTAACCTTGGTTCTCTTGCGGATATCATCATTCCTGACTCGATCACGCAAGGAAATTCCGAGCATTGCCATTGTGAGTGACCACGTTCGAATGTAGTCAAAATAATAAATTTGCAATAAATTCAAGCATTAGGCACTCATTAGAATCCTTAAATAATCCTTAAATAAAAACCTTAATCTATGTTAATATTTCAAACAAAGATTACTTGTTGTGCTCTCGAACTTGACCGATAATAGTCAAGGGCATGAACAGTACTTAACAACAATAATAAAATTATTATCTGTCAGTGTAATTAATGTTAAGTCCTTAAGATATCATTGTAAGATATTATGTTAAGTCTTTTTGTTATAATTCATCAAGAATTTGACAAGCGTAAGACTTTGCATTTTGGACCTACATTAACAAAATGTATTATTTATTTCTGAATATCAGAGGTTCTTTATCTGTCCCAGAAGCCAGAAGCATAGCAGGTAACCGCCACACTTTCCAACCACTGCAACTCCTGAAATGCCAGAATCAACATTGACGACCATCAGAACAATGAAGCCGGATCAATGAAGCTCGACGATTACTGGAGAAACAGTTAGTTCAACTGTCTTGGATCTCGCAATGAAATTAATCAGAAAAGCGGGGAACAGCGGGGGTGTAAGAAAAACATAATTTCCATTTCTAGCAGGAGACAACAGAGGTAGGCCAATTCCTACGACGCAGCTCTATGTGTCCCGGCTACATCACACCACGAAGGTTGAGGACATCGTGGAGTATGTTCGAGCAAAGACCTTAGGGTCGAGCAGTTGGAGGCGCGCCACAACACAAATTTCAAGTCATTTGTGGTGCGAGTTCCGACTCATCATATTGAGACCTTCCTCAAGGAAGAGTTTTGGCCGAAGGGTGTCATCATGACACCCTTCCGCGGACTCGCCGATACATGACAGTGTCATGTATCGGCGATTCCGCGGAAGGCTACGTGACACCACGCAGCGCAACACGACGCCATCACTTCGTGTACAATAGTTTATTAATATTTTTGTGGTTTTTTAAATATGTATATGGGTCTTTGTTACCTGAATTAAATGATATATTATTATTATTATTAATAGGCACCAAAGGATATTTATAGTTGCCAAGCACCACGGATGAATAATTAATGGGTCCTAAATTGTAAGCTAGAATTGATTCCAGTACCTAAGAGGTATGGCAAAAACGCTTGAACGCACGGGTTCTAATTTCTACAAGATCCGTGTAGTAAACAAATCCTTGTCAGGCCTCGCTGTGACGGACCACAGCCCAGACACGGCCCGGTCATGGCCCTGATATGTTCAATATCTATGTTTTTTGTGCGGTTTTATTTTTAGCTAAAACCTTTTTATTCAAAAGCGAAGGGCCTGTTGGAGGGAAATAATACAAAAGCTGTATTTAAAACTGATTTTATTTAGTGACTAGACAATGTACACTTAGAGATAGGTTTAAAATACACACTTATTTCGAATACGTCTGTAGTGCCTCTACGAAAAGTTTTGAGTAATCCTGAGTGAAGATACGGCCCCAATAAAAGCGAAAAATGAGATTCAGACTATAAACTGACGGCCCATTGCGAGTTTTTATACTAATATCCCGCATGTCCTGTTCTTTCCCGTACTCCCCTACACTCTCCAAGGAACCTACATGCCAAATTTCAGCTTTCTACGAGCAGTAGTTTCGGCTGTGCGTTGTCTGTCAGACACTAACTCAGTAACGGAAGATTTTTTATATATGTCACCGGAAAATTGCAGACTCTGTAAGATTGTAATAAATCTTTATTAGATTATAATTGCTCGATATATTTTGAAAAAATCGTTTTGTATACAATAAATCCCATCTGAATTCAATAGTTTCCAATAGATCCGTGTCTTATTAAAAAATAATAGTTTACAATTTCACGCGATAATTTACAATCTTACGGCGTTCGCAACTTTCCGGTGACATATATATTAATTAGCTCATGTAAAATCGGATGGTAAAAAGGAGTTTCAGTAAAGAAATGCGTTTGTTTTAACGCGATCGAGTTCGATTGAAATTCGCCAGTGACCTTAGTGGTCACTGGGCGTGTATGTTACTATACACATATTCCTAGCCCTTCGGAGAATTCATGAGTGAGTGAAGGAGAAAGTAAATAGCATTTCTTTGCAGGATTTGATCCTTTGCACACACATGATGCTGAGATAGGGACCTTTTTGCCCTCGCACAGGTTAAGTTCATGCTGTTAGCTTTTGTCAATTAATTTTTATTACTGTTAGTTTTTTTTTGCCTGTCTTGTGCGAGTCCCTAATAAATATTTTTCTTTTTTCTTTCACACTACTTTTCTGCACAAAAATGATACTGTCAACAGTATTCAGATCACAAAATTCCGTTTGAACAGTCAACCGCAGTTCAAACACAGCTGAAATTTTTCGATAATTTGCGAACCAGAAACTGTTCAGTCTTGTTTCTGAAATCGAGCTCTAATTCGATTACAGAATCACCACAAATTAAGATACTCACCTACATTAGAGCCGTATCTTTTGTTTTAAAGTCATCAATGTAATTTATTACAAAATATCGACCACAGTTTGAATAAAATCATTAAACGCTTACATGATATAAAAAATGAAATTAATTAATTAAAAAGTCAACCTATTTTAAACGTGCAATAAATTTGAATCAAGTGTTACAAAAGGAGAGTCATGTCTTTTCCATCATCACAATTTTCAAGTCCAAATCATCACTTTAACAATTAGTAATAGTTTTTATTTTATCACCAATCACTTAACCCTAAATTCACAGTTTCCAATAATTTAAATCAGTTTCACTAATTAAAGTATCTGGAGTTGCACTTTTCCAAAACCCAGTTGCATTTTCTCGGAACCCAGTTACATTTTTCCGAAACCCAGTTATTTTTTTCCGAAACCCAGTTACATTTTTCCGAAACCCAGTAACATTTTTCCGAAACCCAGTTACACTTTTGCCGAACCAAGTAAAATTTTTCCGTGACCCACTGGCGTCCTTTCCAAAATCCAGTTACACTTTTTTGATATTCAGCTGAACTTTCTGTGTATCCAGTTACACTTTTTCAATACCCAGTACAGCACTCCGGGTTTCCAGTTATTCTGGGTTTTCAACAGCATTTTCCCAATTTCTTATTACGTTTTCTGGGTTTCTAATTGTGTTTCTAGGTTTTTGGTTGCACAGCCCTTGTAGCATTTTCGTGGGCCTTTAATTTAGATGTCATCATCCCTATCATGTGGTTGATGTCTTTGGAGAACTGCTAGTCGTTGCTGTGTCACCTCTAAGTGGTGTTTTCGCCATTTTATGCGCCGGTTTTGGAACCATACTTTGACCTGGACAGAAATAACGGCTTGTTTAATCAAATAAATAAGTACTAACACTGAATACGCAAAGCAGCAACGTGGCCTTTTGTTACGGGTGCAAAATAAATTTAAAATATACAGGGTTACTTCGGAGACAATTCGAAAAATTTTAGTTTGGTAAGATCATGAAAAAAATACTGGCCAGGTGCAAGTTGGACTTGCACATGAAGGGTTCCGTACCATAAGCCGAAAAAACATATTTCTTGAATTCCCCTTTCATTTTTAAATTAATTTCATTTTTATTATTTGTTGTTATAGCGGCAACAGAAATACATCATCTGTGAAAATTTCAACTGTCTACCTATCACGGTTCGTGAGATACAGCCTGGTGACAGACAGACAGACAGACGGACAGTGGAGTCTTAGTAATAGGATCCCGTTTTTACCCTTTGGGTACGAAACTTTAAAAAGAGGTTTTCCATTATTGTCGCTAAAAGGCGCGACGAATTGACGTTTACTTTAACGCGATCGAGTACCTACTTAAAAACTCGCACTACGGGATTATATATCAAGTCCCTAAGAGTACAGTGGTGCTATTCTTGAAAAATCTCGTGAAAACTAAGGTGAAGTAAACATAAAGTGTGCTGTCAATTTATACAAAAAAAAAAACGAAATGACAATTCACTTCACCCTAGTTATCCCGGTGAAATGCTTACAGAATAAACTGGCTGATAGAATCAGATGCTCACCTGTGCTTCAGTGAGCTGCAGCGCATGCGCGAGGTACAGTCTCTCTGGCCCCACCATGTACTGCTGCCTCTCGAACTCAGCCTCCAGTCGCTCCAGCTGCTCAGGAGTGAATATTGTTCGTATTCTTTTACTTCTGCCGGAACTAGACAAATAAAGTGATATTAGGTTGGAATTCCCTCGAAGGGAAGACAAGTGCATGTAATAAGTATTCAATGCATATGTCACCGGAAAATGGCAAACGCCGTAAGATTGTAAAATAACGTGAAATTGTAAAACATTTTTTCTAAATAAGACTCGGATATATTATTGGAAACGATTTTTTTATAATATAGCGAGAAATTATAATCTAATCAAGATTTATTACAATCTTACGGAGTCTGCAATTTTCCGGTGACACATATTATAATAAGGTAACAGGGTTCATTTCCCCGATAGTTGCGTCGGCGTATGATATTGCCGTGTAGGTACACCTACTGGGCTAAACATCATCTCAATCAACTTCAATTACTTTTTTAGGGCCGATTTACACTAGTCAGATAATGTCGTCGTCGTGTCGTGTCATGTGGAATGCAATAAAAGTATTGATTATTGAGTAACGTTTACCTGAGGGATAAAATTGTCCGTTTTACAGATTTCGTATAGAAAATATGTCAAACAGCCATATAATTCTTCAGTTAAAGAATATCTGACTATTGAAAGATCAGGCGCCCTAACTATGACGTGCTAATGCCATCCAATTCCGACGATGTAAAAGGTATTGTTTATACGCTATGTATAGCTTCGCCTCTCTCTTGGAGCGGCATCTCGATCGTTTTAAGACTTCATTGTAGGGCCCCAGCCCTAAAAACTACAAGATATACCTCGCTGCTACGCACACTGAAGTTGAATGTTCACACCTAGCTTTCCAATTTAAGTGAAACACAACTTAAAGAGTACGTTCCAGCGAGTCTCGTGTTCTTAGACGAGGTTCTCAAAAACGCAGATAAAGAGCGAGTCAGAACCGGAAATGTAGATACTGAGAAGAGTGAAAGTTAGACGGTTTCCAATACCGGATGTGTGATAGATTTTGAATATTTTGCCATCCGCGTATGAAGGAGATTAGGTTCGAGCCTATTTCTATTGAACGGGTGCACAACGACATAATCAGAGTACAGGCCATTGGTGACGATGATGCGCTTAGATTTGAAAGAACTAAAAATATAGAAAGTACTGGACGATAGCGAGATATCCAGTACGATAAACCACGTCCTTTATTATTGACATCCATATTCTGACCACAGAATGCGCGTGCAGTAGGCTACAGCAAGGATAGGCCAGCCCATACATAACGCCCAAAAAATTTTTCGTCTTCACTTTCAAAGCGGACGAAAAATTCAAGACCCCAACTGTGCAAATATTATTAATATGAGTGGCTTATAGGTATTCAAATGATCACTTCGAACTTAATTCAAGTGACCGCATATTATTTAATTCGACAGTGAACAGCCGGTCTATTCTGTCGACATCTCACCGTGTATACTTAGGTGGAGTGAGCGACAAGTGAGCGGTCATTCCATATTGTTTGTATGGTTTGACAGCTCACTTCGCCTATGTTTTCACTTCGACATGTTTCCGGTCGATTCTGTAAACAAGTCGCAGTGAAGGCTTGGGTGAAGTGATCACGAGGTGAGCTGTCAATCCATATAATCAAGATGTCACGTGATCACGAAGTAAGCTGTCATTCCATCTTGATTATATGGATTGACAGCGTGATCACTTCACTTCGACATGTTTACAGAATCGACCGGAAAGCATACTGCACCAATACTATCAATTTTTAAGCAACGTCCGCTTTCGTATGAAAGTCGCTAACTTTCAAAATACGCCTCATGTTCCCTATATTTTTGACAGATTGCGACTGAGATACGAATGCGAACCTTGCTTAAAAGTTAGTAGAACTGGCACTCTAATTTGGAGATTAAACTCATATCTTTTTGGGCAAGTTACAACTCTAACACCCGTTTCTGCTTTTAAAATTGGAATATGTACAGCAATGTCAGACACTTGGCGGATGATATCCTTACGAACTACTTACCTCTGTTATCAATAAAGTAGCCTCGTCTTTAATTTATCTAAATATATTTGGGGTCAATCATTATTTTTGTTCTATTCCTAATGATTCCATCTTTTCATTTGTCTGTCACTATTCGTGTGCATTTTTAACAAACAAAAAAATCATTCGTGGCAGTCTTTAGGGACTGCCGATAGAGATGTGAAAACCAAGCGAAAGCTAAAGCGTTCGGTGACGATGACGCGAGTTCTAAGATTTTTGTCCACCAAAAAAGTACACGAAGAAAGTACAGTGCTCAACGCGCCTAAAGAAGTATTCACTTAAAAAAAATCATATCCCAGGACAAAAAAGCCGTCACGTACGTGTAATAACCCCTCTATCACCGACATTTAGTTGTTGAACTCCACACGGGAATACGGGGCATAGCATCTAAGGACCAAGCAATTTTCAAGCAATTTAACCTTTTCATACATTTTTGACAGATTGTGTCTGAGATGCGAATATAGTCAATACGAACTGTGCATGGTGTGTCCGTCCTTCTTGGGCGTCGTCTCCTTGCGTTTCCACATCTGCATTAACCTGTGATATCTACAGTAAGTTTAGAACTATAGAGATACTTGCCTGCTGGAACACGTCATCGAATGACTCCTGGAGGTTTTCATCTGTCCCACCTGTGGCCTCATCTCTGGTCGTGGACTGTCTGCAAGGAAATTGTATTGTTATCATTAGATAGTATAGAAGTGGTAAACTGAGTTTTCTTTTTAGAACATTCGTAAGAAACGGAACCCTTATAAAATCACTCGGGTGTCTGTCTGTCCGTCTGTCACAGTACATTTTTCCGAATGTACTGGACTGATTCTGTTGAAATTTGGTACACATATCTCCTGTGATCTAAACATGGACGCGTATAAATCTTGAGTAAAATGTTTTGTAAAAAAATGTTTTTTAAACTGTACCGTATAACGTATGACATATTAAATGAAAAGCCTTATTGTGAGGACTTCAATTTTTTTTTTTCATAATTTTAAAATATTTTTTTAAGTTATTCAAGAAATTAAACGAAAAATGACCATTCCCCTTATCTCCCAAAAAAAATTGAAAAAAATGCATTTGCAGTTACCTATAACACCAACCAACCAACCAACCAATAAGAAGTCTGTCTACGCCGGAACCAGCCCTTTATTCGTGAACGCACCTTACGTTGGTAAGATTCGGTGCAACTTCACGGCGGACTTCACCTCATTATCTTTTTGGGAATCGCGCGCACCGCTATATTTTGTTGCGACACGATATTGTTCACAGAACATAATTATATATTGTCTTACAAGAAGAACAATCCTTTACTTTAAAAAGAGGACGGTCTTTTGTTGTATCGCTCACATTTTGGCCCACAAAGTCTATAGTGTTAAAATAGCAAGTTAGAAAAATGAAATTCATTCGCAACCCTTTGCACGCGACTCCGACTCGCACTTCGCCAGTTTTTATCGTGTCGACACGAACTAGATCACCTGCCCAGCCTTTCCCCAACTACATAAGTTGGGGTCGTCTGCCAGTCTGACCGGATGCAGTTGCGTACCAGTATTTTCCATGGAGTGACTGCCAAGCTGACTTCCACAAGTTAGTCTCAAGGAGGCTAGGCTATTGTCAGATCTCTTGGTAACCTTAGTAACCCGAAACGACGATTAAAGATCTACAAATGACAGCCGGGACCTAGGTTAATGTGATTTCCGAGGCATGGAATAATCACCCATCCATGATTAAGATGTCACCCATCCATGATCCAACCTTGGCAAAATATTGTTTGATCGTGGGATCGTTAGTTTAAACTAGCTAGTCAGCACAGTGGTAGTCTCAGTGGATGGCTTAACTATCCTGGTTGTGCAGTGCAGGGGCGGTTCCAGGATTGTTGTTTGGGGGGGGGCTTGATCTCGCTGAGGGTGGATTTAAGTAAAGTAGACAGTAGAAAAGCACATAACATTTAAATTTGCTAAACGCACAACAAGCCTCCTTGGATAAGTTTTCGTAAATAAGGGGGGGTTACTTTTTGTATTGGGGGGCGGATGCTTGAGCTCCTTAGACTACCAGAATGGCTTAATTACAAATATTTTTTCCACGATGCCTACTTTTACTCTCTTCATTACTGTGGTGAAGTAACGACAATGATGGGGAGCTCGTTGCGCCACTTCTTCCCAGCGAATACACTAGGAAGTGGTGACGGGCGTGTGTTTGCAAAACTTTGACATAAAGAAGGACATAAAATATCATACAATGGGCTCTTGTAAATTATATTATAATTATGCGTATTTGCGAGAGCGTAGGTACCTATTGCCAGATATTTTTTGAAAGGCGCTCTCGCATAGCTCCTTTTAACCGACTTTAGGAGGAGGTTCTCAATTCGACTGTGTTTTTTTGTATGTTTGTTATGCGATCATTCCATCAATTGTGAATGGATTTTGATGATTCTTGTTTTATTCGAAAGCCTGTTCCTTATCGAAGTTTCTCTTCTGTTTAGTGTGGCACGCAATCTAAGTCGATACTCTTGCACCATCCCATCTTCTTAGTTCATCGTGTTGTGCTGGGGCTGCTGTTGCGGCTGCGGAAAACCTCAAGCAGCGTAACTCAACCTCAACCTTATTGGTAACTATATTTTCGAGTCGTTTGTGGTTAAAACCCTTGGGCCGTGGGGCCCTTGTGCTCACAGCCTTTTCAAAGAATGTTCGATACGGCTGGTTGACACTTCCCGTGACCCAAGAGCTGGCTTTTACTTTGGCCAGAGGCTAAGCATGGCCATTCAACGTGGCAATGCTGCCAGTCTTTTGGGCACATTACTAGCTGACAGCGTTGAGGAAGAATTTAAATGCTCAAGCTGACTGCTTAGAGTGCTCAAATGTTGAAATAACTTCTACGAATGATTCCTATTTATTACCCAGTATTAACTTAATTTAAGTTACAAGACTATTTAGCGTGCCAGGGTTGCGGAATTTGTTCGAAAGAGTCACGGCTGCCCTGGAACGCAAAGGGCTTTAGAAGGAACACGGATGGGTTTTAGTCACTAAGAGTCTGACACGCCCTTCCGCTCCAACCAGAGCGGAAGAAGTCATTTGATGATTTCCCATTAAGACTCTTTAACGTATGTATAAGTACCCATACCTAGTATTCTATACAGATTCTTACGCAAAACTCTCGTTGAAATTTGCACTATGATTCTTTCCTTTAAGTTTAACTTGAATCTCAAGGTACCTAGGATTTGTAACAATAACCTAAAGAGGCATGTACCTACCTTCAGTTTCATGAACTTTCCCAAAAAGACAAGTTTAAAATGACATTGTCGCATGTGTGTTAAACTACAAAAAAAAAAAACAAAAAGAAAATTAACCACTGTTTACATTTTGGTGGGTATTTTTATACCCATCATCAGCCGAAAGACGTCCATAGTCGCCACGCTTGGCAGGCGGGTTTCCGATCGCAGTGTAGCTGTTGCAATGTATAGAGTGTGCTGCTGCACATTCTCTTTTGAGTCTCTTAGTCGCCTCTTACGCCACCCACAGGATGTGATGGGATGGTGCTATTCTTTTACGTCCGACACCATACACCATATATTTTTATACCCACTAAAATGTAAACAGTGGTAAATTTGATTTAGTAACCAGGGCATTACTACTTTAGATATTCCGGCAATTTTTTACCTATTCACGTTTCTAATACCAACAAAAAAAACCGGGACTATTATAACGAAAATATTACCACTTTCAACAAAAACAGTTCATTAGCTTAGACGCTACAGTCAAACACGCGTAATATACAAACATACATACAAAATAGACAGCTAAAATCATAACCCTTCTTTTTAGCTTTGTCGGCTTAAAAATACAAATTACCAACCAAATGAAGTACCTACTAGGTACTAAACTTTTAATAAACAAATCCTCAATCTGTTGTCTATTTTTCATATTTTAATCCCTCTAATACAGATTTTGTTCACCTGCATCCATTCGACGCAAAAGGACATCGTTTCATTAACCAAACTTTTTAATAAACAAATCCTCTATATGTTGTCTATTTTCAACATTTTAATCCCTCTAATACAGATTTTGTCCACCTGCACCCATTCGACGCAAAGAGGACACCGTTTCATTAATCCGGCTCGAGGGGCCGTCGGCTTGTCTCTTTAGCTTTAATTAAACCCTGCTTTTATTGTACCCCCATTAAATGTCACAGGAATGGCAAGGGAATTATTTTATAGAAGTTTTGCTCAATGGAATATTTTGTAAACTTTAAATAGTTTGTCGCAGGGATCCGTTACTTTTCAATCAATGTAATAAAGTAGGTAATGCAATAAGGTGTTTTACTGAAAAAATGTAATAAGTCCGTCAAATAGATTTCCAAAAAAATCTGGGCACGTATTTTTTCTTTTTTCTCGAACAAAAATGTAGACGATACAGTGCGTTGAAAACTCTCATGACGTCACAATGATAGTACGGTTGGGTACAATTGTATATACTATACAGGTCAGGATGATCTATGACTCCCAAACTAGACATTTGCCTGTATCTTGGGAGTCAGAGTTGCCACATGTTTGAATCGACGACATGGTACGTTCAATGGATGGTACACTTTGTTGGGGTCCGCTTAATACCAGCTGGTCGATTCTGTAAACATATCGAAGTGAAGGCTTGCGTTAAGTGATCACGAAGTGAGCTGTCATTCTAACTTGATTACATGGATTGACAGCTCACTTCGTAATCACTTCACCCAAGCCTTCGCTTCGCCATGTTTACAGAATCGACCGGCAGTATTTTACGTGAAGCAATTGCTTATCTGATTTCCACAAACCACTAACTTGGTAATACGAAACCCTTTGGCAAGACTGGTATCAGATTTTTTTTTAGATTTTAGACTTTCAAAGAAGTTTAAACGACAGCCGGGACCTACGGCTTAACGTGGTTTCCGAGGCACGGAGGAAACTCGGTATGTAATGGATGGTCAATTATCCACAAACGGACCTCGGCAAGCCTAGCTTACTGCTTAACCTCGAAGATCGACCCATGCGGCTGTTATTATTTAGCCACGAGCTCCTAGTATCATTGTCATCATCAAAGACGTCCACTGCTGGACATAGGCCTCGCCCAAGGGGGGGTTTGCTCTAATCACCAAGCTTAGCAGACGGCTTGGCGATCGCAGTGTAGCTGTTGCAATGCACAGAACCACATAGAACGATGCTGCCCATTTTCTGGTGAGTCCCTTAGTCTTACGACACCCAAGGGAAGTGATGGGCTCCTAGTATAAAGCGTATGAATAGGGGACAGGGAAATAATTCATAGGGCATCAAAAAATTCATCAACATGGCTGTTAATGGGAAAAGTGTCCAGAACACTGGCATCATTGCCACATTGAATGGAAAAACTGATTCTTTGGCTGAAGATAATGCCAGACCTTTGGTTACGTGGAGAGTCAACAAACCGTTTACTTCAATGTCTTTTAACTTTAATATTGTGTTTGTGTTTAATATATTTATAAGTCGTTGTCTGGTTAAAGGTTTCTTTGCCTCAGATTCCCATACCTATTACTAGTGGGTTCGCGCGTTACAAGAAGAAACTTCTTAAATATCTTTTTACACAATACTTAGCGCTGAAAGTCCAGCACGTTTTACTGTACCTTTTTTTTTTAAGGATCATCAAATGACTTCTTCCGCTCTGGGTGGAGCGGAAGGGCGTGTCAGACTCTTCCTTACTAAAACCCATCCGTGTTCCTTCTAAAGCCCTTTGCGTTCCAGGCCCGCGGTGACTCTTTCGAACAAATTCCGCAACCCTGGCAGGCTCTGGCCCTAGCGGGCACCATCTTCTATACTGACATCTCTTTAAGGCGCGCGTGAAACATAACGCGTCATCGACCCGGGCCTGATGGTGATCGGACAGCGAGTCACCCAACGCTCGCCGTCCGCAGGTTCGCGCCTCTACGGTGGCCGGGGATCGCCCTGCGACTCCCGACTCCCGACGCCCGGGGCGTCTTCTCCTGTAGCGGCGGTTGGGGCGAAGGCCTTGCCTTTCCCTCGCGCGGCCCGCCTCCTCCTTCGCTAGCATTACTGCTTCGCAGAAGGAGGTGACCGCTTCCCAAGCCTCCTCACTCCGGACCATGGATTCAAACAGGGCCGGACGCGAGAAGTCGCCGCCGCCGATCGTCTCGATGAGGACACGGCGGTGCTCCGCCCAAGCAGGGCAGACCTCCAGCGTATGCTCCACCGTGTCCTCCGGGCGATCCTCACAGTGCTGACACCCGGGCGTGTCCTCCCGCTTAATCCGAAACTGGTACCTCCCGGAAACAGCCGTGTCCGGTAAGTACCTGCGTCAGGCGGAAGGTGAGGACGCCGTGGCGCCTCTCCAGTCACTCCTCAAAGAGGGGCCGCCGCAATAGTGGCGTGCCCAACGTTTTATTGTACCTAGTAGTGTAAGTTATAGTTCAGTTTTTTTTTTTTCGCAAAATGCCATTCAAACTAAGACAGAATAAGTATTCTAGTTTATGCATACAACAGCAAGATATGGATTGCACTCGTATTTCATAGAAAACTGAAGTTTTACTGAAGTCGATTGACAAATTTTGATGCAATCAATCAAGTATTTAATAATAAATGATATTTATTTTGTAAATAGGTTAAACATTATACTTTTACTCGTCAATCTTAGTCACTGGCCTTATCTATGTAGTTTAATATGACCAAAAGTCATTTTAGACTACATAGATAAGGCGGATGTTTCTACGAAGTAAAAGAGAGTCCGTAAAGTTTTTTGCATATTCTTCTCGATAGAGATCATCATCATCATCGATAGGGTCAGTCAAGGTGATGAAGTTAGTTTTATGGTCCAACGCGTAGGCGTTGGAGCATAAAACTAACTTCATCACCTTGACTGACCGAACTTAACAATTCAATAGTGCCCGTAAATGGTGTATTTTCAATAAATGCTTTGACTTGACTTGAATAGTTAAAGTGATAAAACTTTTAATAACGGCCGGTTTCAAAAACCTCTCTATAGTTAGAGAGAAAGGTAGACCTTTGACCAACAGTCAAATAAGCTACCAACAGTAGTTGAAACGTCATGTTTGCCTTTCAAATATGACGTTTCAGCTACTGTTGGTAGCTAAATTTACGGTTGGTTCAAGGTGTATACGTTATTGAAGCCGGCCGTTATACCCATTAGTAGTAATCTCATGAGTCCGCTTTTAAGTGTATTTTAAGTAAAGTTACCATTATAACAAAAACACAAACAAAAAGTGGATAATACGTACCTACCTAAAAAAGACCTAGTCAAAATATCAAAGCAAGTTTAGCAAAACGAGATAGAATGAGTCTGCAGTGATTATTTTTTCAATTAGTTCAATCTAACCTTGATTTTATGTACCTAAAAGTAATCAAAATCAAAAGTCATTTATTAAAATTAGGCAGAAAGCCAGCAATTATTGTTCATCAATAAAGTTCTACATAAAGAAAGTTCCCTAAAACGGCCACCAGACAGATCAAGCACTGAGAAAACAACTTAGAACTTTTATGTTGTAAATCCTTTTAAAGGAAACTGCCTCGACTCCACTCGGCCGAGTCGCCATGACAACGGAAAAAACGACACTCGATTGATGTTAATGAACAACAAGCTGTAACTGTCAATTGGATTGAAGGAGGCTGCTTCAATATGAAATAGTTAAATTGTCAGTAAGCAACAAAAACAAATTTGTACCCTATTGTCCAGCAGGTAGATTCTATAACCATGTCGAAGTGAAGGCTTGGGTGAAGTGATCACGAGGTGAGCTGTCAATCCATACAATCAAGATGTCACGTGATCCCGAAGTGAGCTGTCATTCCATCTTGATTGTATGGATTGAAAGCTCACCTCGTGATCACTTCACCCAAGCTTTCACTTCGACTTGTTTACAGAATCGACCGGCAGTAAAGTTTTTTATCAAGGTGGCGTAGATCACAATTATTTTGTAAGTCATAGGAAACTTAAAACTTAAAGGAGCTCGTGACCTAATAATAACAGCCACACGGGTCGATCTTCAAAGTTAAGGAACGCTTGCGAAGATTGGTCTGTGGATGGGTGACCGTCTTAACATACCGAATTTCCTCCGTGCCTCGGAAAGCACTTTAAGCCGTTGGTCCCGTTTGTCATTTGAAATCTTTGGCAGTCGTTACGGGTTGTCAGAAGCCTGTAAAACTGACTCCAGTCACCGTGTTACCCAGTTTATGGGTTGTGGAGGTCTGGTAGGCAGCCGCTCCACGTAAAATACTGGTCTTCAGCTGAATCCGGTTTGACTGGAAGCAGACCCCAATATAGTTGGGAAAAGGCTAGGCAGATGATGATAGAAAATTTTCGTCGATTTAAACTAGATGAGGCCGGTGTCTCCTAGTCAGCAAGGATCACCGGCCTCATCTAGTTCACCCTGAGAAGAAACACCGAAGGAAACTCAGAGGGCAGTCTCTTTTTTAAAATCAATGGAACTGTAAACATTTAATGGCTAAGTCATATGAGAACCATGTAGGTGGTCTTTTGCGGAAAGAACCACACAGATTTGAGTGGACCTGTCCAGACAGTGACATTATTCAGTTATCGGGTACTAAAGTAAGGACTAACACTGTCATAACTGACGACACGGTTGGCGCAGCGGTTGAGCGATTGGCTGCTGCGCTGCCTGTCGTGGGTTCTCGATTCTCACATGACACAAATGTTTGTATGGCCTACAGATAGCTGTTCCGGGTTTGGCTGTTTGTGTATGTAAGTTTATATGCTTTTAAACGCAACAAAGAACAAACTGCTTGCGATGTAGGTAGATCTAGGCTTTCGATCAATTCAATCATTTTCAACTCTTCCAATATATTCTATTTTGGTATCGGAAAAGAGAGCCTTTCGTTTGAAAACTATATGTAAACGATATGAAAACTATATATAGAAAGTTTTAACTTAATCTTTTTATTTTTTATTAGGAGTCCGTCAAAGAAGCATTTTGTGTCCTACTATATTTTATTACTTATAATTTAATTCTGCTTTAGTGTATTGTATTGTAGTTTTCTTTTGTTTTGCATTAAATAGGTTAAAAAAAATATTTATATTTATGATTTTGTGAAGTTAATATTGTATGGAAGTGCCGCATTGGAAAAATTATTCACTGATAAAAGCTACACTATTGCTGAATATATCACAGGCTACTTATTCAGGGAAAATGCGCGGTCCCAGTGAGATTGGCCACAGGAGCAAAGCTGTCCGAAAAGCTAGTTGAAATTAATATTACAGGTGCAGTACCATCGCCTCTCATATAAGTTACTAAGACACTTCTTTGCACACTCTTTTGTTGTGTACAAGTTCTTCCAACTTAACAGACAGATGTGTAACTGGCTAGTTTGTTGTGCCAATTCTTCTTCCCAGCTAAAACACAAGGAAGTGGTGACGGCCAAGCGTGACGGTAGGGACTGTCTTTACCTATGTAACACTGACGCACAAAAAGTGCTGGCTCTCTCTTTGTATTGATCTGTGATGTGATGATATTATAAATACTTGCAAGTTGGCAGGGTGGTGTTGACTGTTGAGGTAACTTTCTAAGAATCCAGGACTTTTTTAAGCGCTGTTTTTTCGCTCTAATCTTCTATCAAGAGATATTTATTCTTTAGCTTTATCAAGTTCTAAATGTCAGTTTGATTGGTTGGCGGAGTGTTATTCTGTAACGGCCACATTTAATTTCAAACAAAGAACTTCATTTAAAAAAAAAAGCGCATGTACCTAAATCATCGCGACTTCACAACGAGACTGTTTAAATTTCGTAGATATAGAGTAGAGCAATACACAGGGGAAATCAGGGGAAAATATAGCCACTATGTTTCCACCTACCTTGTCGTAACCCCGTCGGCACTCCAACCATACTCCGACAATATCCTTCATTGATCCTCTGCACATCATGTCCAGCATATAAATAGTTCTGCAGTTGCCTCTGATTCTGCTGCAGCCGCTCCTGGACGCTCAGATTCATCACGTCTTCATCAGCGTTCGTCAAGCCCAAAATGGCCGCGATTGTGAAAGATTTTCCCGCTAAATTCGTGCCTTTGCCTGTTAAGTCGACACCGAAGGCCGACTGGCTGCTGTCACCGTCATCCAAGGTCGACACTGGTGATGAAGATCTGTCGGCGTTTTCGGCGAAGCGGTCGACTGTGTCGGTGAAGCCGTCTGCATTGTACTTGTCTTCACCGTCGGATATCGCCGATAGTCTATCCACGTTCTGTTGGTACGCCGACACCGCCAACAGGTCGGTCAAATTCGACGAATACAAATTCGAATTTGGCCTCTGTTCCATCATTGTTATCTTCAATTGACCTCGAAATATTTAAATTTCATTTTTTAACTAGTTTTTTAATCACTGTTTTATTGCACATCTCACTGTAATTTATCCGTCAGTTAATTTTAATGGGTTAATTTATTAGTTTAATAGTTAATTAGGAGTTTATTTGAGAATTATGCGACTGTTCAGTTCGGCTTGCAAAGCGATATTGGCTTGTGGTTTTTGATTTAAAAAGGGGCACAATTTTAAATTTGTTTGGGCGGGGTTACGAGCGATCGGTTTGGTGCGCAAAAAATGACATCGTAAGCGGTCAATTGGGGAGGGTAGTTTCTACCCCTGTAGGGGGTGAGATTGGGGCGTTTTGATTGGCTAGTGAGGCGCATGCGTCGAGGAGGGCGGGACCAGATTGGAGGGGTGTGGTTTAGCAGTGATTTGCGGTCGGTAAAAGCCTTTGATTGAGGCAGGTACGGGTTTGGGAGAAAATTTTTTCGGGTTGCAGCAAAATTCGGATGAGATTTGGCTGGAAAAGTAAAGCCTTCCATCGAGAACTCAAATAACGGATCTCAAGAGCATCATTTAGTCTGAAGTAGACAAAAAACCCTGGTCTATATACAGATAAAAAAAATCGACTTAAGCCAATAGTGCAATTTTTCTAAACGTTGCTTTGGATTTCGAAAACCAAGGATATGTAGCTCGAGGTCTCAAAGGGAGGTTTACGATTGAGTCATCAGAGCTTTGAAATGTACGAAGTTAATTTATAAAATTTGTACTTACAGCTTTTTCTTTACAAGACCAGCCCAGGCACACTCGTCTAGGTACAAGTGGTATAAGCCCATTTCCCACTACGTACGTAAGTAGCTAGAAGTAGGCCCTGGAATATTTTATTACAAGTGGGACTTCATTGCAGCCCAGGCGGAAAAGACAAAGAAAATTTTTTTTAGTAGGTAACAAATTATTGTGAGACATGGCTCGTGAATTTAATTTGTTTATTTGTCGTCCGACTTTGTCGATTTTCTTAGGTCCGCCGACCTGATCGTAATCTGTGTATCAGGTTCATATTTGGCTTACGCAAGTATGACCACGTTTCCGAATTTCGTACTAAGCTCAAATGGCTTCCTATTCGCCTTCGCCGGAATGCCCACATACTTTCTCTTCTTTATAATGTAGGTACTTTTTAATCCTTCTACTCCTTTTTATCTTAAAAACCGGTTTCAGTTTCTCTGTGACACACACTCTAGGTCCTTGTGATCATCGGAAAATCTTCAATTAAGTATTCGTATGCATTCCACATCCTTCTTTAACAAATCTTTCACTATTCAAGCTGCTCGTTTGTGGAATGCATTACCCATAGATTTGAGGCTACCAACGTTTGAAAAATTGGTGAAGGAGCATTACCTCTCACTATAATTTTTGTTCTCCTTTCCCATTTATATATTTGATATTTATTAGTAGGTATATTATTTAGTGTATTTTATATTATTATGTCTAATTAATATTGTTTATGATGTTTGTACACTGACCGCCCTAAAACTAACTTCTTTCGTTCAGTCCGTCCAAAGGTTGTCTGTAAGAGATTGCCCTGTGCGATCAAACCGCCCATTGTACACTTGTTTTTTTTAAACGTTTTTGAAAATTAGGTGTACAATAAAGTATATTATAAATATATAACAATATTAATTTAATGGGTGGTCGGCGTAATTTTTTTAGGAGCTTAGGAGCCAGTTTTCGAGTAAATGGGTTACAAAAATAAAATCCACTTTTTCTTTTATTAGCCACTCTCGTCCCGAGTCCGTCCCCCATTGTGTGCCCCCCCCCCCGCTCGCCTCGCTTACCCGGGCGTCTCTCCTGAAACAATTTAATATCATAATCTGCGTCCGATACTTGTGAAAACGACGAGTTGTACTGAAATGGAGGAGGCACAAAGACAAAGTGTCGATGTTTTTTTTTTCAAATTAATACTAAACGCTGACTAACAAACTAAAATAATAATGAAACTCAAATACAATAATAAAAAAGCGTTTTATTTTGTTGCAGATTAACAAAAAGTTAAATTCTGTTAGTTTTTGCTCACGACTTCGTACGCGTATATCCCGTTTTTCCCGTTCCCGTATAGCCTATAATAGGCTTCCTCATGAATGTGGTTATCTTATACAAAATAAAAAAAATGCGTGAGTGTCGTGGAACACTCGGTTGGAACAAAGTTCCTGTCGTAGTATATTATACAGAGATACTTCGTCTTGGGTGATTTTGTCCAGCGATATTTTGTCTTGGGGATATTTTGTGCAGCGATATTTTGTCTTGGGGGTATTTTGTCCAGGGATATTTTTTCTTGGGGATATTTTTTCCGGGGATATTTTGTCCAGGGATATTTTGTCTTGGTGATATTTTGTCCAGGGATATTTTGTCTTGGGGATATTTTGTCCAGAGAGATTTTGTCTTGGGGATATTTTGTCCAGGGATATTTTGTCTTGGGGATATTTTGTCCAGGGATATCTGGTCTTGGGGATATTTTCTCCGGGGATATTTTGTCCAGGGATATTTTGTCTTGGGGATATTTTGTCCAGGGCTATTTTGTCTTGGGGATATTTTGTCCAGGGATATTTTGTCTTGGGGATATTTTGTCCAGGGATATTTTGTCTTGGGGATATTTTCTCCGGGGATATTTTGTCGGGGATATTTTGTCGGGGCTATTTTCTCCGGGGATGAAGAATCGTATCACCCTATGGATAACCGTAACCCCCATCCGCCAAGTCCGTACCGTGCGAAGGAACTTCGTTCCAAAATTAAAAACAAAAGTTAAATACGTTATAATTATATATTATAATTCTATTTTAATTATTATTTATTGTACACCTACCACAGTATAGTCTTTATTACCCAAAGGTTGACTGGTAGAGAATTTGTACCTACATAAAGTTTAAATAAATAAACTTTTAAAATAACTTTAAACCTATTAATTTTTAAATTTTGTAATATAAGAACTTACATTTCTAATGTGGGCACAGTTCAATGAGCTACATAAAATTTATGTTAACTGAATCGTTCCAGTAGATTCGGAGCAAATTGACTGTGCAGACGTACAGCTGCACAGCGAAGAACACGAGTGAACCAATAAGGGTTTCGTTATTTAGGGTTCATATGGATGCCCTAAATAATAAGCCACAGCCGCAGCACAGCACGACGAGCGAGGAAGATGAGATGGCGCAAGAGTATCGACACAAGTAGCGTCCCACACTAAAGGCCCACCCATCTTCCATGGGAGTAAAGACATACCGTCCGGTCGCTTGCCATCGTCACGTGCCAGGCCATTGGGTTCTAATACGTTCTAGTACTCACCTTTTAACTGTTCCGTTGGTCTCGCGGAGTTCTGAGTTCGATTCACAGGTCGGGCAAAAAAGTGTAATTGGGTTTTTCCAATAGGAATTTCCCAGTAACAGCCCGGAGTTTGGAAGTTGGTGGTGTGACACCTCCGTGCCTCGGAAAGCACGTTAAGCTGTTGGTCCTGCGACAGATCTCTCTCCGGTCGTGTCGGGTTGCCGGCCCATCGGAATATGAGAGTGATGGAAAAGGGAGTGCACCTGTGTTTGCGCACACACGCCTGCATTATAATATGTCCCGCGCCGATGGCTGGTCTCGGTTAAGATTGGCCGCCATGGCCGAAATCGGTCAGGAGGACTTTATTTATTTTAATGCTCACCCACATTGTAAAAGGAAGATTTGGGCAAAATTTCATTATTTAGATGGAGCGACTGCCAATCTCACCTCTACGGCCCACTAACTGGATAACACGATACCCCTTGGCAAGTCTGCTGTCAGATTTTCCGGCTTCTAACTACCCGTAACGACGGACGACACGACACATTTATACTAGGTATCTACACTAATATTATAAAGAGGAAAAATTTGTATGTTTGTAATGAATAAACTCAAAAACTACTGTGCCGATTTCAAAAATTCTTTCACCATTGGAAAGCTACATTATCATCGAGTAACATAGGCTATATTTTATCCCCGTATTCCCACGGGAACGGGAATTGCGCGGGTGAAACCGCTTGACGTCCGCTAGTCAATTGACAAAAAAGGAACAAAAATCTCTGCGGATATACCGTAGAAGAAAATTTTCTGATGTCTAAAGGACTAAAATGTTAGCGAACTGCTGGTTAAAGGTCTTTGTGCTGTATTGTATTCTATTGCGAGTAGTTGCCATAGTTTATGGAAACTGGCAACCATAGACAAACGCCATGAATATCTATCAAAAAGTGTCCAATAACCGCAGTAGGTGTTATCACGTCTAGACATAAATTCTAAACCCGGCTGGTTTAATATCAACTGATTTATTAGTGGCCAGTGATTGCATTTGAAGATCAGATTGCCATGTTTCGACCTTTATGGATATCTACCTAGCTGTGAGCCAAATGGAATGTCTCATCGGAAAAACTCTTTTTTTCTTCGATGGCAAATCATCAAATGACTTGAAGAGAGTGTCAGACTCTTGCCGACTAAAACCCACCGGTGTTCCTCTAAATGCCCTTTGCGTTACAGCCGGTCGATTATGTAAACATGTCGAAGTGAAGGCTTGGGTGAAGTGATCACGAGGTGAGCTGTCAATCTATATAATCAAGATGGAATATAAACAGCACACTTCGTGATCACGTGAAATCTTAATTAATATGTATTGACAGCTCCCTCGTGATCACTTCACCCAAGCCTTCACTTCGAAATATGGTTACTGATTACTTTAATTATTCCTACCTATTTAAATTGCTTTATCACATATTGTTAAATTTTCAAATTAGTACCTACTGTGCCATATTAAGTGTAAGCATACAGATGTACCTGAGAGACTTGCCAGTGTAATTGAAATTGAAATTATATAATAACTTAATTAATTATTGTATCACAAAACATTAGCTTTATAATTACATAACATTCGTTATTTTTGTGAACAATTTCTCAAATATTTGTATGCCAGTAAATGGCAAAACATGTTAGATCATGATTATAAAAATAAGACCTTAAATGTACCATGTTTTAAATGCAAATAAAATATTCTTATTCTTATTCTTATTCGACATGTTTACAGAATCAACCGTTAGGGCCGCAGTAACTCTTTCCAACAGTAAGAATATGCATGAAAAACCTATATAAACAGTTTATCTAAAAATATACAAAAGTATATATAAATACTAACAGTGAAAATAAAATCAAAATTGATCGAAAAACAAACGGGGTAAAACTATTTCAAAACAATATAATTATGTCCCTCTCGCGAAGACGCCATTTTCTATGGCAGCTGTATAGGCGTCATAGTATTTGACGTCACAGTTCGTATCGGACTTCTCTTTCTAATTGTCGTCTTTGAACTAAGTACGGAAAATGGAGTCCCTACTCTATTGTACTTAATATTTTATAAATTATTTCATAATTGTTTACTAGAGCTAATAAGTTTTTCATGTAGCAAATAAAAAAATTGCATGAAAGAAAGAAAGAGAAAGAAAGAAAGAAAGAAAAATAATTTATTTGGTACAGCATAAGGCACAAACACAAAAGCTCGGTAACACGTAAAATGAATAAAAATAACAAAAAAGTTTCAAAAACAGCACAAACAAAAAAAGATAACAATAAAGTTGCGTGCCTCATGACTGCATCAAAACAGGCTCAGCATATTCCCTATTCCGCAACCATCGGAAAACGTCTCACTTTTAAAGTTTCTTTTTCTTCCTTAGCTGTGCGCATTATAAAAGACGTTTGGAAACGTTTAGTGCGAATTGGTGGAATAGCAACACGGTAGGGATGGTAACTTGCAGTGCGTCTAGAAAATTGTTGGTGTAAGCTCATATCTGAGCAGACCAATGAGGGCCTTGTTTCCACATTTACTGTGTACTATTTTCAATTTAATTGCTAGATCAGGATTTAATTTCATTGAAAGGAAAATCATGGGGACTAAAATATAATTTGAAGTCATCGAAATGATAGAAAAAGCACTTAATAGTCTTCTGTAACTAGTTTAATAAATGTACTTGAAGAACGTTCACGACTCATCCTCCACTTGGCAAAAAGAGCAAACAACTACCTACTCAAAATACAACCCTTATTTAATAAAAAAAAATATACCAGCACAAGTGCGTAATAACACTAATAATACAAAAACATCAATTGTTAATCTACCCCCACGATTAAACGCTACAATAATTGTCAAAGTCAATGACGCGGCCCTGCGACAAAACAATATTAAAATGGTCCCCTCTGCTTCTCGGCCTGGGCTGCAAATATAATGAATCTGTGACGGCAGGGGAGCGGCGCAGTCGACAAAAAGTAGTCCGCAATCGGATGATGCGCCTTTTGATTGTCGCACCCCTGATTGGTTAGGGTTGGCGCGTCTTGAACGAAATTAAAATACATTTGTACGAAAAATACGTGGCGAGTCTTTCGGCTGAAATGGTGATTATGAAAAATACCTGTAGGTAAACTAAATTTATAATTTTTTCGGCACAAGGTTCTAGACACTGTCCGTAATATATATGCCATCGGAAAATGGTAAACTCCGTAAGATTAAAAAATAACTTGAGAGATTATAAACTCTTGATAAATTGTCAACTGAACATTTGGAATACTTTTTTACGCATCAAAATTTGATAGTCTGTAATTCTCTCAAGTTATTATAATCTTACAGAGTTTACTATTTTCCGGTGACATTTATAAATATTTACATAATTGTATATCTCATTTGAGAGGCCGCGAAAAAGCAGTTTTCTTGTGTAGATTTTTTTTTTCTTTGTGAACTTGCTTTTTTCGTGGTGAGCTTGCTACGTGCTGAGATCGCTTTTTAGGTAACAGTATAAAGATTCGTCTTGAACATATATAGGTATGTAAAATCTGAAAATATTTCACACAACTTTTGCACAATTTTATTAAAAAAAAGCTATGTTCAAAAACACCACACACACTCACCTTTGTAGAAATTGAAGAAAATGCTTTTCACTGACGTGCCAGCCCTATCTAACAATTCTTGTCAACTCTCCACTCAGGGTTGTACCGCGCGGTGATTAAAATTCCACTCGCTAATATCAGTGATCATATATTAAGTGCCCTAATCGGCGTAACTGACAGCCCTAGCATATTGCTTTTTTATACGTAATAGTGAATATTTGATTTTATCTGTGCTATTTTATCTGTGAGTGATCTTTTCGCTTTTTAAGTTTGGAGAGAGTTAGATGGTTATATTAAATCGAGGTAGTTGTCGTTAGTGATTTTCATGCACATATTAAATTCGTCAGTTTCAATTTTAAGGGGTTGTTTAAACTGATGAGTTTTACACCCTAGATTAAGTTATGTTTTCATTAATGGATTGTCATTGCGTACGACTTGTTATGGAAGAGCGGAATCTCCTAAGACAGGCATTTCTTGCTTAAAAGGAGGCTTCAATCACATATTGTAACTACCAAAACCTGTTTTGCAAATAAACGATTTTATTATCATTTTTATTTCTTAGGGGTTAAGTAAGTACCATTCAGGGTTTGGAGATATGAAAAAATATGTATTTAGTCCGTTGCTTTATCCTTTACTAGCGACCTGCCCTGGCTTCATACGGGTGAAAATCTATAGGTACTTAATATAATAAAGCTATAGAGCTCTTTTGTTTTTGTTGAACGCGTTAATCTCTGGTACTACCAGTCGGTTTTTTATATGACAGTCACATTCATGAGGAAGGCTATATGCTATAAGTATAACTGGGTAACTGGGTAACACGGTACCTACTTCTTGGCAAGACTGGTGTCAGACTTACTGGCTTCTGACAATCCGTAACGACTGCCAAAGATATACAAATGACAGCCGGGACCAACAGCTTTACGTGCTCTCTGAGGCACGCAGGTATATTGGTATATTAAGATGGTCACCCATCTTTGACCCGACCTTGGTAAGCGTTGCTTAACCTTGTAGACCCGTGCGAACCGTGCGGCTTCTTACCGACGGGTTTATCCATTTTCCTTTGACATCGTTACTCGCCACTGATTTAAGAAATTGGTTTGCTAGTTAACCACTTTACAAGCAGCATAGCTATGTCTGCGTAAATCGTTGGTTAAACTTACATATATTATAATGTTCGTTATTAAAGCAGGCAATAACCAGTCGACGCAGCTCACTATCTCATTATCTGCCGCGCGCCACCTACTGAATCATGGCGGGCGCAGTGGGAGGCGTGGAGTCGACAACTGTGCTACATATTTATTTTTTATTTTTTATTAAGTCCGCCTTTGTACAGTGTTTTTACTAGTGCATAAAGTTTTAATAAATACATAAATAAATAATATTTTTTGAACGAGGTTCATTGGAGAACGGAGACTCAAGACAAATTCTATAAGCGAATGCGACTGTCAAAATGCCAATATAATCACGTGACATTTCGACGGTAATTGACAAACATTCAGTTCAAATCAGCTTTTTTCGACCTTTTCTAAAGTAGCTAAAATAAGACCAATAAATCGTCACAATCTTGAAAATAGTGAGTAGATCTAAACACTAACTATATGTATAGTTTTAGTTCTAATTAACACAATTTGAATTGGTTCAGATTTTGTATCCCCAGGATTCTACGGGATCCAAATTGGAAATCTCTATCTAAAAGATTGGCGTCAGATATACTCAAAAACAGAGATTTACTCAAAGGTAAAAAACATTGTGAGTTTTTTTCATGTGAGTGCCCCTGACAGTATTGTCAGAACCTTGTTCCGGATTTGGGAAAAAGATTTTAATACGGCAGACTGCAGACTTAACTTAAATATTTTTACCACAAACACATCTCCACCCCGCTACTACTCTACAAACACGCCGGTACCCTCATAACGGAGCCCAATAAACCGTGGCGCTTTGTCGTCAGGCAATTTGTCATCCATTGTAGGCCTCCCCTCCCGCGCGGCCGACATTACCCCAATAATAGGCGAAAACATGTCGCTAGAGTGGCAACACGTGTCGCGAAAACAATTACATTTTTGTCTATGGTCAAGTGTCATGGCGCATGGTGGGAAAAGGATAATGACAGATGAAGTATCTTTAGTTGCAGTAATAATGCTTTTAAATGCTTTGATGAGAGAACTTATTTTAAAATGTGTTTTATTTTCCGTTCCGTTGTCCCGAATTGAGTGTTCTGTAGGTAATCGTTGGTAAGCTTATGAAAAAGCAGTTTTTATCAAGAAGAATGGTCGAGAAAACTCTTCAGCCCGATCGGCCATTTTGTTCTACGCCATTCTTTATTTGAGTACTAGTTTAATTTTCTTTTTTAGTTAGTAGTACAAAACATCTCAAAAGTTTTTACGATGGGTGATCCTTCTACTTCTAGGGGTACCTACTCTTGCGGAATTTGTTCGAAAGAGTCACCGGTGGCCCTGGATCGCAAAGGGCATTTGGAAGAACACGGATGGGGTTAAGTCAGTAAGATAAAAAAGGGCTAGGTACCTATGTACTTAGCTTAGGCAGAATTAGGGAGACAGTGCGAAAAATATAATTATGAAACAATATCGCAACATTTTTTTTATATTGGGACGAGCCCGCCTCATCTTTCCCAACCAATAGAGCTCCTGAGAGCCAGAATCAAAAGTGGCGACCACCAGAAAAACACCAAATCAATGATGCTCGACGAGTCCTGGACTGTATGTATTTGATCCCACAACGAAATAATCAGAGAAGCCCAGCGGAGGATTAAAAAAAATATAATTTCTACTTCCCTCCTTATCAAGCAAAAGACAAGACACACAGAGCCAGGCCAATAGGCACCAAAGGTCGATTAAAGATTAACACAAATATTAACGAATCCTAAATTGTGACACTTGTACCAATTTATAATTAAACGTAAAAAATAAACCATAATAAATTGTAATAAATTGTAAACCAAACCTGTGTTTCCAATTCAATAATTGAATACCCTCGAAAATAATTTAATCTGGCAATTTGCAACAATCTGTTATCTGGCTATTATCAAGAAGCGTTATTAATTCTGTAACAACATTATAATTAATAGCGTCATGGCGGCATGAACCGCCTGAGAGCACTGAATGAGGTCCTGGAGCTTAGTCAAAATGGAGGAGGTAGTTTTAAAAGCTCATTTATATTTAGTAACATTTTTCGCGGGTTATGGGAAAATAATCAGCTGTTCAGTACATTTTGTCGTGTTATACTCACATAAATGAATGGGAGAAACGATTTTTTATCGCGATTTCAGTGTTGGTCCCGTAGTGAAACTTGTTTATGATGAGTATAACGACCCCTTTTCAGGTTTATTCTGTTACACGTTGTAGAGACAAACCAACTACTTGCAGGAGCATGAGTCATTCTATGATTCATATACCTAACCTTCAAACCGAAACTGTAACCGCCGTGTAAACTTAAGTGAAGTGAACATGAAGTGAGCTGTCAATCCATACTGATGGGAGATGGAGTCACAGTTCACTTCATGCTCACTCCACCTATGGTGGCCGGTCTGTTCTGTCAACATCTCACTGTGTAAATTTACACAGTGAGTTGTTGACAGAACAGACCGGCACGATCACACCGTGATAGCTAAATGCAGTGAACATGAAGTGAGATGTCAATCCATACAAACAAGATGGAATGACATCTCATTTCATGCTCACTCCACCTAAGTTTTCACGGTGAGTTATTTAAAGCCGGTCGATTTTGTTAACTTACCGTGTAAACTTAGGTGGAGGAGTCACTGACAGCCCACTCTGCATACCCTGCATGGAGAAGGACGAGACAGCAACTTCTAACATGCCCGGTAGTCGCGGATTACAGGGCTAAATACTTCGGAAACCCATTTACCGGTACCCTCTGTGAGATAGTTAGTAACACCAAGGCGTTGCTGGGCTTCCTTGGGGAGATGGGGTGGATCGAATGACATATTTATCCCACCTGCACGAAAAGTACGCGCTTTGTCGTGGAGTTGCGGAAACCAGCCCGACTTACTTATACTTATCCCACTTCCTACTAATATTATAAACGCGAAAGTTTGTATAGATGGATGGATGTTTGTTACTCTTTCACGCAAAAACCACTGAATGGATTTTGATGAAATTTGGCACAGTGGTAGATTATAGTCTGGAATAACACATAGGATA
This sequence comes from Mamestra configurata, assembly GCA_002192655.3. Taxonomy (NCBI): domain Eukaryota; kingdom Metazoa; phylum Arthropoda; class Insecta; order Lepidoptera; family Noctuidae; genus Mamestra; species Mamestra configurata. The sequence continues at coordinate 212,729 of NDFZ01005108.1, read as the reverse complement.
CTTCTTATCCCGGGAATTATGTTCCCTTGGGATAGTTTTCGACAATCACGCGGGCGGAGCCGCGGGCGGCAACTAGTATGTTTATATAAACTTAGGTGGAGTGAGCACGAAGTGAACTGTGATTCCATCTTATTTGTATGGATTGACAGCTCACTTCATGTCTACTTCTCCTAAGCTTACACGGTGAGATGTTTACAGAATCGGACTGCAGAATAGACCGGCTGCATGGTTTGCTTGGCTAAAAAGGTATGGTGGTAGTATTTACTTCTCCGGTCGAGCCTCACTACTTGGAACTTTCTACGAAAATAAGCCTCAACTCAACAGAAGGTATAAAATAATCGACTGGTACTCCGGCCGCTATTAGATGAAATGGGTTAAAAAAGGAAACAACGCGTGCCTTGGTTTGTGAACGTCACATAATGTCTTAGGTTTACAGCTTTATAATAATTTGGTTTTATTTTACGTGCCTGAAGATGTCTCGGCGTATTTCCTAATAAAACAAATTGCATTTATTAAATGCGATCGAAGCATATTTCAATGTGTAAACAGCGTGTGCTTAGTTTAATAGGGCCCACATGAATATATCTTAACGATGACAGCTAATCTAAATTAGCTACAGCCCGATTTCGCCCATAAGTGGGCAAAGGCCTTTCATTTCCTGTTCCAAACCCCCACGCTCCTGTGCCACCCTCATCCAGGTTCTACCAGAGTAACCCATCTCGCTGCCGAACGACCAACATTTCTTCTACCAGCCCTTGGACGCCACTCGGTTACTGATTTACTCCAGCCAGTCTATTCTGACAATGTTTTACCATGTAAACTTAGGTGGAGTGAGCATGAAGTGAACTGTCATTCCATTTTGTTTGTATAGATTGTCAGCTCACTTCAGGTTCACTTCACCAAAGTTTACATGGTGTGATGTTTATAGAATCTCACCGCAGCTCTGACCAGGTTAAGTAGACATTATTTTAGGTAAAACATGATAAAAAAAAGTAAATAATATATTAACAGAGTAACATTGGTACAACAGCAGTACCTACCTCTGGGGCGGTCGTTACAAATCATATCGCGAGTGTATGCAGCTAGAAGCCGCGGAATGTAATAATTACCGAGCGGGGTTGCCACACACAATAATATTTAGTTGTTCGGGGAGAATGGAGTTTTATGTGTTGTGCTGTGATTTTACAAATGGCCGGGTTTTTGTGTCTGGTTTATATTTTGTTTTTTTTGCATTGAGGCATAAAACAACGACTTTATGTTTGTCTGTCTGTCTGTTTTTGTCACGTCTTAACCGCTGAAGGGATTTGGATGAAATTTGGCACACGGGTAGATCATGTCCTGGAATGTTCCCTTGGGATAATTTTTGACTTTCGCGAGGGCCAAGTTTGTGGTAGAAGCTGGACAGTTTATAAGTATTCCCACTGCTGGGTGGCTGCTATAGTGATCACGAAGTGAGCTGTCATTCCATCTTGATTATATGGATTGACAGCTCACCTCGTGATCACTTCACCCAAGACTTCACTTCGACATGTTGACAGAATCAACCGGCTTTTATCCGTTCATTCATTCCTGCCGTCTGACAGCGGCTCAGCCCGCGTGACTATCACAAATCGTCCCAAGATAAAACGATCCATAGTAGGACCATGGATCGTTTTATCTTACGTACGCCTTACGTTTTATCTTGGGACTCCATGACTTGGACTACCCGCGTTCCAGGTTTCAACCAATTCCGTTAAAATATGAAGAGGTAACAAACGAACAAACTCACTTACCTACGCATTTATAGGTAACTTAAGCTTTTGCCCGCGACTTCGTAAGCGTTTTCCCTTTCCCGTTTCTTGTTCCCGTATAGCCTTTCCCTCATGAATGTGGAAGGCTCTATCATTTACAAAAAGAATTTTCCAAATCCGACTCTAAGTTCCAGAGATAAGCGCGTTCAAACAAACAAACAAACTCTTCAGCTTTATTATATTAGTATAAGTATTATAGTATATGGATTTGTTAGGATTTTATTTATTTCAAGCGAATCCTGGATCCAAAATACAATGGCATTTTAAAACAATAACCGAACAATATTAAATGGCAGCCCTGCGCACCGCGGTATGCTTTGCCGCGACGCGCCCTGTTATTGGATATTTTTAGGGTTCCGTACGCGATGAGAAGAAAGACACCTTTTGTAAAAATATACAAAAATTATTACGGAATAACCAAAAATATCCATACAGAAACAATGCGCATAGCCTTATTTATTTTACAATTTACAATTTAATGTACCCATAGAGAAAGTATCAGACATAACATTATAATTATGAGTACAAAGGTACTGCTTATTTCTAAAGAAATTTCTTCCAGCAGACCTGCGAAAGGAGAATTGAAAAAGAAATGTAGACAATAGTGTGTAAGAAAAAACAAGAAAAGGAGCCTTAAACTAAAGTATCAAATAAATCTACATAATATTGTTACTATCTATTAATTTATGATTACATATATAATATTTACAATACATATAATTTTCACAGTCGAGAGGAAATATAGTGCTCTTTAAGACGAGTTTTGAAAAGAGAAATAGATTTCAAAGTCTTCATATTTCATAGTCATTGATAAGTATATTTCTTTTATCATGTTTCGAGCAAGAAATCAAAAGTAAAGTATCACAGTCACTCTTTTTAACGACGAGAAAAGTGATGCCAATTCTGCAAGACAACTTTTTTTTTGTGAAATATGTTCTACTAGCGAGACTGGTTGCATGTAAGAAGAAAAATATGCAATGTCTCCAATGTAACCCTTAAGTACCTATATCGTCAGTAATTTCACTATCGTAAAATACAGTCTTCAGAAGTGCATTGCTGGACCTTGACCTCCCCCAACATTGCTACATCGAGCGGTCCTGTGCTTCTCTTATGGGTTATACGCTACATCCAAATTGAATTCGAAATTAACATGGAGATGGTATGAACCAATCACAGGGCCACTCAGGTAGAAGGTAATATTCAATAACTGATTGAATGCATTGAACTGTTCACTGTTGGTATGGTCAACAGCGTAAATCAAATAATTGTTTCATTTAAGTACAGACGCCAGCATCAAGCTACAACAATCTGTCAAATTTCTTTAATTGATTTTCAACTTTATCGCTAAAGCATTAGATTCAAGGTTGACTATGAAAATTTTACAGTTTCGGGTAGCTTGATGTGCATTTTGACAGGTACTATGGGCAGTTGGAAGCTACAAAATCTGACACAAGTCTTTCTAAGAGGTATCTTTATGCCCAACTACTGGAATGTGGAGGTCAGATAGGCGGTCTCTCCTTGTAAAGTACTGGTACTCCGGTAAGATTGGAAGCCGAGCCCAATAAATTTGGGTAAAGACTTGTTGAGTCATATTGTTGTTAGTAACACTTATAAAACTATGTTAGTAAACTTATCTCCTCACAACAAAATAAATACATACAACTTATACCTACGGAACCCCATATCTTTTTCCGGTTCACGCTTCGCCCCTCCCAGAGAGATCAAAGGGAATCAGTTTATGAAATAATTTAATATCGGAGCTTTGATGTGAACTTCGCAATAACTATGTTCAAATTGAACGAGCTCCTTGTTTCAACATTTTTGCAACGGTTATCTGTATGTTGAAGTATTTTTGAATTTTTGTTATTAACTTTACGTTGCCTATAACAATAATGTTGAATGCTGCGGAAAAATTATCATTAGATTACTATAAGTCCTCTCCAAATCATTGTCTGTATCGATGTGGCATGCAATAATATATATTTATTTAAGTAATTAACACATTAAGTACCTGATCAACTGTATCCATAGAAGAATCGAATTATTTTCTGCAGCAATCGTCGTTTTCTCCTAATCATTAAAATATTGCACACTAATTGCTTCTCCAATATACTTGGGACATTGGCAGAATAGTCGTCATCGGCTTTGATTGCCATATATTAAAAATAGAATAGAATAGATCATTAGATTGGTTGGCCGTGAGTCCGTGGCTATAATATCAGCCACACGGATCGATTTTCAAAGTTAGGAAACTATTGCAGAGGTCGAATGGGACGTAGCTTCATAAAAGATTATATTTCGACGTTTCAATCTTCAGAAATAATAGAAACACTGTAGTAATTTTTATCCTACTAACTGGCAACTTCACACTTAGTAAAGAGTAATTTCATGGAGTTTTTGGCGGGATTTTTTCGAGTGAAGTTTAGTGGCTGTTTTAATTATTCGTAAATGGATTCCTAGTAGATATTGTGATGTAAATTCGTGTAGTTTAGTGTCTCAAGTGTCCACGCACCTGGAAAATATGTGGAATAATTAAAACAGGCGCGATCTCGTTTAAGTGGAGCGGAGAATTTTATTGTAGTATTGACATTTGATGATATCCCATCCTTAAAAAAAAAAAGACGGCAATATGGTCAAAAGACTATAGACTTCCCTTCGGGAAAAAAAAGTAGTTACAATAAGTTGGTACTTGGTACCCTTTTTTTTTGTTTCTACCTCCAGGTAGACACTATGTCGGCTCGTCATTATGTTTTCGTGCGTGGTAACAAGCACACCGATCTTCGGAATAAAGTAAGTTTTTAAAGTTTAAAAAATAAAGTGCCCAAAAGAAGTGCTAACGAAAGAATCAAGAAGCAAGGCAATCAAAAAAGTCGTATTCGCTTAGTAGTGTACCTACCTACTCTTCAACATCCGATTCCGAGGAAATACAAGGTGAGTTTAATTTTTCCATAACAAAGTGAAGTGATAACATTCTTATTTAGTAAATGGAAATTATTTATGCGTTCAGCGTCTATAAGTTTCCCTGGAGGATTAACTGCGAGTTATTACGATGGGTTAACATGACGCTGGAAAATATCAGCCTGGAGGTTCAACTTTCTAGCGCTAAGTATCTCTGAGCTAAAACGCGGACGGACAGACGGACATGGCAAAACTATAAGGGTTCCTTGTTCACTACGGAACCCTAAAAAACATTTTTTTTGTCTTAACGCATAACAAGCCTCCTTGAATTACCTACTATTCGTAAATTTCTATGTGACTTCCAGTAGGATTAAGGATTTCAAATAGGTAGTCGATACATGTAAAACACTGGTACTCAGCAGCATCCGACTGAAGCCGACCCCAATATAATTCGAAAAACGCTACTAAAACCTAGTTAACCAATAAAAAAATCGGGGATGTGAAAAAAAAATATTTTTGAGGTACAGAGTCGGTGCCTGATGGATGTTGTAGAGGAAGAGGTGCTGAGACAACCTAGACCCTTATCCCAAGGGCTGGTTAGAAGAGGCTTAAGAAAAAAATCCTGGAAGAATTTGGGGAGGCCTTTGCCCAGCAGTGCAACGAATAGGCTGAATAAAGATATAAGTACGCGTGCTGCGTACACGTGATAAAAGTGAAACTTCATAATGTAGTGATAGAATAAGAGGGTTTTAGCGTAGAAGGAAGGAGTTATTTATTTATTTAGGGACGACAAACAGCACTGTAAACAAAGAATAAGTAAACATAGAATAGAGGTACAAATACACTCCTCACAACGTTATCCACATATTACTTAACAGATCTACTAGTTGTTAGAAAGAACGATAGAAAGATAAACAAAATAAGCAAACATAACTTAATTATATCTTTCATCTCTTTCATGTTACGAAATGTGAAACCTCTTTGAAATTTCAATCTCAATTCGAAAATCAAATGGCTTACAAGAAAACAAAATTTAATACTGCAGAAACGAAACGTACTTCTGGTTAAAGACGTTTAATTCTCATAAAGAAATTTATATTTCACTTACATAAGAACAAATTTAAATATAAAAACTAATCATTGTCCTTCGACACTCGGACTTACAATGAATGTACCTTGTTATAATTAGATATATATTTATATAACCCACATAACTTACAAATTAACAAGGTCTGTGGGTACTTCCAAAAATCTAAGTTGTGCCACTACTCGAAAATAAAACGTACTTTACGGATCAAAACCTTTCGAATTTGAGAAATAACATCACTACAGCTATCATCTTTTTACACAATTATTCCTTTTTCGAAAACAAAATTATTCCTTTCACCTCATAAAAGTTCCCTATCAAAATAACAAGCTTTTATAATCTGTGACAATAGGCCCCCGAGACTGCGAAGTCAAAAGTTACGCAAACAAGGGACGATGGGGACACAATCCACCTGCTTAGCTAATGGGGGACTGTGCTTTTGGGGGAAATTTGGTTTTATTAGACAAGTTATGATTTCGGAGATGGGGGACTGGTATTACGTATTGTAGTTATTTTGGTGGTTGTAATGTGGGTATGAATAATAATTTTGTTATTTATTTAAGTGGTAATCTAAATCTCGATCAGCATCCTTCTGTTGAGCTTGTTTTGCTTATAATGTCTCGAAGCTCAGTGTGTCTGTAGGCAAAGGCTTCCTCCAACATCTTCCATTGATTTCGGTCGGTTATCGCAGCGATAACGTACCTAACTCTATCATTGAAATATTTTTTGTAATCAGAATAAGTATAAACAATACCGTTGGTGTAAGAAAGTTACGACAATTGACGATGCTTGCACTGTCCATACAGGTGCATTCAAATTCGTGTGGTGCTTTCTTTAAAACACCACCTCATACGTTTAACTATGTCGATAAAATGTCTGTGGTAGGTTTGCAATCCGTAGCAACTGGTCAAACATCAATCGTATTTGATTTGATCGCCGCATGGTCTACCTAATTAATTTTCGAATAGCCTTGTGTGCAATATAAAATGACTATTATTTAATTATCCACCGTCAGGCCAGTTAACCATTATTAGTTAATAGTGATCTGCAATAAAATTGTCCATTTGCCGGCTACTGTAGCTACAGAGAGGTAGGGGCCTACATTACCGACGTTATAAATTTCTGTCTCATTTGTGTCGGGGCCGAATTTAGGAGGCCTGAAGATTATTTCATTTTCATTTATTTTACCTGGGGCCCACTATGAAGTCTTAAAACGATCAAGATTCCGCTCTAAGAGAGAGACGGAGCTATAAATTGCGAATATAACTATCCCTTTTACATCATCGGAATTGGATTGGATTACCTATACCTACCCCGGATCGGGCAAAAAGTGTTAGTGTATTTTTACATTAGGAATTTCTTTGACAGCAAGTTTGGCGGTTGGTTCTTTTCTGGTTCATTTCGTTGCGGGATCCAAGACAGTTGAATAGTTTCTCCGGGACTCGTCCAGCTACATTGAGTCGGTGTTTCCTGGTGGTCGCCACTTTAGATTCTGGCTCTCAGGAGCTGCAGTGGTTGAGAATAGTGTGGCGGGCTTGACCCAAAAAAAACGATTCATACGATACTAACTTCCATCGACGACACAATAATATCTGCTTGAAAAGGCAAATGGTGAATTATAAGCATTAAAAAAATTGTTACGGGTGTGTGTAAATTAAATTCTTATTGCATTTAGTTTTCTTAGAACACAGGAAAACTGTCCGTACAATAATTAGCCCCTGAACATAATTTCCCAGACTTTTCCCGTTAAGAAAAAACCAAAAACATAAATTCCAAATCCGTCCCCTTTTCCGTGGAATGCTCGGTATTTAAATTAATCGGAGAGCGAGGGGCGCGCGATGCGACTGTCTTTATACCTCGATGCCGCCTGCCTCCACAGAGTACGGAATACACCGGGGTCGACTACATTCGCCATTTCCTTTTATGTTCGTGCCCTCACAATGTGAGGGCACGAACATAAACATGGACTTCAAGACTTATTTAGTAAATGGTCAATATTTATAATATCAATATTATTATTGCCATTCAACGCGGCAATGCTGCCAGTGTTCTGGACACTTTTGCCATTCACAGCGATGTGGATGAATTTTTTTATGCCCAATGATTTATTTTATTTTGTTCACGATTATTAGTCTAGTTCTTTAAGAATTAATGTGAATTGTATGAGATAGTATTTAAGGTTCCATTGAATAAATGACCTAACCTACTTTAGTAAATGGTGGAGTCTCCGATATAATATAGCGCAGTATATAATATGACAGTTAAGACAATATATATCATCCGTTTCACACATTTTTCTTCCAAATGCGAAAGGGCCGGCCAAAAAGAAGTTGTTACTCTGATAGAAGTCTTTCCTCCTAGCCTTCTTTCTTACTAGGACAATTAAACTGTGGCAGCACTGTACTTGGTTTTATTTGAGTTCAAAAAGTACTTTTGATCGTTTTCTGGACTAAGAACGTGTCGTATTCAAGTTTCACAGGTTTACAGGCTAAAGCATACTTTGACAAAGCCATAACTTTTTAGTAAGTACAGAAATCGAGGGTGCCTACTCGGAATCGTCACGGGCCGACAATTTGTTTGAGTAACCGGTGAGACTCACTGACACGCCAGGTTTGTATGCAGGGTCCACGGTGACTGTCTAAACCCGAAGACCGTAGTTTCGGGCGTATTAATTACTCAGTATCAGGTGATACGGACCCGGATGGTCCGTAGGTACGGACTTACGATTAGTTCCGAACCCGAACTTTGATAGTAACAACACGATTAGGTGATACGGACTAGAATACGCCTGCAACTAAGCCCGAAACTACGGACTTCGGGCTTAGAGAGTAGTCCCCCTGGAACGCAAAGGGCATTTGGAGGAACACGGATGGGTTTCATTCAGTAAGAGTGTGACACTCCCTTCCGCTGTCCGCCCACAGCGAAATGAGTCATTTGATTGATTTGATTTCCTATCCTAAAAAATAAAAGGTTTATATCGTCGTTGCAAATTTAAAATCTCCTGTGACATTTTTTGTCGAAAATGAGTTTTGCAGATATCTGAAAAAAGATTTTGAATACCCACCCATACTTAGCAAAAACTTCCACTGACTGGAGTACTTATTATATCGATAAAGCACATAACATTACTATAAAATCTCAGCCCACATTTTTCCGGAAGTTTTTTATTTATTTTCGAAAAGTTACTTTTTACACATAGGAGATTTTAAATTAGCAACGACGATATGGAATGTGTTGACAATGCCGTCTCTATACGTCGAGGCGACTCGTAGCTCTGTGTGCTACAATACTTAGTGAAATACTTTTATTATGCTTTGCGATGTTTATTCCTTAATCTCTATTTAGATTCTGAAGCTGTATAGCATTGGCTAGAATTAGATCTGTATTAATAAGGTATACGGTTTATCTTCTTCTAAAGTAGTGATAGGGAAGTAGGATTTTTGTGATCAGTTTCGCCCTTAACCATCGCGGCTAATTTGCCACGTAAACACAATACCTACCGTAAAGACTGGGAGAGTATGTTGAATGGCGTAGCGTTTGTAGCGCGACGTACCGTTTGTAGCTCTTCGTAACGTTTGTAGCGCGACGTGGCGTTTGTAGCTCTTCGTAACGTTTGTAGCGCGACGTAGCGTTTGTAGCACGTCGTAGCGTTTGTAGCGCGATGTAGCGTTTGCCCGTCGTAGCGTTTGTAGCGCGACGTAGCGTTTGTAGCACGTCGTAGCGTTTGTAGCACGTCGTAGCGTAGCGCGACGTAGCGTTTGTAGATCTTCGTAACGTTTGTAGCTCTTCGTAACGTTTGTAGCTCGTCGTAGCGTTTGTAGCACGTCGTAGCGTTTGTAGTTCGTCGTAGCGTTTGTAGCCCGTCGTAGCGTTTGTAGCGCGACGTAGCGTTTGTAGCATTTGTAACTCGTCGTAGCGTTTGTAGCCCGTCGTAGCGTTTGTAGCGCGACGTAGCGTTTGTAGCACGTCGTAGCGTTTGTAGCACGTCGTAGCGTAGCGCGACGTAGCGTTTGTAGATCTTCGTAACGTTTGTAGCTCTTCGTAGCGTTTGTAGCTCGTCGTAGCGTTTGTAGCTCGTCGTAGCGTTTGTAGCGCGACGTAGCGTTTGTAGCGCGACGTAGCGTTTGTAGCACGTCGTAGCGTTTGTAGCGCGACGTAGCGTTTGTAGCGCGACGTAGCGTTTATAGCACGTCGTAGCGTTTGTAGCGCGACGTAGCGTTTGTAGCGCGACGTAGCGTTTGTAGCACGTCGTAGCGTTTGTAGCGCGACGTAGCGTTTGTAGCGCGACGTAGCGTTTATAGCACGTCGTAGCGTTTGTAGCGCGACGTAGCGTTTGTAGCGCGACGTAGCGTTTGTAGCACGTCGTAGCGTTTAGCTCGTCGTAGCGTTTGTAACTCGTCGTAGCGTTTGTAGCCCGTCGTAGCGTTTGTAGCGCGACGTAGCGTTTGTAGC
>NDFZ01005108.1:162858-194849 GCA_002192655.3 Mamestra configurata | reverse complement strand
CGTAGCGTTTGTAGCACGTCGTAGCGTTTGTAGCACGTCGTAGCGTTTGTAGCACGTCGTAGCGTTTGTAGCTCGTCGTAGCGTTTGTAGCGCGACGTAGCGTTTGTAGCGCGACGTAGCGTTTGTAGCTCGTCGTAGCGTTTGTAGCGCGACGTAGCGTTTGTAGCGCGACGTAGCGTTTGTAGCGCGACGTAGTGTTTGTAGCGCGTCTGGTAGATATCGGTGTCAGCGATAAGGCCGCCACTGTACCCAAAAATAGTTAACTAGTGTTTAAAAGAGTTTTGTAACTATTGTTGGTGTACAATAAACAATATTCTACCTATGAAGCACGGCGCAGATCATTTCTCTGAAAACAAAGTCAATCGAGAGACATTTTTATCATACAATTCATAACTAATATATGTAGATTCTGTTTCTAATAATCTGTTTTTTCTCACAAAGATGAAAACGTTACTTTATTTAACAAGTACCTATACTATTGTCTTTGCCCGCGACTCCACCCGCATGAAAGTTGAAAATTATCCCAGGGGAACGTACTCCCTAGATGAAAAGTACCCTCCTATGTTCTATTCCAGGACATGGTCTACCTGTATGCGTGCATTAATACGTAATATTCGCATTTATAATATTTGTAAGGATGAATCCTATGAGAAAAATCGTGATTTTGAAATATACAAAAACACACGGTTATGTTGCTTGTACTGTGTTCTGATGATTAAAAAAAGTACCTGTATCAAAACAACGACCGCAAAAAACGACTAAAAAGTTCCAAACAAGTCACTTTCCGGCAAAATCCGCCATTTTGTTTTTTAAGAATTAAATCGTCCATCAAAATGAATCTAATGACGTATCACTTACAAAATCGGTTGAGCCGTTGAGTATAGTTAGCGACAGATAAATTTGCAATAAAGGACATTGACCTTTCCCTTAAATCTCGTTATAGGTACCCGACAAATAAATTATGAATGGTTGTTCATTACCAGAAAAGAGAGGATCTCGATAGATGTAGATTCAGGACAGCTATAGGTCTTTTTTCTGATTTTGTTACTATTTATGTCAAAAAAATTTGGTGGCTCAATGGCCGCTATTGCAAGTTTATTTGGCGCCTACCATAGTTACGATAGAACGTATACATACATACATACGTATAGGTCAAAAACATAACCCTTATTGGGCTTCGACGCAGTCGGGTTAAGATCATGTTAAAGGGCACATTATCAATATACTAGATATCATCAAATCGCGAGGGGTTCCGAATCAAACGTAACGCGGTGACATTAATCCCTTCTAAAGTTAGAATGACACTGGACATCGGTCATTATTTTAATTAAGAGTTGATTCCGAGTCCGAGTTGATTGTGGGATAGTCACTAGGCGACGAGTTAGTTGGTTTGCTTGTTAAAATAATAAGCTGCTTTAAGAAATTCTAACTTTGGACATTGGATGTTTTCACACTCGCTACAGGCTAGGCAGGTAAATGAAGCGATTCTATTGGTTCTTAACCTTTTGAACGCCTTTGTCACGTATACATGACAAGCAAGCACGTGCCCTCTACGCCAAACTTCACAAATATGCGTTTATGCGTTTAAAAGGTTAACAAACACATCCCTCGCACATCTCTAGTGGAAACGCACCCTTAGAATGTACTTTGAACTTACGCAAAGCTGCTAGCTTGGGCCGACGGCCAATTTACCAGGTGTTAGTTCATTATGAGAAGTTTTGACTAACAGATTAGAATGTAAATAAAACACAAAATTCAATAAATAATACTTTATTTATTTATTATTAGTAAGTACATTAATATAATCCTTATATACAGATAACAAGCGTGTACAATTGATATTAGAGTAAGCATACGATTTAAGCTATCAGCAAAAAATTAACATTTCTATCAAATTGATAGGTGAATATTGCAAAAATAATAATGAAAATATTTCTTGCAGTATCGCTACAGCAAGAAATCAATTCGGAAGCAAAAAATATATTCCATTCTAAATATTGCCCGCGATTACGCGCCTTTTCGCAATTCCATTTTTTTTTTTTTTCGCAGAAGTAGCGTTCTTTTTTTAAAATTAAAGTACTTTAAGTTACTCAATATAACATCAGCTTTCTGCCAGTTAACGTCCCGTCAATATCGGTCCTATTTAATTGATTACATTTTAAAACGGGTTTTGTATAGTGCGTTAGAGTTGTGGTTAATATCATTTTGAACCTATACAAAATCATGTATTTATTGACGCCATATTTTACCAGATAATTATAGAGTAAGCCCGGGTTACATTATTGTGTTGTGTCGCGTGAATAAATTCGTTTGACTGGCGTATTTGTCAAAATATTTGCGTTGTTGGATAATTGAAGATATACCCAACAGTCATCGAAATAAAGTTATTTTTTTAACAATGACTAAAAGCGAATATTTGCTCATACTGTATTGAAAAATCTGATAACATTTGTTACCGTGATACGTATCAAAAAGTAAATTATTTATTTTTTGTGGGTTCATAATATGTTATTGCTTATTTGCGTCAAATTTTCTACGATCTTTGCCATTTCTCTTATTTATCAAACCGTTCTGTTGATCTCGATTTATTGTAAAACCATATTATTCTAAACGATCCCGAATATTTGCTGATAATTTAAAAAATATCCTATTAAAGTGTGCGAAATAACTCAGCTGCCGTAATAACATGCTAAAAATAGTTTGTTTATAATAATTATTACTTCTATAACTATTATAATTCGTACACATAATTATTATTTAATAGTATCGTCAGGTTTAATCTCTCGCGGGATTAGTCGAGATACTTAGCTGGGTAATTTGCTAAAATCTAGGTTTTTATTTAAGTTATTGTAAGAATAACTTACTATTATACTATGTTCATTATATGATGATTGATTTTTGAGATACCAAAATATTCCAATAAAGGACGGGACTAGTCCTTGACACGAGGTTTGGCACCGGCCTATAGGGAACGTGCAAGGCGTAGACTATGCCATCTAGTGGCGCAAATGTGAAACTTTATCGTTGTTAACACTCCAGCCGGTCGATTCTGTATTCATGTCGAAGTGAAGGTATGGGTGAAGTGACAACGAGGTGAGCTGTCAATCCATATAATTAAGATCATCTTGATTATATGGTTTGACAGCTCACCTCGTGATCACTTCACCCAATCGACCGGCTGTGCTGAGACCTATAGTTCCTGCACGCTCCCTATGTCTAGCTGTAGGCGTCTTCGAGTTAAACGATAAACACAAAAACTCATTATCTCATGGTTTCTAGACATAAATAATCAGACGCGTCAAAAATTTACTGCAACTGAAAAAAAACCAATGAAAATCATTCAACCAATCGCGATAGCTAACGGGGCTTTTGATCAGTTGTTACGTATATTTTTCGATTATTATCGTTCTAGAAGCTGGGCCCATGTGTCATCTTAAAAATGAACAGCGTATACTTTTTAAATGTCACTTGGCCAAGAGCGGAAAAAGAGTATCGCGACTTTCTGAAGATCTACATTTATAATTTTTTATACTATCTCACTTAGGATTAGGGTTCCCAACCATTCTGTTAAAAACAGTATTATACATTTTTTAAATTTAATATGGGTTTGCTCTTGACTCTAGTCTAGGTCATAGATGACAGAGACAAAGTCGACGATGGAGCGAGCTTACCCAGAAGAAGCCTGTTCACTCTAATTTTGAAGAGATTAGGGTTGTATGCGTTCGGAAACACAGACGCAGGCAGAGAGTTCCACTCCTTTGCTGTGCGCATTATAAAAGAGGTTTGGAAACGTTTAGTGCGAATTGGTGGAATAGCAACAAGGTAGGGATGGTAACTTGCAGTGCGTCTTTTTTCTTTTTTCGCTCGTTAATACTTTTTACTGTTCTATAAAAAAAAAAGTATTCAAAATACTGTTTTTATGACCGCTGGTATTCCTGCCATTTCAGCCTTCACAGAAAGAGTAATGATTGCAAAGTGGCGGGATGACAGAAATAGAAAATTAATACTGTTTACTTTTCTAAAATACTGTCCATTTTAGTTCTTCGACCATGATATACTTGATTTCTCGTACAAAAAGTTGGGAAGCCTACTTGGGATGTACCTACAGCGGCGGCCTTTACCATTGCGAGGCCCCGGGTGGCAGATCTTTGCGAGACACTTTTGCTTTTTGAAATTTAAATGAATCGAAAATAAGTTTTTCTGTTTCTATTTGCGACTTTTCTTAAAAATAAAATTACAATGAGCCCAAAATTTGTGAAACCACTCAGATATGAAATAGCTTAATTTTATTGCTAAAATTATAAACCATTTCAAATGAAAGGGTTTTTGAACTCGGTTGCGCGAGCCCCTTGCACCACTAAGGCCGCCACTGTGCCTAGATTAAACTAAATCCCAATTTAGAATTACTACCTCACTAAAATCATTTAGAGAGCCATCGATTTGGCTAAATCGTTTTGTTAATTCGCTTGATTTATTACTTGTCGTATAAAACCTTTCTTTTCACATAGTGTTAAAGTTATTGTCGTTGGCTCCTGGTTAAACATAACATCACACCTGTATAGTGAAAGTGCATGGCGTTGACTACTTCCATAGAGGGACAGACGTGTTTTTGAGAGATTGCCTCTCTGGTGTCCCATCTAAATTCTTGACATTGACACTTCTGTGTTGCCACCTATAGCTCCTGCACGCTTCCTAGGGAACGTGCACGGCGTTGTCTATGCCATCTAGTGTTGCATATTTGAAACTTTTGCGTTATTAATACTTGACATTGACACTTCTGTGCTGCCACCTATAGCTCCTGCACGCTTCCTAGGGAACGTGCACGGCGTTGTCTATGCCATCTAGTGTTGCATATTTGAAACTTTTGCGTTATTAATACTTGACATTGACACTTCTGTGCTGCCACCTATAGCTCCTGCACGCTTCCTAGGGAACGTGCACGGCGTTGACTATGTTATCTAGTGTTGCAAATTGGAAACTTTAACGTTAAAGTATTTGACATTGACACTTCTGTGCTGCCACCTATAGCTCCTGCACGCTTCCTAGGGAACGTGCACGGCATAGACTATAATGATAATAATAATAATTCTTTATGATCAGGCAACTAAGGCCCATAGATAAAATCACAAATAAAACATACAAAAAAAACCACACACACTATGCCATGTAGTGTTGCAAATTTGAAACTTTTACGTTATAAATTCTTAACATTTTCACTTCTGTGTTGCCACCTTATAACATGATTATGATTTCTGTTGTGTTGTCCGAATTAGTGTTGAGGTATTTTTATTATAGTGTTATTGTGCAATGGGTGTGAATTACCTGAATATATGAATTTATTATTAAAGCTCCTGCACGCTTCCTAGGGAACGTGCTCAGCGTTGACTATGCCATCTAGTGTTGCAAATTTGAAACTTTTACGTTATAAATTCTTGACATTGACACTTCTATGTTGCCACGTATAGTTCCTTCCATAAAGGGAGAGGTGATTTTGACAGTTTCCCTCTCTGGTGTACCATCTAAAGCCGCTACACACTCTACACATCTACACGCTCAATCTTATTTGCACCAATTCTTGTTTGTGCAAGCAAACATGTGCATTAAGACGGCAAAACGGTATACCGTACAAATGGCTAACACACCATGCAATTTTTGCGCCAAGTTTTTGCACAAACTGTTTGCGCAAGCGAGATTGAGCGTGTAGCCGAACCTTAACATTGCAATGAATTAATTATAATCTCCTGAACCATAGGCTGTGCATTTGATTAAATAAATATTTAGCGATGTGTTTAAAAAAATCTAAAAACATTTTTAAGTTAAGCTTAACTAAATTGCATTTGTTCACGATTTAAAAAAAAAGCTTGTTTTACATAGAATGATAACTGGAACTTAATAAATTAAATAATTTCGATTGAGCTAACAAAAACGTATTTTTACTGCATTTATCTATTGCTTCACTAAAGGTATTTCAACCTAAATCTATACTTTCTAGACTTATTTCAAGATAGCTTGATAAATTTGTCAAAATTTAATTTATAGCAGTATCTTTGTACCACATCCAAATGAAATATTTCAACTTATACATTTCCATTAATTGTTATTTAATCATCAAGCTGTACTGAAATAGGTATTATCATAAATGAAGAAATAATATTTCGTACAAAAGCGATGTCTGACTCCGCATGCAATAAAAACCAGACCGACCGTGTTCAAATTTGATTTTTTGGGATTCAATTTTGATTCGTGAAAAATGCACAGTTTTATTATTCGCGATATCAGAGACGCGTCGCCACGATATACGATGGTGTATATATATCGCCCCCGGTACGACACTGTCACTTATGCAAAAATTGCAATAATGAGTTAAATATGTAATAACTGTCCTAAAGCACCCCTTTACTTGGTGCGATAACGTTACTTTCGTAGTACACATAGTTTGACGTTGTATTAAAAGCTATTCATCTCGTCTAAATCTTGAAATATCATTATTTTTTGAGATGTTAAAGTTTTAAATGCTTCTCCTAAAAAATTGCATTTTTCCATAAGTGACAGTGTCGCATCGGGGGGTGCGATATGTCACCGGAAAATTGCAAAGACCGTAAGATTGTAATAAATCATGATTAGATTATATTTTCTCGATATATTATAAAAAAACATCGTTTTGTAAACAATAAATCCCATCGAAATTCAATAGTTTCCAATATAACCGTGTCTTATTTAGAAAAATTAGTTTACAATTTCACGCGACATTTTGTTTGCCATTTTCCGGTGACATATATATATATATACAGTCTACATGTATTTTTTTCATTATGCCATTATTAGTTCCTGTCGTAATCTGTTCTTTTATGCATCATGGGCGTGCAGTAGGCTACAGTAAGGGTAGGCCAGCCCATACATCATGCCCAAAAAAAAAACTCACCACATTATTCAGGGTCGAAATCACGATATTGACAATGCGAATTATGTATGGGCTGGCCTACTCTTACTGTAGCCTACTGCACGCGCATGTTATGCATATTACTTGTACAAAATAATTTCGATGTTTCACATCTGCCAGGCGTCCCGGGACGGCTCACAATTTTTTTTAAAGTACGGAGCAGCTTGTTATCGTATAACTGAGTCAATTCCCAGGAATTTAGAGATGTTTCCTCTCACTATATCACTTTTGTATGAAATTTTATTTCTTTCGTATCATACAGGTCTTTAAAATCTTCGCAATAATATGCGACTATACTCCTTCGACGCTCATTCGTGTCTTTCTTACTAAATAACTGGTATCATGTCAGAGAACCCTCCTAGGCGGCACACACTGTGTTGTCTAGAGGCATCAATTCCAACTTGATGTCATCCGATTGTAGTTCCGTTACCAGCTCGCGTAACCTGGTGAAAATACGGATATGACGTAACCAAAATACAGGGTGTTCCAGAAGTGCATGGTCATATTCAAGTGTAAAGTTGGGTAGGTGATAAACATTAAGGAAAAAAATAACAAACCAAAAAAAAATCTTAAAAGAACCTACTAAAAAGTTCCAAACAAATCAGTTTTCAAGCAATCTGATGCGGTTGGTGACACCAAATATGTGATTGAACGTAAATGTCACCAACTGTAGCAGACTACTTGAAAAGTCATTTGTTCGGAACTTCCTGGTCGTTTCCTTTGTGGTCGAATTTAGGAAAAGTCTCTTTTTTTTGTTTTTCTATTTTTTTCATTAATGTTTATCACCTGTCACTATGACCACACACTTCAGGACACCCTTTTACAATCAAACAAATTTAGAAAGAGCAATTGAGAGTTTTTTTATATAAAATGACATGATTTCCCTTTCTCTGCAAACTCTTTAAAAAAACGTTTCAAGAAAATCAGATTATTAATTTTCAAGATGGTTTGCAAGTTAGTGTACAATATCTCGAAGATAAAACGCTCTTATATAACAGTAGGCAATAACAAAACAGTTCTAAACTTACTTGGCTAGCTGCGCAGGAGTCACGAAGATAGTGTCTTCAGTTTGACCTCCTGTTGGTGCAGGGTACCTGATTGTACCCACGTCTACCGCCTTGGATGATAACACCTGTAAAAGAACAAAACATAATTATGATAAATTGCCTATTTACAAACCACTGAACTGTATGTCGAGATATATCGTAGAATTGGCCTATTTTTTTTTACAGAACGAATTATTCATTTATTTATTCGTTTAAAATCGCGAAAAAACTTTCTCTGACGTGGAAACAATGCGCTTCAAACGGTACGCAATATTAATGACGTATACGGACTTCGAACTATAATTAGAATTTAATAATAGGGTATACGTCGTCAATATAGCCTCCAGTTAACCCTAAAAATGGAACAAATTTTGACGTGACAACGTCTAATAAATCGATGAACGCCGGCTGCACGCACGAAAAAGGATGACTCATTGTAACGTTACGATCGTTTCATCAATGTTTTGTTATGACGTTGTCATGTTAAACTATCGTCCGGTAACCGACTTTACAGACAACCAATTTTTTAAGGGTTTTTCAGCTAGACAAGTGAATTGGTTCTGTATGGTGTCGGACGTAAAAGAATAGCACCATCCCATCACTTCCCGTGGGTGTCGTAAGAGGCGACTAAGGGACTCACCAGAGAATGGGCAGCAGCATTCTCTGTGCATTGCAACAGCTACACTGCGATCGTCAACCCGCCTGCCAAGCGTGGCGATTATGGCAAACCCCCTTTGGGGGAGGCCTATGTCCAGCAGTGGACGTCTTTCTGCAGCTGATATGATGATGATGAAGTTAATTGCCACAGATCCAGAGGTGTTGAAACAATAAATAAATAACTTACGGCAGCTAATTCGGGCGCCGGGAACTCTGCGAAGTCTGCTTCGACGCAGCGCCACGGACGATGCATCAACAACTGCTGACGAACTTCCGCTTGGAGAGATGCTAGACGGATCTGTAAAAATATAGATTAAGTTAAAAAATATAGTTAAGTTTAACGTGACAAAGTCATAACAAAACTTCAATGAAATGATCGTAACGTTACAATGATCGTAACGTCACAATGAGCGTAACGTTACAATGAGTCAGACTTTTTCGTGCGTGCAGCCGGCGTTCATCGATTTATTAGACGTTGTCACGTTGAAAGCTTTTTTACAAAAAAATACAACCGACATCCGAATAAAAACTGGAAGTCGGTGTTTCCGGTGCGGTTTCTTCGTTTTTTGACAGCGACTTCCAAAATTAAAGTTATTTTGTACTTTGTAGCGGTTTTTATTTTTGGAAGTCGATTGTATTTTTAATCGTCTTCAAAAAAAGAAGGAGGTTCTCTATTCGGTTGTATATTTTTTTTGGTAATATTTTGGCCATTGAATTAAGTTTGTGTGGAAGACTTCTGGAACTATTTTTGGTGTATAATAAACTATATTGTATCTGTCTACACAGGGTGATTTTTTCAAGTGGACGTGGAAACTATGAAGTCCTTAGAATTTACTTTTTTTTCTATATATACATATGTCACCGGAAAATTGTAAACTCCGTGGATTATAATATCTCGATATATTATGAATCATTCTGAATACAATAAATCCAATCCAAATTCAATAGTTCCCAATATATCCGTGTCTTATTAAGAAAAAAATATTTACAATTTCACGCGATATTTTATAATCTTACGGCGTATGCAATTTTTCCGGTGACATATATATATGTAGGAGTCCTATAATTGGTTTTCAGATTAATATACTGTCCATGATCTCATTTTTTAACTGTACGTCTTATTTAAGTTTTAGTGTATGTTATGTAAATAAATAAAAAAACACTCAAAGGAGTATAGGGCCCGATTTTGATAAAAACTAAAACTGCATTATTAGAATTTAGAATGTTACCTCGAGCTGTCTCCTAAGTTCCCTCTGCTTGTCCTTGTGCAGTTGCAGCGCATGCGCGTACTGTCCCGGCTCTGACGGGAACTTGACTAGCCCGCTGCGAGCCACGAACATTGTCCATTCCTGGAGACGAAATATGTACGTATTCATATTTTGCACAATACATCAGTTAAGATTCATCACGATGTCGTTAAAGTAGCGAAGATTTGGGCCAACGATTTGCTACATAGATGTATGCGGAACAGGGTGTCAAACCTCCATTGAACAGGGAGAATCCTCCGACCAGACGGGTGTAGTGTGTGGTGGGCAACTGTCCAATGGTTGATATTTGGGCTGTTGTGTATATGATTTTGATTATTATTATTTTTATTATTTGATTATTACTATTTTTATTATTTGATTCTCTTTATTTATTTTCCTTACATACTAACTTTCATTTTTAAATATTTCTTAAAAAAAAAAACATTTAAAAATATAAAAAATAGTAGCCCACCGGTATCGGGAACAAGGTCCAAGCTACCGGCGGCCAGGGCTCCAGAGAGAGGAACCTCCTAACAATGCGAGCCGTGTCCAGAAGTACTGCTTCCTGAATCAAGCCCTTGATCCAGTTGCCTAACGAGAGCTTCCTGAGGTGTTGGTCGAGCCTCGTGGCTATTAAGCCGTTGGCTGACAAGACTATCGGTACAATGATTGCCGAGTTCACATCCCACATGTCGACAACCTCGCGAGCCAAGTCAAGATATTTGATTTGTTTATCTTTCTCGGCTTTCACGAGGTTCTCGGCGGGACAGTTATATCTACAATCATTGCACGCCTCTCGATTCGGTCCACCACCACTATATCAGGCTTATTTGATTATTATTATTGTTTATTATTTCCATCAATTAATGATTTGTTTTTATTATTGGTAAATAATGTGCTATTCTGTATTTTTTTGTCAATTTTTAATACCTATGTGTGTTACTTTTCATGTTTTTTTTATATCTAATTTATAATAAGATTATGACTCTCTGTGCGTGTTGGTTCGTACTGTAAGTGCAGAGAGTAATTAAAGCTAAATAAATAAATAAATTGCACGGAAAACTTTGATACCGCGATGCAGGATTTCTATGACGTCACTACGTATGGCCTTTAGTTCGTATTTAGCAGTATAGATGGCGCTAAAATGTTATGTCATCACGAAGAAGAAGAGGAATAAAACTCACCGTCTGTAACTTAGCCAGGTCTCTCTCCAGCTGTGCGGCCGCCTGTCTCCTAGCCAGCGCGGCGGCGGAGCCCGGGTGCTCCAAAGGGCGTAGGGCTCGTAGGGCTGCGCGCTCCGCCTTGCGGCACGCCGACATACGAGCGGAGCGCTCGCGTTCGACCGTCCTGTGGTAAGAAGAAATGGTAGAACCCATGAAATGGTAATTTGTATTGTTTTACAAGTTTGACGTGGACGAAATCGCAGGAAACTACTACTATAAAGCCCCGCATGGTTAACATTTGTTTAGCAACAGTTGATCAACATTTTTGAGCAGCAACTATGTTTAAATAATATTTCTTGTCCACACATCGCCAATCTGCATTAAAATGATTCCCGAGGAAGTAGCTCCATTATCTGCATTATTTTATGCAACTGTTCCACACTACTGCCATGTTTATAAACTGGTTGCAAACGCGTCAACAGTTGTAATCTCAAGATCTTTCCATCATGAAGTGATGTAGCATGCGCACCAAAGACGAAATAGCAGAGGTGGCTTTCTGCTACTAGGCAACAAAACGAGAACGTATAAAAGACGATGTTCAAAAACTCCACAGAATGCCAATAGCAAATACAATGCACGCACGTACCTGGGACTGCTACGTCACGCGCTGAGCCTTCCACCTCTGACTGTCCCAAGGACAGGAATATATTTACTGAGGAAGGACACAGGAATTCCGGGATGCGAGTATGAGATACACGCTATTGGGACTTGAGAACGATAGGTGCGAAAAAAGATGTTCACACACACGGCCGTTGCGTCAGTGCTTTTCGCTCCAACTTTTTACGAGTAACGGTGTGCACCACAGACTATACAAGGTCTGCGTTTTGTTATTGCTAACTGATGGAGCATTGAACATCGATATTGATCGATGCCGAGGATTTGTTGGATAAATTACGTTTAGTTTTTACGATGACCGAACAAGTCAATAACTCTTGGCACTTGGCAGCAACTGAGGAACACGTTGATTCAACTTTCACCTATACGCACATTTTTCAAATACTTTCCTTGTGCGTACAGCTAAGGAGTGGAGTTCCCTGCCGGAGCCTGTGTTTTCTGATAGCTAAAACCTGGGAGTCTTTAAGTCAAGAGTGAATAGTTTACTTCAAGGCAAGTGTGCTCCATCGTCGATCAAATCATGGCTTGCCATCAGGTGAGATTCAGTCAAACGCGAGTCTCTCAATAATTTTAATAAAATGCCCACTCACCAGCTCAACACCTTGATCTGATGCTGCAGAGCCTCGTTGACTTCTCCGACCGCGACGCCCGCCGTCACCTTCACCGGAGTCTCCTCTGTATCAGACACTGTTAGTTACAGAACGTTCTAGAAGATGAGGCGCCGTGACATGGATGCAGGGGCGTGGAAGATCGACTTGTATTCATTTAAATGGTATCTTCATGTTTAGATTAGATTTTTCCTAGTAAGCGTGGTTGACTATTTCCGAAGTTATGAGAAGTAGCGAGAAATATTCAAACGAGCCCGATCTTGATGAAAAATAATACTGTATCATTAGTTTACATAATATTAAATGTACAAAATACCAAATATTGCAAAACATTTATCTGTAACTATGGAGTTTCTTGTCCGTTCTTCTTCATAAGCTTTGCGAATGGACAGTAGAGTCACTTTATTATTTTTATATTATTATTTTAACTGTAAATAATGAAGTGCCGTTTAATGGCCTCATTGAATAAAAGTTTAGGCTTTTGAATTTATGAACTAATATAATATTAAAAAATATAAAATTAAATAAAATGGAACTAGCAAAATCAATTTATCTGCCAGCCTATTCCCAACTGTAGTGGGATCGACTTCCAGTCTAGCCGGATACAGCCGTTAAATGTTACTCCCATGATATTGAATTGAAGACCTTACAATCACAGAATTAGTTCAAATCCAGAATCAATCAGTTGTCTGCTGAATTGGACCTACTTGATGCAGACGCGAGGCAGCCATTTTGGCATTTTAAAAATAGAATGATTTTATATTTCTTTTTTTTAAACTATTTTGTTTTGTTTTTCCTGTATTCGCGTAGGAATATTTTTTTTTTCTTTAATCACCAAGTGATATTATATCACGACTGTTTTCTTCAGGAAGGAGCAGACCAAGGAGCGTTTAGGCACATTTCAGTTATGTTATGATTTCCATAAAAATGACACTGGGAGCACTTTTTTTTTTATTTGCTACACCAGGCAGAAAGGTTCTGAGCTATCATTGAAAATTGTGTGATAGAGAAACCCAATAAATTTAGCTCAAGTTCATAGATAAATAAGAAAGAAAACCTGACCCGATACTTTTTTAATTAACTATTTTTTTTTGCAAAATAATGGTAAAAACAAGTCGATCTTCCAATGCCAAATGACTGTATTAATACACTGAACAGCATTCGTGTGGAGTTGACATGAAAAAGCGCAGGGTTTAACAAATTAAATTGTTAAATAAAAATTAAGCCATGACTCATAAAGTTGACGTTTAGTTGCGCAACTGTTGATCAAAATTTACTATATTTACTTTACGCATACAGATGTACAAAGCTTAATGCTTTAGGCATATTCTACCAGTGTACCAGTGTACAAATAGTGGTGACTGCAATTCTGAGAAAAAAACTCGATTACTATTTATCTTCTAGTCAAACCGGATCCAGAACCAGTGAGCGTGGGTGTGTATGTTTGTTACTTCTTCACGCGCAAACGGCTGGACGGATCTTGATGAAATTTAACACATAGTATACTTTTCATCCCGGGGGTACGTTCCCTTGGGATAATTTTCGACATTAACGCGGGCGGTAGCTAGTATAGTATATTGGGTTACTTTTGCCCTGGGGTTTAACTTTGGCCCAAACTTTTAACCAATAGGAAGTCAGAAAACAGTGTAATGTGTCCCTATTGGCTAAAGATTTAGGGCCAAAGCAACCCGACTTTACGGTTACTTGTTTTAAGCAACAGTTGCGCAACTTTCAAC
This sequence comes from Mamestra configurata, assembly GCA_002192655.3. Lineage (NCBI taxonomy): Eukaryota > Metazoa > Arthropoda > Insecta > Lepidoptera > Noctuidae > Mamestra > Mamestra configurata. The sequence goes on along the minus strand of NDFZ01005108.1, from coordinate 180,777 downwards.
TTGATAAGTCCAGAACGTAAGTACACAACATCCATGTACAATCATGCTCATACAAATTATACCTTAAAATGAATTAAAATAAATAAAATAATTAGTCACACTTAATCAAAGCTTTTCTTAGGACGCATTCCCTTTACTTATAAGTAACTTTTTCTTTTAAACTTTTTGAATCTGAATCTATGGTTACTTTATTAGAGATATTTGTACTTTTTTGTTAAAAAAAATTGTATGGCGGAAAGAAAATTATAAATGGTGTTTTCTTGCATTTTGAGTTTGAGAAGACCAAAGCCGATGATTTTAGAGTGTAATTGATTCAGAAATTAATTGTTGATTCAGACCCAAAAATATGACCTATTAATTCACTACGAAAAAAAAAAAGTTAAAAAAAGTGTCTTCGAATCTAGCGACGGTGTAGCGTAGAAGTTCGTCGAACGAATACGAAGCGTAGACGCTGCATAAACGCAATATATATGCCGTAAAAACGAAACGTATTTTTTAATACAATCTAAGGTCCGGGTTCTGAATTAAGAATTTGAAGTTTAGAGCGTGTTAAGTCTACTTCAATGCCAAAACTTCACAGTTTTTCTGCCATAAGTAGAATTTGATTATTATTTTACTTGAATTATACATTCAGAAATCGGTGTTAAGGGCCGGTTTCAAAATTGTGAATTTGATGTTAAGATCGTTACAAACACTATTTTATTACCAGAGTCCGACTACTTAATTAGCTAAATGAGAGTTTCAAAAGTGAGTCAACTTTAAATTCTTGAATCAAACATCGATGGTAAGTTTACGCAGCGTCTCAAGTTACGCCGAGTCTACGCAGCGTCTACGCGACGTAACCACAGCGTATACGCCAACGCTAGACAAATACAGCGTTCAGTGCGAAGACACTAAAAAATCAAAAAAAATAATCTAAAGCTCATGCGACACCGAATGATATAAGTTATATCTCAGCATATCTTACGCATAACTTCTTTGGGAACGGCCACGGGCGTCGCCACCGCTAAAATTTTGATTTTTAGTTATAATTTTGATGTATAAACCAGCCAATCGTTTTATGTTTTGTTTAAAATATCTTCAGGTTAATTTATTTGTAATGGTGTGAGCAGAACTTTATCTAAAGGGATATCCGGTTCGATCAAAAACATTGCCAAAAGGCGAGTTTTTTTATCCATTTTATTGCAAGAGGGCCAGCCAAGAAACTTCCATGGCAAATGCCCACGTGTTTCAAACGCTAAGTGTGTTGAAAAACGTCCTTTTTTAATCTAATACCTTAAACCTTTTGAACGCCATTGTCACGTATATATAACAGGCAAGCACGTGCCGTGTACGCCAAACGTCACAAATATGTGACAAAAAGTACGGCGATTTTGTGGCTTGGCGTCGGGGGCACGCCGATGCGTTAATGCTCTGGCGTTCAAAAGATTAAACGAACAATTCTTGTATATAATCTGAATCTCGGAAATGGCTCCAACGATTTTCATGAAATTTAGTATTACGCGGGTTTCGGGGGACGTTAAATCGATCCAGCTAGGTTTCATTCTTAAAAATGTTTACCAATTTTTATTTTTTAAACCGAGCAAAGCTCAGTCATTCAGGTACTATACTCTATCCGTTTAGGTAGTTAACTAAAGGTAAACAATCTTGATGTAACTTTTTACTTAAAAACTCAGTTTAAAAATAAAATGCAAGTAAAAACCAAAGTAAATACAACAGTAACGAATACTAAATCAATTGAACCATAAGTTTGTAAAGTAGTTTATTTGTTTAATATGAATTTGTGTAAAAAGACACATCAAGATTGTTTACCTTTAGTTAACTACCTAAACGGATAGAGTATAGACATAATATTTCACAACAATATATATAGAGATAAATTAACTCATTCATTTTCGAGATTTCAGGGTTGATCCCATGGTAAAAAATGTTCATAATGGTGAGTACAATTATCTTGTAAATCCTTTCACTTAGTTCTGCCCACATCAAATAAACCACGAAGATATTATTCCACTAAATCCACAAGGATTCTCAAGCTAAATGAACGCAGTTCTTTTAGACAGGTAACGATATGCGAGCAAAGGGAACGCATGCGGTTAAGAAGCGACGAGTCTTACTGTAGTCCCGGACCGCCGGCGGCGACAGCGCGGCTGTGCGTACAGACAAACTTTATGTTTTTTTATGTATTGAGTTATACATCGTTTTGTATTGAAGTGTCTCGTGTAGGGGTGCTTTCAGTTGTCAATATTTTAACCGACCATCTAGTCTTGGAAATTAATGAACCGATTTTTTAACTGACTTCAAAAAAGGAGGTTATCAAATCGGATGTCTATATAAACTCCCATTAAAATAGATGGACAAACTTTAAGAAATCATTCAGACCATCAAAATAAAGACAATGGTAAAAAATATAATAAGAAAAACGCATTAGATCTTTACAAGAATAACAATCAGCTAAGGATAGAATTGTTGGCAATTTATTATTTTAGGTCAAAATAAAATCACTTTAATTAGTGTTTTTTTTGCTTGGATATCTTTGGTTAGACATACTGAACGCTGTGTTAAAATTTGTCTATCTATTTTAATGGAACCTTTATATATATTTTTTCTGTATGTTTGTAGTTTGTTTTGTACGGCCATAACTCCTTCATATATTATTTTTTCGTATGAAAGAAGTTTATTTCAAAATGGTCCCATTTAAATTTCGAAAAGGAGACCTTCAATGAAGTTCTTCAATGAAGACCTTTGAAGATAGACTATTCAATAGATATTGATTGGTTGGAATTTTGGTACCAGCAGTATAAAGTGAAAAATAAAAACATTTTACAACATTTTCGAAAAAGAATTCCGAGGGAAAGAGTGATTCTTCACTTTCTACAGAAAACTTAATATTGCTCTCTCTTCTCTTAAGTAGTTGTACAATCAAAAACTTTCGATGTAAAATCAAAAAACAAATAATAAATTAATGATTTTAGCTGTATAAACTTGTCAGCTATAAAGGCAGCGAAACTTCGAAAAAAAATATCTGGTATTATCACCAGAGATCGGAATAGGTAGACTATATACCTAATGTTTGTGGAAGTAAGTAACATAGAGTTGATAATACCTCCTCTAAAAACCCGGAATCGTAAACAAGACGATTGTATCCCGGTAATTACTTGCGCTTGAACAAAATTATTATATTGATGAATCTTATTATGTTTTTAGAGTTCCGTAAGTACGGACCGTACTAAAACTGTTAAATTAAATAGCTTTGTTTTCGCAACTCTTTCTTCTTTTGATTCTTCAAATCAATAATTTATAACTATACTCAAAGTCCAGTTCATGTTTTTTTAATCCCGTGTTTTATTTGTCATGATTCCATTTATGATTCCGGAATTTTAGAGGAGGTATCAACTCTATGTTACTTACTTCCACGAACATTAGGTAAATATAGTCTACCTATTCCGATCTCTGATGTTCACATTAAACGGTAACTTTTAGCACAATATGAAGAAAGTGAAGTTCAAAGTCAAAGTCAAAGTCAAAACTTTTATTTCAATTAGGCCATTAAACGGCACTTTTGAACGTCAGCATTTACAGTTAAACTTTTGACCTAAAACTACACTCAATATTGAAAGCATCCCTCAACAATAATTTTACCACACACTGTATTTTAAATATAACATTCTGGTTATGAAACATTCCGTTATATATGTTTAAATGACAACATTCTGAAAAATAAGCGTTTCATTATTTGGTTAAAGTTGCAGATGGAATTTAAACTGTCGTTTGAAATTGTGTTTTGAATTTAGACAAAAATATTAAGACCTGTTTTAGTGACCAGAGGACTAGACTTTTCTTCGGTCAAAAAATCAGCATTGCCATTCAACGCGGCAATGTTCAAGGCCAGTGTTCAAGGCACTTTTCCTGACGAATTTCTTTTGTCCAATGTTTTTTTTTCATGCCGCTTTTAATACGAGCTCGTATTTAACCTTTTGAACGCCATAGTCACGAATACATGACAAGCAAACGTGTGCCCTATACGCCAAACGTCACATATATGTGACAAAAAGTACGGCGAATTTGTGGCTTGGCATCGGGGGTACGCCGATGCGTTTATGCTCTGGCGTTCAAAAGGCTTAGTATTGCATGTACCCTTTGCATTTTTTTGCTGATACTTTGAAGCATATTTCGACAAAAAATATTTACTAATTCTCGGTTTTAATAATATTTAAATTCCATTTACAACAAGCCCGAAATCATTGAACCCTCATTCAAAACTTACTCAAGAACGCCAAGTCTATAAGAGAAAACAATATAATTTAGAAAACAAATCTTAAATTATAATATATAATAATAATAAATAAATAATATTTTTTACATGTCTTATAATTTATATTGAAATATTTAAAAATATAATTGGATGTAAGTTTAAATAAATACAAGGAATAATAATAAATAATAATAGTTTTCTGCAACTTCAATAAAGGTATAATCTAAACCCCATACTACTTGACCCGATTTACAAGGTACAGTCAGCAAAAAAAGTAAATGACACTATAAAAGGACTCAGAAACAGAAACCAATAATATTGATTGCGATTTCAGTGTTGGTCCCATAGTAAAAGTTGTTCATAATTATGAGTACAATGACCCCTTAAGAGGTATTGTGTTTAATAATGCTACTATTTAGTAAATTAATATTAATCCATACGCATATACCTTGTGACATCAAATAATAAAAATTCCGAATACTATAATTGACTTTTGTCACCGACTGCACCCGTATAGACCTCCAAAACTTCGGTCACATATCTAGGAGCAAGTAACCAGTTGCACTCTACAGCGATACATACCATGATGGCTGCCGCCCCGCTTGGCGTACAGTTTCAGTTTCTCCCTGAGCGCGCCGCGTTCCGTCTCCAGCGAGTCGATGTCTTGTTGCAGGTGATCCATTGTCTCTTCGAATTCTTTCTCTTTCCTGTAAATGGGAGGAAGAGTTTATTTATTCGATTTTATTGATTTAAAGAACCCTGAAAGATAGTGTTTCTACAGGATGGTTCAGAAGTGCGTGGTCAATGGTCATATTTAATGGTGATGTTCTTTATCTGATTATAAAGGTGGTTATCAGGCTGAACATTACAGTAGGCGCCAGATAAATTTGCAATAAATTATGTTAAGAATTTATATTATTCTCTATGTATACATTGTGTTCATTAATATCGAACTGATTTAGTCGATTACTAAATGAAGAATATTTTACTGTGAGGGAGCAAGAATGTTTAAGAAAAAAGTATAGGAGGGTGTTGTTGGCAACATAGAAAGAAGATGGTTTTGGTGTTTTGTGATATTTTAGATTACAATAGTGCGTTTTATTTTAAAATAACATAACTGGACAATAAATTATGAATCGTTTTTCATTACTAGAAAAAGGAAAAGATCACGATAGATGTCGATTCAGGAAAACTTCATGTCATTATTTCTGTTTCCGGAATTATGTCCATTAATGTCGGCGGGTCAGTGACCATTATTGCAAATTTATCTGGTGTCGACCATATACGTTTATGCAACACTAGCTTGATCCCGCGAAATCGTCCGCGTTAGACTTGTTTTATATGAGTGAAAGAATTTTAAAATTTGTATTCGGAGCAGTACCTTACCATTTACCGTATATATTATTATTATCCTCTAACAGCTGGCCTCAATAACGTACCTACCTTTGACCAACTGTCATATTGTCGATTCTGTAAACATGTCGACGTGAAGGCTTGGGTGAAGTAATCGCGAGGTGAGCTGTCAATCCATATAATCAAGATGTCACGTAATCACGAAGTGAGCTGTCGTTTCATCTTGATTATATGGAATGACAGCTCACTTCGACATGTTGTCAGAATCGACCGGCAGTAGGTGATACGTCATGTTTGCCTTTTAAACGTTTCAGCTACTGTTGGTAACTAATTTGACAGTTGATTAAAGGTAGATACGTTATTGAAAACGGTCGTAAAGCTGATTTACGTTGCTAACCTCTTAAGCTGGTTGTGTGCGTCTTCGAGCCTCCGCGTCAGTTGCTCAGCTCTCAGTTCAGCGTCTCTGGCGGCCGTGGATAGCTTGCGCTCTCCCAGCTCGCGACGAATCGTCATCTCTGACAGCTCCTCTTGTTTCGCCTGAAATCGATAAATAAGTTATTAATACTCATTTTGACTGGCCTGTTGGTCGAGTGGTTAGTGACCCTGACTGCTTAACCGGAGGTCGTGGGTTCGATTCCCACCCAGGACAAATCTTTGTGTGATGAGCATGATCATTTGTTCTGTGCCTGGGTGTAATTTGTGTATAATATGTATGTATTTAGAAATATATAAGTATGTTTATCAGTTGTCTGGTTGCCATAGTACAGGCTCTGCCTAGTTTGGGATCGGATGACCGTGTGTGAGTTGTCCCAGGATATATATCATTATATTAAAGACGTGGTGATGGCTCTGAGGAAAAAAGAAGCCGTTCTTGCACAAGATTGTAAGTTTGACCCTGTCCCTGCCAGGGTACAGGAATTTGTTCGAAAGAGTCACCGCGGCCCTGGAACGCAAAGGGAGAAGGAACACGGATGGGTTTTATAGTAGGCGCCAGATAATCGTGGAATAACGGTCATTGACCCACCTACAATTATTGACATTTTTAATTTGAAAAACGGAATTAATGACACAAAGCTGTCCCGAATCATCATCTCTCGTGATCCTTAACATTGTCTAATAATGAAAAACGATTCATATTTAATTGTTCAGGTACCTATGAACAGTTATTAGGGAAAGGTCAATATACTTTATTCCACATTTATCTGGCGCCTACTATAGTCAGTAAGAGTCTGACACGCCCTTCCGCTCCACCCAGAACGGAACAAGTCATTCGATGATTTCCCAGCCTTAAAAAAAAAAAAAGGTTTGACCCTGTCAAACACAAATTTGTATTAGTATTGTAGTAGCCCATCGATTTTTTTAACTCTTGTTAGGCAGGCGTTTGACGACTATCTCACCTGATGGTAAGCGATGATGTGGTCGACGATAGAGCATGCTTGCCTAGAAGTAACCTATTCACTCTTGACTTAAAGACCTAAAGTCCATGCATAAGACACAAGCAATGGATCCAAAAACTGAAAAACAACTTTTTTATTGCAGTCAGGGGACAGTGCCGTGAAACATTTTTTTTAGAAACGGGTACAATAAAAAAGTTATTTTTCAGTTTTTGGAACTGTAGCGGCATCACCGCCACACAACGAAGCGACCCGAGTCACCAGTCGGGAATCTTCGGCTGTCTCCGCCACGCCGTGCGCCGTTCGGTTTCGTCACCTGCGCATGCGACAGTCCTTTGTTCGCCGTTGCGCAAGGCACTCACGCGCTCGCTTGCCTCCGCACTAGCTTAACGCGCTCCCGCTCGTAAACCTATTATTATTCTTGTTCGCTAAATTCGCTCCGCTTGTTTAACTTCTATCCTGTTTTATGTTCTCCTATCTTTCTAACTATTTTCTTAAGTGTTAACGTTCTTCCTACTCTTGTGTGACCGTCATAAACCATATTTAAAATATAACTGTTTTCGAGTGACTTTTGGACTTTTATTTGGTGGACAAATACCTACAGATCCAATGCTTGTTTTTAATTTTTTAGTTAATTATTAGACATGGCAGGCGTGTTTTTTTTTTATATATTTGTTTTTTCAAAAAAAATTTTTTACCATATTTGGTATACAAACAATAATTTAACATGCGAGGACAATGCACCCAGAGTGTGCTACTTATAAGAACAAAGTATTACCAGCAGAGGTAAACTTGATTCATTTTCTAAATAAATAATATGACATCCAACGTACCTTGAGCGCCTTCCTAAGCTCTCTGATATCGGCTTCCTTGTTCTCCAGCTTGATAGTGAGACTCTTCGTCTCCTCTAGCTGCTTCTTGACGAGCTGGGCGCGGATCACCACCGGTGGGATCGGCTGCGAATGTAAAATGTGTAAGTACACTTTAACAAATCTAAAAGAAAGAAAACTAGTTTATTTGGCACACACACAGACACACATTGTAGATACAATTGAAAGACAACTTAATTTTAATACAAAAACACTGTATGCCCCGCGGCTGCGCCAAATAGGTCCAGTTCAGCAAAATGCCAGACAAATATGAGTTGCCTGACGCTGGTTTTCAACTAAACCTTAGTTGAAGTGTACGGATGTAAATCAGTTTTGTAGGTGTGACATGTAAATGTAGATAAATATAATTACAAATGTTAAACGATATATATAACTTAGTGTAAATAACAAACAAAATAAAATAAAAGATAGCAGTCTAGTATCTACTTATTAATAAATGCTTTTCCAGTGTACCTGAGTTTTTAGATTATAAGTTGTAAACCGGTAGAGGATAGCAATGATACTTAAAATTTAATATTTCAATTTATGTGGGTAATTTAATTTATTTCAATTCATTTTAATTAACTGTGACTGCTTGCACGAATTTTGACTTGAAATTATGTTATTAAAAAAAGGAACCACGTGCGTGTGGTGAAAATTAGAACTACATCTTTCGTCTCATTGTCTCTTTAGTATTAAAGTGAGACAAACTTATTGAGCAAAAGCGCTTCCAAGGAGGTTCGGTCATTCAGCTTATTTATTCTAGTAAAGTGAAACTCCTTGGTGGAATTCTTATAATTTTATAGAAATTTAAAAAAAAGCCGTAAGTGATACGCACAGTGCTATACGACGAGGAGTGCGATAACATAGAACTTAGATGACAGTACCTATTTTACGTTCCATTGTGTGGTGCGTAATTTTTAAAATTCGAACAATGTATACAGGTCTGATGCCATCCAATTCCGACGATGTAAAAGGGATAGTGCTATACGCTATGTATAGCTTCGTCTCTCTCTTGGAGCGGAATCTCGATCGTTTTAAGACTTCATAGTAATGGGGCTTTGTAAATGCATTTTTTGATCAAATGTGTTGAAAAACATTTTAAAGTATCTTACCTTTTCAGACTGCACGTTGGTCAGAGACATCATGTCGTACTCCTTGTCTTGGGCGAACGTCGCCAGCTTGTTGACATCTGTTGTTACCCCCGCCAGCGAGTGCTTAATAGTGCGCACTGGGCCGTGGTCATCCTGCAAATAAAGTAACTAGGTCAGTTCCATAACCCAAGTCACGGATGGTGGAGAAAAACAGGCTAAAGTAGGAGTGACGACATAGGTGTGTATAAGGGGGGTGTTTGAGCCCCCCCCCCCCGTTAGCATACGAAGAAAGTTAAAATCGTTTGCATTCGACGATTATGTTTCAAGCAAAACACATTAATGACGTTTGACGTTTTTCTCCATAAGCCGATTTTTGTGTCCATATTGAAAAACAACACTTTTAACGAGCTTTAAAATTATTTCCATCTTATTCAACCTTGATTGAAATTTCACCTTGTGACATTCGACGATATTGTTTCTGGCAAAACACATTTATGGTGTTTAACTTTTTCGCCATTAGCCGATTTTTTTGTGTACATAATGAAAAATAACACACGCAAAACAAGCTTTAATACGATAACAGTTTTATTAGTCTACGCTTTATCATTATTTTCATGTTTATTTAGTAGTTTTTAGTCTCAAAAACAAAAATTGATGCTCTTTCAATAGGCTTTCAGAAAAATATTGGTCTTATTCACCGACGGCACTTGGACCGGTTTCTCTAAGTCGTCTTTAGTAAAATTACTAAAATAATAATAAGTAACAAGAACAATTACTTTAAAAATGGGATATCATTTTAGTCAGTAGGTTTTACATTGATTTATTCAAAGTAACTGGATTTCGAGGTCAAACTCCCCGGACACTCCACTATAGCTCTTTCGAACAATTCCACAGCCCTGGCTGGCTCTGGCCCTAGCAGACCCCGTCAAATATACTGACACGGCGGTGCTCTGCCCAAGCAGGACAGACCTCCACCGTATGCTCCACCGTGTCCTTCGGGCGATCGCACAGTGCTGACACCCGGGTGTGTCCTCGCGCCGAATCCGAAACAGGTTCCTTCCGAAACAACCGTGTCCGGTGAGGACCTGCGTAAGGCGGAAGGTGAGGATGCCGTGGCGCCTCTCTAGCTATTCCTCAAAAAGGGGACTTATCGGCACGATTGTTGTGTGGCCAAACGGTTGGATACGAATACGCTCGACTAACTAAAGTAGGTCATCATAAATGGAGGGAGATCGGGTATCAAGTTTCGAGTGGACCCACCTGCTGGTATATCTTGTCAACAGCCGCAGCCCATAGAGTGAGCAGGGTGCTGTGCGGCAGGGGCGCTCCGTCAGCCCTCTCGCCGGCCGTGGCGGCGCAGGCGCAGGCGGCGCGCGCAGCTAACCACGTGGCACGCGAGCAACGCCACAGGGTGCTGGCACATTCCCCGCGGAGACGTTCTACAAGCTGTCGGAGAAGAGAAGATTTATGAAGACCTTTTCATAAGCAATAGAAATAATAGTAATGGACAACAAAACAATATAACATCCACAGAAAGAGACGAAAATCAATTAATTCAAATTCGGTTGTAAATAACTTTCTTTTGAACGCCAAAATAACAACCGTCACGCAACACACTTCTTAGCAGTTAATACCTAATAAAACAAAAATTCTAGTAAAAATGAGAATGTTTTTAATACGATAAAACATTCATTGGGTGTTTAATCAGTTTACATCAACCGCCACCAGTTGATATCAAGTTAGTCAACAAAAGGTTTTTGACTGGATTTTTTTACGAGATTTCATAAAACCTAGAGAGCAGACAAGACGCAGTTAAAAAAATTTGCTTAAAACCCTCAAAAAATTTAGTGTTTTCAGCGTTTTGAAAACTATGATAAACTGAGACAGCACTAATTGCGTGTGACGTCAATCACAAGTCCCGCCATATTGAATTGAAGACATCTAGATGAAATTTGTGTGACAAGGATAGAATACTTACATCAAAAGCATATGACTTCTCTGTGTTTCCACCAATTTTATTTATTTTTTCACCTTCGCCATCACGATGGCTGATTTTTACAAAAACTGTTAGTCGACATGGCTGTCTCAGACGTTTCGTATCTCCGTGATTAATAGAGATATCGACATGGGTGTCTTTGCACAAAATAGTGTAGCTGCATAAATAACTCATTTTTAAACAAAGTGCCGGATGGCTGCTTTCTGCCTAACTAGGTCCTAAAGATCCAACATGTGCCGCGCCAATGGCTAGTCTTCGTTAAGATTGGACGGCAAGGCTGAAATTCGCTTAGGATTGTTATAATTACATACCTGGGCATCTAACACAGCATGCAGCATCACACCAGGGGGCAGACGTCTCCGCACAGACTTGAGCTGTTGCTGCAACGTGGAACAAGTGTTGCACACCGCCTCGTGTAACAAGCCCAGCTCTTGTTGCCGGTCGGATTGCTATAACAAATTTAGTCTAAGTTAGATTATGTCAACACAATAATCTCACATCTGATTAAGATGAAGATTGAAGAAGGAGAGAAGAAGAAAAGATAGATAACTCCTTCCACTCTGGGCGGAGTGGGAGAGAGTTTCGAGAGAGAAACCCTCAACTCACCCTTCAAATGCCCTTTGCTTTCCAGGGCCGCGGTAACTTCGAACAATCCCGCAAGCCTGGCAGGATGGACAGTTACCTGCAGTATATGCGTGAGCGCAGAGGCGTCGGCGTGCAGGGCGCGCGCGAGTGCGTCGAGCGCGCTACACGCGTGCAGCAGCGGCTCCCGCGCCACGCCCGCACCCTCCAGCGAGCTCAGGTTGAGGGCCGACCACATCGCGCACAGGTACGTCCAGCAACGCTCGATACCTGCCCGACAAAATACTAATCTTAAGAACAAAGAGAAACTGACCGCGAATTTACGCGGGCTTCAGATCGGGATAAATAGGTTATCAAGATAATATGTGTTTATTCAGGTTGAGAAGCTCGTGGCAAAATAATACCAGCCGCACGGCTCGATTTTCCGTTAAGCAACGCTTGCCAAGGTTGGTCTGTGGATAGGTGACCATCTTAACATACAGAGTTTCCTCTGTACCTCGGAAAGCACGCTAAGCCGTTAGTCTCGGTTGTCATTTCTAGATCTTCGGCAGTCGTTACGGATAGTCAGAACGTCAGAAGCCAGAAAATCTGACACCAGTCTTGCCAAGAACTACCGTGTTACCCAGTTAATAGGTTGTGGAGTTCTGGTAGGCAGCCGCTCCACATAAAATACTGATATTCAGCTGAATCCGGTTTGACTGGAAGCCGACCCCATATAGTTGGGAAAAGGCTAGGAAGATGATTCAGGTTATAAACTTCACGTGTGCCAAACTTCATTCAAATCCATTCAGTAGTTTTTGCGTGAAAGAGTAACAAGCATCCATTCGTCCATCTAGCAAAGTTCCGTTGTCATAGAGAATATCAAGGAATAAAATTACGAAATCAGTACTAGAAATTCTAAAAAATTAACGCACTTGCCCAGTTCGTAAAAAAGACCAGTAACGCCATTTGAAAGCGTAAAAGCCGGTTCAAATTCACGCGAATATAATCGCTACCCAGAGCGGAAGCGAGCCAAATGGGTATGCGGTAATCGTACTGTTTAAACCTTAGCGGATATCGCTTCTTCTATGGGTAAAAACACAAAACTGTAGCCGAAGAAGTTCATACAAATTATCCGGCGGGATGCCGCGCGAAACCGAGAATGGACTACAGGTCTTAATTTATTGTTAATACATCACATTGTAACAATTACATTGGTAAATATACCACGTTGCGTGTAAACCACTGGTTGCCAGCTCCATCCTGCTAGACTCAAAAACTCGAAGCATTTATTTCAATGAGACCATTTACAGGTACTTTTGAATTGTCAAGGTCGGTCGGTCAAAAAGATGAAGCTCTTCGCACGTTCCAAAGCATAGATATCTATGGAGATAGACGATCAAGAAACTCCACGGACACTGTTTAAAAATAACAAAAATTTAAAAGGTTATGGTTTTTTTTTTTCAATAAACGTACACCACACGCCACGCCATCATTCAAGTTGAAATCTACATATATCTATACATATAAATATATCTGTAGAAAAATCGTTTTCGTACATCGAAAATATTTCGAAATTAAATTGTCAGGGTGTTTAAGAATAACCAACACAGAGCCCAATTCCAGCATTTTTGGAATTTATGTCTGTATGTCAGTTTGGATGTGCCTGCATCACGTAAAATGTACAAAACCAATGTAGATAACTTTTGTACATTAAAATTGTGCGGAACTTGACGTATTATTAAGTTTTTTTTTTCATTGCAATCGGTTCGCTCTATCAAAAGATATTCGAATTCAAAGTGTTCAAGAAGTAAAATATCACGACACACGCAATTCACATACTTGCAACGCCATCTGAAGACTTACAATCGACTTCCAAATTAAAAAAAAAATCACTACAAAGTATAAAGTAACTTTAATTTCGGAAGTCGGTGTTTTAGGTTGTTTCTTCGTATTTCCTTAACTTCGTATTTACTCCCGAAATTTTGGCTTTTGGACTGTTGCATATGTTTCAATCGTAAGTATTGTGTGACCTGCCAGGGTTGCGGAATTTGTTCGAAAGAGTCACCGCGGCCCTGGAACGCAAAGGGCTTTAGAAGGAACACGGATGGGTTTTAGTCAGTAAGAGTCTGACACGCCCTTCCGCTCCACCCAGAGCGGAAGAAGTCATTTGATGATTTCCCATCCTTAAAAAAAAAAAAAAAAAAAAAAAAGTATTGTGTGACGTCAGATCTTTAGTTCGTATGTGACAAAGGTTGCTACATACCGTCCAACGAACAGTTCTCGTCGAGCTCGTTGGTCTTCAGCAAGTGAGTGAGCGCGTCGAGCGCCCTCTCTTGTTGCGCGGCGTCCGGGAGGGCGGAGGCGGCGCGCAGCAGCAGCTCGGGCGTGCACGCGTCCAGCGCGTATGTCCACATGCACACTATGCACTGGGGGGAGAAATGAGAACGTTACATCATCATCAAAATCAGGCGCATTTGAACTGTCGAGAAGATATTACTAAAATACCAAATGTCAAATAGATGAAGCTAGTTCTGTCGCGCTAGCGACAAGAGCAACAAGTATATTCTGCCAGTTAAACGGCTGATTAGGCCAGTTGGCTGCGACATAAACATTTAATCTGAAGCATTACAAGCTTCGTTGAGATCTATACAAGAAAAGTGGAGCCAAATTACAACGAATTGGTATCCAAGAGACGGCAAGAGATGTCGAGGACGACAACAAATGCGCTGGAAAGATGAGCTGAAACTTACTGCGGGGCCCAAATGGAGGAGAGTTGCTCAAGACAGGAAGCAATGGAAACTACTGGAGGACGCCTTTGCCAAAAGGCACACTGAGTTGAGAGACATCCTATAGCCACACGAATCAAACAATACAGTCATAAAGATTAATCTCACTCAGTTTAACGGGCTAAAGAAATAAACATTACAAGCTTATTGGACTAGTTTTGAGTAAGAATGTTTTATTAATATAATTCTGTGATAATCGTATTTAACGTTGAAAGTCGTGCTTGTTACACAGAACCTTAACGATTCTATAATCCTTAAAGAGGTATGCAGACATGTGCTTTTTTACTAGTCACAGTTGGTTGCATTCGTTTTTATCAGATGAATACGAGTAGATAATAGAGTAAGAGAGTATTCGTACAGTAAAGCTGTATGCAGGATCCAAATGGGTGGTAAGCAAATGATTCTTCAATAAACTATTTGCAATTGAGTCGAGGAAAAGTCATCATTATCTTCCTGCCCTTATCCCATGTTACTTGAGGTCGGCGCAACACGTTTTTTTCTTCCATTTTGTCCTGTCAGCCGTCACGCTATCACTAACTCCCTTTTATTTCATTTCACTCCTAACACAATTCATCCATCTTTTCTTTGGCCTCCCTCTCCCTGTCCATTCATCAACATTTATATTAATAACTCTTTTAATTACGTGCATTTCATCCCTCCTCTTCACATGAAAGTGTGAAAAGTGCAGGATGGAATATTCCTCCTTGATGACGTGTCCAACCCAAAAACCATATCACAGACGTAACGTGTGCCCAACAGCCTATAGTTAGAATGTTTCATTCAACGACGCAATTTGAACCTTCCGTTTTTTCCTTTCCGTTTCCGGCAAAACACAAGTGTTAATTTTTTTCTCCAGTGGCCAATGTTATTGTGTCCATAATGAAAAATAACGCACTTTCAACGAGCTTTAAAATGAATGATGTCTCATTCAACGACGCACCTTGAATCTCTTCCATTCAACAATTTTCTTTCCAGCAAAACACATTTATGGCGTTTAACTTTTTTCTCCTTATGCCGATTTTTTTGTGTCCATAATGAAAAGTAACACGAATATTATTTGTTCACGTGAAAAAATATGTGTCCAATGTTTTTGGAAATCTATCTGAACGAACTAATTAGATTTTTGCAGGAAAAACCCTAAATAAAGAATACAAAAGATTGTTTAAAAATAAATACCTGTATCATATGCAGCTGGTACTCCAATTGGCAGCGGAAACTGTACTGGACGGCCGTATGAGTCTTAGTTACGACTTCTCTGTCCCACACGTTGACCGGCGGGAATCTAGAGAGAGATGGAAGATGACGATATTAATGTAATAAGTTTGCCTTTAGACTATTTGAGAAGAAGAAGCCGACAAAGAGAAACGCAGAAGTGTGATCTTCCTGAAGTGGCAGAAAGAATTATGAAAAGTATCATTGGATTTTCATGGCTACAATAACAGCTACACGGGTCGATCATCAAGGTTAAGCAACGCTTTCCGAGGTCGAACGGTGGATGGGAATTTCAGAAAAATTGAAGGTAGCTTGGATTATAATTGGAGCTCGCGTAACGTTATGGATCGATTAGCCTCGCATTCGGGTTCGTGGCGGTCCGTACAGGAGCTGTACGCTTATCCAATGTACGCGTGAGCATCGTATCCCGACTACGCGTAACTCAGGAACGCGCTATCCGTACGCAGCTGTACACCAGTCTTGCCAACGGGTATCGTATTAACCAGTTAGGGAGCGTTCAAGTATTACGTAATTTTTGAAGATTCTTGACCCTCCCTCCCCCCCACGTAACGCGCCGTAACGTTTACCTGTACCTCCCTCCCCCTCCCTAAACGTTACGTATCATCCAAGTGACAATTTTTACCTAAAAGTCACAATTATGTCTACTACTCTCATGTTAACAAATTTTTAATTAATTTCAAGAAAAATATTGATATTTATTTTTGTTTGGCTAAATGACTACTGTTTAGTGACTGTGTAACTCGAAAATATGTTTAATAAGCTAGCGTTAAATAATAAAAAAACATTGTTCGAAACCCCCCCCCCCTCCCCCTAAATTGCGTTACGTAATACTTGAACGCCCCCTTACTGGGCTGTGGAGGTCTGGTAGGCAGCCGCTCCACGTAAAATACTGTTATCCAGCTGAATCCGGTTTGACTGGAAGCCAACCCCAGAGTGATTAAGCCGGTAACTTTTCGACTGGCCTGTTGGTCGAGTGGTTAGCGACCCTGACTGCTAAACCGGAGGTCGTGGGTTCGATTCCCACCCAGGACAAATCTTTGTGTGATGAGCATGATCATTTGTTCTGTGTCTGGGTGTAATTTGTCTATAATATGTATGTATTTAGAAATATATAAGTATGTTTATCAGTTGTCTGGTTGCCATAGCACAGGCTCTGCCTAGTTTGGGATCAGATGACCGTGTGTGAGTTGTCCCAAGATATTATATTATATGTATTTGTCTAGCCATCGACTTACCTCTCTCTGATTTGTCCGAGAATGATGTCCGCTTTAGTGTTCAATCGCTGCAGCAGCAATATCAGCAGGATCGCATCATGATCACCTGATGAAGACAAAACAACATGTTACGATGGTTCAATAGTTAAATAACGTTTTGAGTAAAGAATTTATAAATATGGTGGTTCGACGCATTTTATACGTCGGTTAAAAGTTAGCTGATATTAAAAAAAAACTGTGCAATTCTGACAATCCTTACTTCCTTACTATTTTCTATATAATAATATAATCCTTACTTCTAATATTATAAATGCGAAAGTAACTCTGTCGGTCTGTCTGTCTGTCTTTCGCGCTTTCACGCCAAAACTACTGAACCGATTTAAATGAAATTTGGTACACAGATAGTCAAGAGCCTGAGAAAGGTCATAGGCTGTAAAAAAGGGGCTGTAAGGGGTTGAAAATCATTTTAGAGCTAAAGCTTGAAACTTATTTTTAGGCTCTTGATTCGATATAAATAAATATGACATTTTTATGTATGTAAATATGTGTATTTTATTTATATGTAGGTATGTGTCTTATTTGTAAAATAATTAGCCTTAATAATTAAAAATGCTACCCTAAAACACTATTCCACGCGGACGAAGTCGCGGGCACAGCTATTACATACATACGGGTCGAATTGATAACCTCCTTTTTTTAAGTCACAATTTTTTTAAGTTATAATTGTTCCTTAATTATCAAAATTAATGCTGCACCACGATTTTTAAGCGAATCCATGCTGGATCATTATCTGTCAGGGTTGCGGAACTGTTTGAAAGAGTTACCGCGGTCCTCGAACGCAAAGAGCATTTGAAAAAACAAGGCTGGGATTTGATGATTTCCCAATAAAAAATGCTGGGTCATGTTGGTGTGTGTGCCATAATAACGGACTATCGTGGTGGTATTATGGTCCATGCTGATCCGTGATGGGTCATGTTAGTGTGGCATAGTCAACGATGGACAGTGGCCTTGCACTCAATGGTCCATGTTAGGCTATGATGAGCTATGTTAATACACGGCTGTCCACAGTGAACTATGGTCGTCTACACCATGGTCTAAGGACCCACACTCACCAGCGGTCGCCATGAAGTGGTCGGGCAGACAGGCGGCCAGCATGTCCGC
>NDFZ01005108.1:0-162529 GCA_002192655.3 Mamestra configurata | reverse complement strand
ATTTATTATAAAAGCTCCAGCGCCCTCAGCTGCAGGTCTATCGACCTGGTGGACGCCCTGGACGCGTGTACCAGCGAGCCCAGGTCCACGGGCAGGGAGGTGCGGGCTACTGGCTCGGGAGTCGATTCCTGTTCTGACGGGGCGGGGGAACCTGGAAATAAGAACATGAAATAATACATGAGAAAACTTGAAAAATAATTTTTTTATTGTTTTTTTCATATCCACAAATCCTTATGATATCAGACAATATAGAAATAAGTGCAAAAAGCGTTTAATAGTTTGCGTAATTGCTTTTATTGCATCGCTTGCATAAGTGAAGTTTGTCTCTCCCTCGCGCGGCTCGCCTCCTCCTTCGCTAGCATGACTGCTTCGCAGAAGGAGGTGACCGCTTCCCAAGCCTCCTCGCTCCGGACCATGGATTCAACCAGGGCCGGATGCGAGAGGTCACCACCGCCGATCGCCTCGTCGAGGACACGGCGGTACTCAGCCCAAGCACAGGGCAAACCTCCACCGTGTCCTCGGAGCGATCCACACATAACGAAAAAAACACTAGTACAAAAATATTATATATATATTTTTTACAATTTGACATTTAGTATGAATCTGACAATCATAACGACATTCCATGATAATTCAATATGACCTTGTATGTATACTAAATCTGACATTTCAATTTGTTATTTAGATGGTGTAATTTAGCTTCAATTTATTATAACATTACTGAAATTATTAATTTGTGAGTCTTAAAGTCGTGATATTTGCACACCATCAGGTAATAGTACAGTGTATCCATCGAACATTATTTGTAACACCTTTATCAACCTGTATTATGCAAATAAAATATTTGATTGATTGATTGAAAAAGTGAAAAAAAAATCTTTTAACAAAACAATACAACGAACTTCCAAATAAAAACACAACATAGTATAAAATTACTTTTTCTTTTTTCACTTTTTAGTGGTTCACATGTGCTTACCCCTTCACAGCGTACCCGCGTGATGTTATGTTATGAACTGGTATAAACAATAGACAGACATGAGATTTCAGCAATCCCAGTCCATTTGCTATCATTTATTGAGGAGTTCCGTTGCCTATCTCCGAAGTTCTTCATCAGATCTTCACCAAATTGAAATGGGACTACTCCGAGAAAGTACTCTTCCAAAAACTACCCAAATCGCTTCAAGTGTGCCTATAAAATTTGAAGAGTTCTCTCTATTTCTCCAGGATCCCATCATCAGATCCTGACTTAATGATCATGGGACCACCTGGGAAGTATACTCTTTCAAACAAAAAAAAAATGAAAATCTAAATCGTCCAGCCATCTTCCAGTGAACAGGAATCATACATAAAAAAAAGAAATCCTCCTTTTTTTGAAGTCGGTTCAAAATATGATTGATCCTTGATCTTACCTTGCTTAGACTCAAGTTGAGCTCTGGTCTCGTTGTACTGCTCCGTCATCTTTTGGACCAGCTCTCTAAACTTGAGTATGGTTGAGTCGCGATCCATTATCGTTTCTAAGGCTGCTTCGCGTTCCCTTATCGCCTGGCCAACAAATATATGTGTATCAGTACGTTGAAATTAACCAAAGGCGAAGAGCAAATTGTAGGATAGGTCGAGTCATCATTGGATTTATGGGAAGTATTGAATCGTTTGCGTACCCAAGCAGGCCGCTGCGAGTATAATCTGATAAAAAAACAACGGGTTGCACTCCGGGAGTGCCGGCAGAAGTGAAAGCTCGAACATTAACGTTGTGCATTTTTGATATTTTGGAATGGTTAGGGAATAATTTCACACGAATTGCTTTAATTATCGGTATAAAAGTACTATCATTTATGTAGTAAAATACAATATACATTAATTGCGCTATCGTACACAAACATGACAATTTATATTACATTAAAAATGTAACACTTCAGAACTTTCCCTCCGTCTTAGGAATTTTCGATCAGGTCACATGTCCTGACGCGAGTTTAACATTTTTACCCATTCCAAAAAGTACACAACGCCGCTAAAGAAATGTTCACTTCAAAAACTGGCCAAGTTCGAGCCGGACTCGCGTGCAAAGGGTTCCTTTCGAATTTTATTTTTGTAACATGTTATGTGAACACTATAGACTGCTTATAGTTTTCCTGTTATCTATAGGTAAAGAACTATCAACTGCATTTTTTTCTAAATTTTAGTCTCAGTAGTAATAAAATGGTAATTTTTGCAAAGCATGCGAAGCATGGAAGACATACCTCTCTAGTGTTAGCGTGTGCCATCTCCAGCTCCTCGCGCAGATCCATCTCGAGCTCGCGGTTGGACTCGACCAGCTGTTCGTGCACTTCTTGCAGCGCCTCCAGTTCCGACACGTCTTGTTTCAGTTGTTCCACCTGGAAAACAAAGGTGACTGTCAAAACAGCGTTCATCCAGAATTCTATAAAGTTGCAAAATAAGCACTTTAATGGATGGGAAATTTTCAAATGACTCCTTCCGCTCTGGGCGGAGCGAAAGAGTGTCAGACTCTTACTGCCTAAAACCCATCCGTGTTCCTCCTAAAGACCTTTACGTTCCAGGGCCGCGGTAACTCTTTCGGACAATTCCGCAACATCCAGACAGACTTGAAGCCGATAAAACCAGTCAGATGATCTTCCTTACCTGGTCTTCCAAAGCCATCTTTTTCTCAGCGAGCTGTTCCACCATCTCCTCAGCTCCCAGGGCAGCATCGACCTGTTCTCGAAGGTCTGCCACCTGGGCTTCCAGTTCATCCACTCTGAGTGACATCTTCTCCTTCGTGCGACTCAGTTCGGCTATCTCTGACTTGTATTGTTCTAGGTCCTAGAAATAGGTTATATTCAATTTAATTAAATTCAAATTATTTATTTGTAAAACATAGGTACAATATAGTAAGATCTAATTCTAATATCAGGGGCCCTACTTTGAAGTCTTAAAACGACCATGACTCCGCTCTAAGAGAGAGACGGAGCTATACATAGCGAATAGCACTATCCCTTTTACATCATCGGAATTGGGTGGCATTAGCGCGTCATAGTAGGACCACAGGATCGCTATGTTAAATTTTGGATACATTGAATACAAATTTACCACAAAATTTAAAAAAAGTTTTTGGTAAGATAAGAAAAATACATGCAACCGTCACGCCATATATTTCAATTTCGCTATTCTTTTGGGCTCTTTTAATAAAAAAAATACAAAGAAAATACAACGCGTTACAGAATAAACGCAATACCTACCCGAAAAACCAATTATTTTTTCCATCATAGTAAACGTTGTTCATAATGATGAGTACAATGACCCCTTTTCAGGTATTGCGTTTATTCTTTTATTTATTTATTATATAAGTAAATAAATTATTATTGTACACCTCATAATAAGAACAGGACAATCAAACATAAAATAAGTGTACAATGGGCGGTCTTATCGCACAAGGCAATCTCTTCCAGACAACCTTTGGATTACTCGTTGTATTTAAAGTACGCTATTCTTTTGGGCTCTTTTTAAAATCAAAGATTACAAACAAAATAAAACGGCCATTACAATTAATATGTCATTTTAAATTACTTTTCTACACAGATTTTTTTGGTGAGGTAGGCCGTTTTTAATGGGACAAAAAATACGAAGACCCAGAGGAATGAATGGTGTTTAAAATTTGAGGACCGCAGTCTGCCAACGGATTTGTCATAAGTTTGGGCCAAACATATAGGATATCGATCTTGTCGGCCCAAGTTAATTATAATAAGTAATTTCTCGGTACTGTTATATTCTGCACAACCCCCGGACGATTCCGAAATTCCGTTTTCAAAGCAATCAAAGAACTAGACACCTCATCTTAGCTGTCGTATTTTTTTAATTTATTTGTATTATTGTAATTTATATGATTTTATGATTGTGTTTTTTTTTTGTAATTGATTTATTTATTTTTACAATTGTTTTATTTATTTTATTTTATTATTTCATTTATTTGATTTTATTATTTTATTTATTTGGTTGTATTATTGTGCTTATTTTGGTTGTATTATTGTAATTTAATTGGCTGTATTGTTGTAATTTATTTGGTTGTATTATTGTGATTTATTTAACTTTTACAATATACAATTACTAATTCAATATATATTTGATTTTATTTTAGTATTTTATATTATGGAAATGTTTCAGCGCATTGATGGAAGACCTCCCCCACAAGGTGGACCGATGACCTGGTGAAGGTCGCGGGTAGCCGATGGATGCGAGACGCACAGGATCGGGATGTTTTGGCGACAAGCGCCGGGAGGCTTTTCGGCTGTTATGACGATGCTGATGAATTGTTTGTTATTCTTCTGCTATTCATTGGTAGAATGCAGTCATCACATTTTGCATACGAAGCTCCCTCTGTCGCCTCGCCTATTCGGATAGAAGCGTGGTAACAATAAATCTAGGAAGTCTGGCATCGAATGTTGTACGTACCTTATGCATCTTCTGCATCTCATGCTTGTCATGCGCCGACAGGTCCCTGAGGCGGACCAGCGTGTCCCGCAGCCGCACGTTCTGCTGTTGCAGCTGGCGCATCTCGTAGCCCGTGGCGCCGCTCTCTGCGTACGGGTGCTCTGTCAGAGCGCCGCACACACACTTACTCACTACTGTAGCGACACGTGCCTCTGTCTGTCTGTCCCGCTAGCGTCTGTCTGAGCGACCCAAAGCAAACCTACACGACTCATACTCACTCTTACTAACACTGGCCTACTGTTAATTGTCCTGATTAGCTCTCAGTTACCCTGATTATGTTTCGGTTACCCCGATTATGTTTCGGTTACCCTGATTATGTTTCAGTCACCCTGATTAACGCTCAGTTACCCTGATTATGTTTCAGTTACCCTGATTAACGCTCAGTTACCCTGATTATGTTTCAGTTACCCTGATTAACGCTCAGTTTTCTTGCTAAGCTTCCAGTTACCCAGATTGGCTATCAGTAATGCTGATTAGCTGACCAGCTCTTAGCAGATCTGATTGGCTCTCAGTAACCTTGATCAACTGTCAATTGCACTGACTAACTCTCAATTAGCCCGGCAAACTCTACGCGACTCTCGACTTTCTCCCACTAACACTGACCAGCTCTTAGCAGACCTGATTGGCTCTCAGTAACCCTGATCAACTGTCAATTGCACTGACTAACTCTCAATTAGCCCGCCAAACTCTACGCGACTCTGACTTTCTCCCACTAACACTGACCAGCTCTTAGCAGACCTGATTCGCTCTCAGTAACCCTGATCAACTGTCAATTGCACTGACTAACTCTCAATTAGCCCGGCAAACTCTACGCGACTCTGACTTTCTCCCACTAACACTGACCAGCTATTAGCTGTCCTGATTAGCTCTCAGTAACCCTAAACAGCTATCAGCTGCTCTGACTAACTCTCAGTCACCCTGACCAGATCTCCGCGACCCTGGTTTAAACTCACTTACACTGACCAGCTCTCAGCTGTCCTAATTAGCTCAGTAACCATGATCAACCAGCTCTCCGCAATCCTGGGCACAGCACTAGCATTCTTTAGTCTCTGCCATGGTTGTTAATGGCTTAAATGTGCTCTCGTGGGACTATACACGGGTGGATAAACCTTGAAAAACATTTCGACTACTAAACAGGATCATAACATGATGATTGCAAAGACTTGTGTAATTTGAAAGAGTCAAAAGTAAGGGTTCGGATACACACTCAATCTTGCATGTACAAACAGTTTGTGCAAAATTGGCGTAAAAACTGCATGGTGTCTACACGATAGCGACTTGCATGCGCAAAAAGTTTGCGCATTGATATTTTACCGTCTTCATGTACAGTCAACAAAGCTATTTGGTATACAGGCAAAAATTTTGTTTTTTCGACTGTGCCAATATTTATTTCTAATGTGTGCATTATAACTTTTTAAAGTCATGAAATACTTTACTTTAGTACAGCACACTCACAACATTGTTTAAAAGTAGTTCCAAGTTAGCTGCCTGCATACCAAATAGCTTTGTTGTCTGTACATGCTTAATTGTGCAAATCAATTTTGTACAAACTAGCGCTTTGTGCAAGCCATTTGTGCGGTATACCGTTTTGCCATCTTAACGCACATGTTTGCTTGTACAAACAAGAATTGGTGGAAATAAGATTGAGCGTGTAGCCAAGGCTTAAATCCTCATCGTTCATTATGTAAGTTTGAACACAATATGTCATAAGAATTTCTTCTAAACCGTGTAGTAATAGACTAAAAGAGGGAACTCATAACTGTCATCTGTCATAACTGTCAAATATCTGTCATCGAGGCAAAAAATGATACACAAAACAAACACAAAAAATAAAAATAAAAAAACAAAATACACGCAACTCTTGACATACAAAGACTTAACACATTCACATTTTTAAATGTATCTAAAGGGTGCGCGGCAGTGTCGAGCCAAGTTTCAAGTTTTATAAATTTTGTTCTAGTTTTTGTTGTAAGCAATACATATAATTATGGAAGGCTGTGGATATAGAGAGATAGAAAAATAAGGATGTTTGATAGATAAAAATTTGAAAAGTCAGTTATTTTTTATTTTTTTTACTTAACTGTCCAGAAGGAGGTTAATATCTTTTCAACTCATTTGCTCAAAAAATGCATTTACGAAGCCTGTATACATTGTTCGAAAGTTAAAAATTACGCACCGTACAATGGAACGTACGGTAAAATAGGTACTCTCATCTAAATACCTATTTTACCGCACTCCTCGTTGTATAGCGCCGTGCGTAGCCTTTACGCATTTTATTTTTATTTCCATAAAAAAATGTAAGAATTTCACATTACTAGAATAAATAAGCTCAATGATCGAACCTCCTTGGAAGCGCTTTTGCTCAATACGTTTGTCTCTTTAATAATAAATAGAAAATGAGACGAAATATGTGGTTCTCATTTTCACCACGCGCGCTTGGCGCCATTTGCAAATTCGCGCTATTTTCATATAAGGAATGTCAAAGATTGTTGCGACTTTCCGACTGATATATAAAACAAAAAGTTGTTTCATTACCTATTGTATTGTTTTCTCGCAAATGTGTTGAAAAACTTTTTATGACACGTGTGGAAATTGGTTTTTGCAAACTCGTAACTGTGGTAAGCATTCGTCTACTCGTTTGTAATAACCAAATTACCTCACTAGTATCATAAATAACTATTTATTTCTTGACAACTTTAAAAAAACTTTACCTACTTCGTATACGGGTAGTCAAAGCCTAAGTCTAATAACCAGACTTAACAAGAGGTATCTTGTTATCCAGTTACTGGGTTGGGAAGGTCAGATAGGCAGCCGCTCCATGTAAAATACTGGTACTCAGCTGCGTCCGGTTAGACTGGAAGCCGACCCCAATATAGTTGGGAGAAGGCATATGATGAATGTTGGTCCCATATTACCCCGTTTTTTATATTATTATAGTGTTGTTACCCCATTAATATCCTAAGGAGCAGTGAATGTGCTAAGAGCATGCTTTAACCAAACACAAACAAAATCAATGAAACTAAAACTGACATTAAAATTAAAATATATACAATAAAATGTTGGCTAGAGATGTGAGAAAAAATAAAATAAAATACGTACACGCGTTAGTCGTGTATGTAACTCTATAAATATGGAAGAATATAAATAAATATAGCCGGAAAATAATATACAAGGTCAAATTAAACTAATCGGCTCTCTCGATATCTAAGAAAACAATCATTTTCATAAACCCCGTTAAAATCTTTAGGGTAGACCTTTGGCCAGCATTGAAACAATACAAGTTAAAAAATAATTTTCTTTTTTAGTAGAAAATCATTTTCTTCTATTTTGCCATCATTTACCCATTAATTTAATTTGTCCCTGTATGAAAAAACATAAATAAATATAATAGCAACAGAAAATATGGATAACTATAGTTTTTACATTCCACGAACGCGGTCCAATCCTCTCAATTTGTAACTTCATTCTTGAATAGTTATCGGCATACATACAAACTATCATACCCTGTATATTTACTGGATGAATAAACAAAAAATCTTTCGCGCTCACTTTTGTTGTAAAAAGAAATATTTCACAAAAGAAGAAGGATCATAATTGCCCCACGTTACTACGCACAACAGACCGAATGGGAGTCTAAGTGCAGGAAATGGAGTCTCTACTCTTGCCCCAAGTTTTACAGCAAGGAGAGAAGTATCTCAAAAAATAATAAGAATAAAAAGATGGTTTACTTCGGAAGGCCATCTTTACAGACAAATGTATAAAAAAATTGCTATGAAAAATCCGTTCAGACGCAGTCAGTATGGTATCTTTTTAAATATATTTTTAGGTTCTTTTCTGAACTGTAGGACGTGGGGCAATTTTAATCCTTCCTCTTTTGTACAAGAGTTCCTTATACAACAAAAGTGATTTTTGTGAAGACTTGGGGTAATTTTGTATGAACCGTGATACTTCTATTTTCATACTTATTTGATCCAACGGTTTTGGCTATAATCTATCCGTCAGTGATTCATTGACTGTTTGAATTGTAGAATGTTCATTAATTTCATTCATTTATTTCATTAACAATTTTTACATTGTATCGAAATTTTAGACTGTATTATAAATTTAAAATTAAAAGAATTACAATATAAAACACTATAAAAGATTATTGAAACAAATAATTATAACAGATTATTATAACATTACGGTAACCAAAATAAATTCATTAAAAAGTACAATATTAGCAATTCCTTGTTATAAGTTCTCCGGTAAATAGCAGTGACATAAGGGTCAAAGTCGCGCGCTCGTGGATTGCAAGAACTATAATACCTGCGTTTGGAGTTGTGTGTGCATTTGCTCTGTTTACGTAAAAATCTTTAAAAATGTTATGTCTTTGTATATTTACCGGACATTACGCGCGACGACTGGGAGGAATGCATATCGACTAAAACGATACAAAACAGTTTAATTTCATTTTGATTAAAAAATAAATGTTAGATTTTTTTATTTATTTATTCAGTTATAATTAGTGATCGGATAATCAGGCGCCAATATACCTAAACTTATTTTTTATTCCCACGAAAGTATTATACGGACATGCTTTTCAGAATCCCGGATCCCGGAATCGTTCGAATTGTAATTTTTTATAGGTATTCCATTTGTTTCGAATAAAATAAAGTTACTAAATCAAAATAACCACTGCTATAATTTCATTAAGTTTGTTATAGATGTTTTTACAAAATTGTTCAATCCCGGGAACCTGGGATTACTTATTTATTCAGAATGGAATATCCACATTATTCTTTCACGGGAAGAAGTTTAGGTATATAAGCGCCCGATTATCCGATCACTGGTTATAATGCGTGATAATATCCAGTTATTGCGCGTAATAACCGCAAAACAGGATTATATTATTTAAATTATATATTTAAATTTCACTTTAAGATCTGTTCAAAACTTTAAAAAAGCTATTTGCAAATCTCAGTAGAGTCTGAGTCTTTAATAAAACTTCTTTAAGATTATTAAA
The DNA here is from genome assembly GCA_002192655.3 of Mamestra configurata. Lineage (NCBI taxonomy): Eukaryota > Metazoa > Arthropoda > Insecta > Lepidoptera > Noctuidae > Mamestra > Mamestra configurata. The sequence continues at coordinate 153,042 of NDFZ01005108.1, read as the reverse complement.
AAAAAACTGGCCAAGTGCAAGTTGGACTTGCACACGAAGGGTTCCGTACCATAAGCCGAAAAAACATGATTCTTGAATGCCTTTTTTTTATTTGTTGTTATAGCGGCAACAGAACTACATCATCTGTGAAAATTTCAACTGTCTAGCTATCACGGTTCATGAGTTACAGCCTGGTGACAGTCTTAGTAATACCCCCGTTTTTACCCTTTGGGTACGGAACCCTAAAAACGATAGCATACTATTCAGTCAGTAACGAAAATTTGTTAATCAGATTTCCCAGCGGACACTACCAAAGAGAATGGCCCTCAAACCCAGTAACAAAAACGAAACTCACGTATATTGCCCCCGGCCTCCATCTCTGCCTTCATCAGCTGGAGATCCAAGGTAGCTTCCTCCAGCTTCTCCCGACACTGTTCTAACTCCATCTGCAATGGAAAACGTATCGTCATCATTTCATTTTTATTTATTTTCCTTTATTGGCCAATCAACAATTGTTTACACTGTAAATATTTAAAGTAATTATCAACTGTAATCTAAGGTTAGTGTAACAATTTCTTACAGCTTAGCATACGTCTATTAGATCGAGTTCCAAACGTCGAGATCCGAAGACGTACGAAGGTTTTCGACATCGGAAAACGAATTGCGGAACTAAAATGGTGCTGGGCAGGACACCTGGCAAGGCGCGGTGATGATAGGTGGAGTAAGGCAGTGACCGAGTGGCGCCCAGGACTGGAAGAAGAAGTGCTGGTCGGCCGGAGGCGAGGTGGGCGGACGACATTGTAGCCATCGCGGGTAGAACCTGGATGAGGCTGGCACCGGAGCGTGGGGATTGGCACAAGAGAAGAGAGGCCTATGCTCAGCAGTGGGCGAAGTCGGGCTGTGGATGATGATGATGATAGCACCGCATACCCCATAAACATATTAGATGTGCCACAAGCACTGTACTATAGTAATATTAATGTCCAATTAGGTAAAACTACAAAAAAGAAACAATTTTAAATTAACATTACGTGTTGGAATATAAAACTAACATGAAAAATCATCAAATCATCCGCCGAGCCTCTTCAAAACTAGATAGATATTATGTAGAACTATGACGTTCAAAAAGTGCTGGCACTCAGCCTAATTTGAATAAATGTCTTTTGATTTTGATACACTGGTCAAAGCTCCAAAGCCTTTTTCTTTTTGAACTGATAACTTTTTATGGGAGGGTAAACCGCTTCGTAACGTAACGCGTTACGGCGCCAGTCTGTCTGGCTTCCCTTACTCTCACGCATACGGCAGCGGTAGGCAGGCTCTTCCTCTCTCACTCTAACCCACAGCGCTAGTCGTATTTCGGACAGACGCTTCCCATATTAAATAGTTTAACTTAGATTAGTTTAAGTTATCACTTCTGTCGGGCGTCCCGAGACGCACACTTTTCTTTTTTTAACGATGTGAAATCATCAAATGACTTCTTCCGCTCTGGGAAGAGTGGAAGGGCGTGTCAGACTCTTAGGGACTAAAACTCATCCTTCTAAAGCCCTCTGCGTTCCAGGGCCGCGGTGACTCTTACGAACAAATCCTTGTACCCTGTCAGGCTCTGTCCCTAGCGGGCCCCGTCTCCTATGCTGACATCTGTTAGAGGCGCGCGTGGAACACAACGCGCCATCGACCCGGGCCTGGTGGTGACCGGACAGCGAGCCACCCAACGCTCGCCGTCCGCAGGCCCGGGCTATTAGGTGGCCGGAGATCGCCCTGCGACTCCGGACGCCTGGGGCGTCTTCTTCTATAAAAGCTCCAAAGCCTGTCGGTTACACTTTGGGGAGTGCGTCGGAATTGCCTGTTCCATCTTCGAACAACGAGACGTACGGCGATGCGCCACCGGCCGAGACCAACGGCTTAACGTACTTTTCGAGGCACGGAGGTGTCTCGGTATGTTAAGTCGGTCACCCATCCAAAGAACGACCTCGGCAAGCTTTGTTTAACCTTGAATATCCGTGCGACTGTGGTTATTTAGCTTATAGGGGTATGCGGAACAGAGTGTAGTCTTGCAAACCTCCATTGAAAAGGGAGGATCCTCCGACCAGACGGGTGTTGTGTCTGGTGGGCAAATGCCCAATGGATTTGTACATATACAACAGCCTAAATATCAGGGCTGTTGTACATGTACAAATCGCACGGAAAACTCTGATACCGCAATGCAGGGTTTGTATAACATAATTTGTATATGACGTTATAGATGTCACCACGTTAGTTTTTTATGCGGTATAAATACCGCTACAAGCTCCTCTGGATGTCAATTCATTAAATAGTCAGTACCTGTAATGCCTCCGCCCGTTCCTCCGCCATCTCCTTGTCTAAAGCAGCCATTTCAGCTGCCTCTTGAAGTTCGGCTGTCTCGTCGTTATGAGTTTCAAGAGCTTCTTGGGCTTCGCGGACCTGTAATGGAAAAGTTTAATATATAAGCATAACATCTTAGAGGTTACTATTAATCCTCAATCTCTCTCCATCTGGGCTAGAGAACAAATCAAGGATCCTACGTTAAAGATCAAAAGCAATTGTATGTGTGTCTTACCTCTGTTCTTGTCCCGATGAATGTTTGTTTGTTCTTCTTTCACGCAGTAACGGAGCTACGGATCGACGTGATTTTTTGCTTAAAGATAGTTCATATACCGGAGAATAACATAGACTAATTTTAGTCCCAGAAAAATACACTATTACTCAGGAATAGACCACCTAAACCAGACCATAGTATAAAGAGAAGGGAAGTAGGCTATCTCCGGCCCAATCCGCGATATAATTGCCTACTGTCTTAGGGTTGTCACTTTTAGATAAATTTTAATTCAGTGCCTATAAATTGGACACAGACACCCAAACACACAGCAATACGTTCTCCTGCGATTATCAGACATTTTGGTTTCATTTAGCGGTGCCGAAAAGCCGCGACGCGCGAACCTCGTGCAGTGTTAGCCCCGACTGGCGCACTGAGAAACGGGTCGAGATTTTGTTAGTGTGCGTGCGTCGATGCATAGATACTATGGCGCACACATACAAGCCGCGCATGGTGCGTTTGTATGAAGATAACCTACTTCTTCTCTTTATACTATGACCAGATGTTGTCTCTCCTCTCACCCTACTTTGTTCACGTAAAAAAGCAAGGATCCTATTAAAAAACTGGCGTGTTTTTTTACCTCCTGCTTTGCCCTCTGCAGGTCTCTTTGCAGTTGGGCCTGTGACTCCATAATCTTGGCCTTGAACTCGTTGGCCTGGTCCAGTTGCAGACGGAACCGCTCCAACTCTCGCAGTTTCTCCCGGTCTTCGGCTCGCCGGACTTTCAGGGTTTCGAGCTTCTCTTTCAGATCTTCTACTTCGGTCTTTAGGGTTGTTATCTGGAAAAAAAAATAATGGAAGTTAGTGTAATGGAAGTTCATCAGTATCATGTCTTACGGTAAAAACATCCAATTTTCATTGTATAGACTCAATCAATTTAGCATTGTATAATTTCATGCTGTAACGGCACATGTGTGAGTACTGTGTACCTTAAACTATAATTTTCTTTGACTTGAATGTCAAAGCGGTTGAGAGTGTCATGCTCACTCAAAAGTCTGGCTGATGGTGCTGGATCATTTGGCGCCTTTCAAAGTGGTTGAGCCGAATGGTGCTAGCGCAGGCGTCATATTGCTGAGCGAGTGCCGTCAGCTAGGACTGGTCATGTCTCAGGTTTATTTTAATAATTTGGTCTTTGCATTGTTGCTTTTTTTTAACGTCGGATGCTTTATCGTGCAAGTCATTCTACATAATAATTATCTTCTGTACACTAAAATAATTTATGATTTTTTTTTTTTTAATGAAAGGGTATTGATGCACAGATTTGTCATCAACTGATACTCAAATGCGATTTCCTGCTGTACATTGCTTGTTTTTAAAGCTTTCTTTCACCATATCTCCGGTATTACCTTCCATTTAACCTTTTAAACGCCATTGTCACGTATACATGACAAGCAAGCGCGTGACCTGTACGCTAAACGTCAGAAATATGTGACAAAAAGTTCGACGAATTTGTGGTTTGGCGTCGGGGGCACGCTGATGCGTTTATGCTCTGGCGTTCAAAAGGTTAAACTTCTGCCCACTTGAATTGGTTGAGATTGAGGGAAGCAGTACAAACGATTCAATTAAACAACTACAGACCTCCTGCTGTGCCTGAATGTTGGCTATCTTATCTTCCATACTGCTGCTCGCCGGCTGTGGCGACGTGATGCTCTGACCAGGAGTGTACTGAGGAGTCAGGGTTTCCACGAAGCCAGTCTGGAAACAGAACATTCAAGAGATTAGTATTTTTTTTTTTTATTAGCCTGCACTTGTGTCCCAAGGAGGCCTTTGTCCTGCTGGGCAAAGGCCTCCCCTTTCTCCTTCCAAATCTCTCTCTCTTGGGCGATCTCTGGCCAAGTCTGCCCCTCAAACATGTTGAGATCGTCACCCCACCTTCGCCGCGGTCGACCTCGACGACGACGTCCTTCCTCAGGCGACCAGTGAGTGACGACCTTCGCCCACCTGTCCGGGTGCATCCGTGCGACGTGGCCAGCCCACTCCCACTTTAGCCTGGCCGTTTTCTCCCCAACATCTATTACTTTAGTTATGGAGCGCAGGGTGGTGTTTCTAACGCGATCTGTTCGCTTAACACCATAATAGGTGTCAAGAGTTATAACATAAAAAATGTTGGGTGCACCTCGACAAAAGCTACGACGCGGCTCTCTCGGTGGTGGGCGAGGCTTGCTGGACGCCAANCGCCAAGTTGAACTCACCTGGTTTCTAGCTATGCATCATGGACATATGACCCAGCATGGGCCATCATGGCTCAGCATGGACCATTGTACACTACGGCTATTGTCCATCAATGATCAAAGTAGAGACTACTACGCTAGACTGCTGGCCAATGAACTACGCGACGTATACTCAGCGTTTAAGCAGCTTTCTCGCAGAGTTTACGCAGCGTTAAAACACACTCGACAGCTACCCACCTCGACAAAAGCCGCCCTCTTCCCCTGGTCCGGCGACGCGGCCCTCTCGGTGGTGGGCGAGGCGTATGACGTGAGAGACTGTCGGCTGCTGGCCAGCGAGGTGCGCGAGCTGGAACCGTCCTCAAACCTTAAGGGCGCCAGTCTGCTGGACGCCGAGTTGAACCGACCTGACATTCTGACAGCCTTCGTACTGATTTTAGAAGACAAGAGAAGGTTTAATTTTTTGTCAAGCAAAAATATACCCTGACTTGGAGAAATAAGGGTAAGTTTTTGCAAAAGTCGGGTGGTTTTACTTCTTTAGCTGTACTTCCAATCTATCATGGAGATAATTTGACGATGATTTTAAAATTCCTGAACTCAATAGATACAAAGAACTGACTATGGCATAGTCAGGTAAAAGGTCACTTGACCTTCAGAAAGAAAGAAAGAAACTAGTTTCGAGGTGGTTTGTGCCTTTTACTTACCACATACAACTTAATCTTTAAAAACTTCGGATCATGGGTAAGCTCGCTCCATCGTCGACTTTGTCTCTGGTATCTATGACCTAGACTAGAGTCAAGAGCAAACCCATATTAAATAAATAAAAAAAAAACATCAAAATAAATCTCAACTTCGCTAAATGATAGATTGGAAGTTAACAAGAATAGTACTCCTGTCATAAATTTCAGGTTCGTTTCAACTCAGCAGTTCGTCATGCGATATACAAAGCAAAGCTTATACAAAATGGCTGCTGTCAATTTCATCACTCCGAAATCAAGCACTCTCCTTCACAAAAAAATCGACACATAATGTCCGTCGAATGTCAGTTCTCAGCCATTTTGTATAAAGCTTACATCGTAAGCGAGACAGATGGATAAAGCGGACAGTTTATTTCGATTTACTCCTATAATATTTTCACGTATACAAAAAGCAGTAACTTCATAGACTTGTCTTGAACGACTGAACAAATTTGTAAGCAGCCCAGCCTAAACAGAGATGTTGCAGTATTGTTCGAAAGAGTTACCGCGGCCCTGGGGGGCTACTCTTTAGGCCCAAAGTCCGTAGTTTCGGGCTTAGTTGCGGGCGTATTCTACTCCGTATCACCTTTTTTTTTTAAGGATGGGAAGTCATCAAATGACTTCTTCCGCTCTGGGTGGAGCGGAAGGGCGTGTCAGACTCTTACTGACTAAAACCCATCCGTGTTCCTTCTAAAGCCCTTTGCGTTCCGGGGCCGCGGTGACTCTTTCGAACAAATTCCGCAACCCTGGCAGGCTCTGGCCCTAGCGGGCCCCGTCTTTTATGCTGACATCTCTTTGAGGCGCGCGTGAAACACAACGCGCCATCGACCCGGGCACTTCGTATCAACTAACCACTAAGAATAAATGACAACACGATTTGACAGTTACTGTCAAATCGTGTTGTCATTCATTCTTAGTTCGGGTTCGGAACTATTCGTAAGACCGTAGGCGATACGGAGTAGAATACGCCCCCAACTAAGCCCGAAACTACGGACTTCGGGTTTAAAGAGTTGCCCCCCTGGAACGCAAGGGCATTTGAAGGAACACGGGTTGGTATGTCGTTTTGTGGCAATTAAATACTTTCTTTTTCTTCTTTGTTCTGTTCTGGCTGTTTAGGCTTTGTTTTGTGGATGTGAAATCACCAAATGACTCCTTCCACTCTGGGTAGAGCGGAAGAGTGTCAAAGTGTTACTGACTAAAACCCACCCGTGTTCCTTCAAATGCCCTTTGCGTTCCAGGGCCGCGGTCCCTCTTTCGAACAATTCCGCAACGAAAGCATACTGCCTACAATTTTATTCACTCGTTCAAAACATACCTTGAAACATGACATACCAACTACGCATACGAACATAAATAGCTGACCAACCTAATATAAACTGGAATTTGTTAAACCTTTTTTCGCCGGACTTTTTTTTCACATATTTGTGACGTTTGGCGTACAGGGCACGCGCTTGCTTGTCGTGTATACGTGACAATGGCATTCAAAAGGTTTAGGAATAAAAGAAAAACAATTAATAAAGCCGGTCTATTCTGTCAACATCTCACCGTGTAGACTTAGGTGGAGTGAGCTTGAAGTGAACTGTCGTTCCATCTTGTTTGTATAAATTGACAGCTCACTTCACGTTCACTTTACCTGAGTTTTCACTGTGAGATGTTTACAGAATCGTAATGCTAGTCCACTGCCACCAGTTAGACATACAAAGTTGGAAAACGGCTAGACAGATTGCGAAAAAATATTCAAGTTTATATTCGGTTGAACAGAAATACAGAACTTCACATACATTTAGTCACAAAACCAAAATAATTATGCACTTACACGTTAAAAGAACAGATAAAACTAATATAAAATAACGTAAAAATAATATGTGCGGCATGAAACGAAGCTGTGAACTTATAATTAAAATACAATTATTTAAATAATATAAATACAGAAGGTGTTTGTTATTTGTGTCCAATATAATAAAAAAATTACTAATGGAACTTCTAAAGGAGAATTTCTAATCCTTTTGGATTAGCCTCCTTATGGTGCATAAAAACTATTTAATATTCACCAACTAATTTTCCAAAGAATAAATTTAAAAAAAAAACATAATATATAATAAACAATTCTTGTACATTGGCCACATATAAAAAGACAGCCTGTATAACAATTTAAATGCAACACAAACTCTACCTTAATAAAAACCATTCTTTAGTATTACAAGTTAAGTTAATTCTTAAATACAGCATGCATGCAATTATTTAAAAAACTTAAAAAATAAAATAGTGCAACTAAAATTTAAAATAATATTGTAGAATTTGTGTGAGGATCATGTTGACAGATATTTTTAAATAATTTGTTTAATCCCACAACCATTCCATGTAATGTTAAAAAATCATAATACACACTCAAAACATTCTACAGCTGATGCAAAAAATATCTGACTCGATGATTTCATATAAATGTTTTCGGTCTTAACCCGGCGGGAGTGTGGTGTGGAAAAATTACATAGAGTATGTGGTGGGGTGTAACATACCCCACGGAACAAAACGTCTTCTATCTAAGTATTTCTCTAAAATAGTACAAAATTATTCCTAAGTATTATAAATGAGAATCCCTATAACAAGAAATTAAACAAATAAATACATATTTTTAATACTTTTATTACTTACTTAGTAGTTGAACAATTTGACAACTTTTTGGTGACAAAAATTTACTTGCGCTATTAAAATATTCATAAAATCAACTGTAATAATTAAAACAAAATAAAAACTTCTAAATTAACAAAAAATGAGATCTTCTTTCAATTAAAATTAAAAACCACTTATAGAATCAAATGGAATATCTTAGTAAAAGGCCTCGCCGTCAGCACAATTTTTGCAAGAAAATATTGCATGTTCTAGGCACAGTGATTTTCTGCAGCTTGCACAGACATGTTTTGTCTTCCGATCTGTTTTTCGAGGACAATCCGCACATCGAGCATATCGTCCGGAACTGTTTTCCACTGCTGGGCGCAATGGCTCCCCCATCTGTGCAGAAATTCTTTGGCGAATGTTAGATGGGATATTTTTCTGTGTTTGTCGCAACTGCAGATGTTTATTCAACAAACTCAATCCCAAACTACGGAGGAATTCTGTTCTTTTACTAGATTTATCAGATTTCTATCAGATTTATATCAGATTCAAGCTCATGCTCACTGCAATGATCAAATTCTTCGGTAGAACTTGATTCATCTGAAGATTCGGCTAAAACTTCATCAATAATGCTTCTTATACGTCTTTCATCTGCCTCCAGTGCCATTTTTATTCAAAAACTATAAAAAATGAAAGTATACATAAATACATATACTAAAAAAAAAAAAACGAAAACAATACGCGAACTATGTGGCGGGGTGTGACTTACCCCACGGACGTTAACGCACGTGCACTCCAATCACCAGCCGGCGTAACACTGAGATCACGCCACTATCCCCTCCCGCAACCCCTTACCTCCAGCTACACGAAGCCGCGAAATCTAGTTGTTTTCAGTTAAAAAAATATACGTAGGTAAACTAGTGCTGGGGTATGCTACACCCCACCACACTCCCGCCGGGTTAAACTCTAATGCACCTTACAACCAGGACATAAACGTAAATTTTGATATTTTATGGCCATAAAGGTCTTTTAAAGGAGACTGTTTGGCAAATAAGTTTTAAATTCATACTTCATAATTTAAGTATAGGTGCAAGAATCCATAATTATTTCTTATTAATTTTGTTACATACATGTGTACATAATGAATTGCAATTGATAAATTAGTTAAAAAGAGTTTCTTTTGAATAATACCACTTCTAAATCTAAAGTTAATAAAATAAAAAAATATATATATTTATTTTTCCTTCAATAATACCAAATTCTTACACCTTACGCCTCGCTTAGAGTAAAACTAACGCCTCATTTTGAGGCACATCTTCAACAAAACTGCTAACAGCCTCCTTCAAAATAATATTTATTATTTATTTATTTACTCAATAAATTGCTCAAATAAATAAATAACTAAGCTAATCACCGCATACTATGTTACACAGAGCACCGAGAAGCCATGGCGACTACGGCTACAGACATCATTGTTAAACTTGTGACAATATGTACAATTGTACAGATCTCCGCTTATTGATTCACTCCTTGATGATATGCGTCTATTCACCCATTTGCACAACGAAACAGTTGACCTTGTAACATAGGCCAACTGTTTCGTTTTAATAGTAACTTGTAGCAGTGTTATCGAAAACTGTCCATTTGTCACAAATTCAAATATCCCATTCATATAAGTAATTAATAGTGTGGATTTTTATTTAATTTTAAGTTATTTTGGCCGATCATGTTATCGGTAGGAACAAAATGTGGCCCAGAAAGACAAAGAGGTTGAGTGTGGCTGGTTTAGAGCCTCAGGACAAGAAGATGATGATATAACAGGCGATACTTGGGCTATGCTCACTTTGGTCAAATATAATCGTAATGGCGTCTCTAGCCGGTACCGACTTGCGACTCAGTGCTCCGTAACGTTACATCATATCTTTACCTCGACATAGACAGAGTGCCCGCTTTGGTAGCCGCGGGCGACGCCTTCCGACGCACCCTTCGCAACCACCACAGTTAGTTCGCACACTTGTTAAACATTTTATTATTGTTTTATATAGGCAAAGTGATGGCGCGGTTGAAAAATAAAGGGAAGTATTAAATGAGACAAAAAAGTATTAAAAATTATGCCTTGAAGAGTAATGAAGGAGACCCAGCTTATATGACCAATAACGTAAGCCATATGTCGTTGGAAAGGTTTTTTTAATATTCTACAACTTTTACAATGACGGCAAGTATCGAAAATCGTTGAAGTTTTATTTTATTTGGCCATAACTTTTTTCCCACAGCGATAACAGCAGCTTACTTGCCGCCACAGTAAAAGTTGTAGAATATGAAAAAACCTTTCCAACGAAATATCGCTAAACGTTATTGCTCATATAGGCTGGGCTCTATACATTTTTGCCGGTGCTCCTTTAACCTGATCTCTCTCCGGTCGTCTCGGATTGCAGTCCGATCGGACTATGAGAGTTAAGGAACAGAGAGTGCACCTATGTTTGCTCACACACTTGTGCACCAAAATATATCCTGCGTACCTACTTAGCTAATTTCCCAGCGTGATCAAAATTCGCTCGGGAGATATTAAATTGCAGCATATTTTAAGTTATTAAAATACAGTAATATTTTCCTCAAAACTCGCAGACCCACACTAATTGGAAGACGGGGATGGGGAATACCTCTGCTTTGAAGTGGGACAGTGCAGGCAAGTGAAAAAATCTTCTTTATTTTTATCTAGATACTTTTGGTGGGTTCTAGTTTTTCTTCAATCTTAATAGGTGTACATGTAGCGGCAGCAATGCCGCCACAAGAAAAAACTAACAAAGCGAAATTTGTACGGCAACAAAAAGAAACGCAACGCCATCTATCCTGCCAGCAGCTAACTACTAACGAAATCCTGCATCGCGGTATCAGAGTTTTCCGTGCGTTTTGAACATATACAACAGTCCGAACATCAACTATCGAGCAGTTGTCCACCAGACACAACACCCGTCGGGTCGGAGGATCCTCCCTATTCTATGGAGGTTTGCGGGACTTTACACCCTGTACTGCATACCTCTATATACATATAATAAAATTATTCTATATATTTATGTATACTTCTAACAAAATTAATTACTCTCCATAAGGCATATATTTTACCTTCCGCCTCGTTTTAAGGTAGACTAGGATGGAAATAACTTCAAACACTGATACTAAATCTTAACGTTCCATCACTTTACCTAAAGACAGTACAATTAAAACAAGTCAGATTAATATAACATTCAAGAAATAGTCATTTATACAAAAGTATAAATATGTACAATTTACTCAAAAGTATTGCAGAAAAGTGAATTACATACACAAATACTGGGTATAGCATTCATATGAATAATTAATACTTTACTAACTTAATTATAAGATCCCATGCAACTATCTACATCCCATAGAAAAGTTACTCAAACCGAGGCATACATTTATTTTATGCCTCGACGCAATACATACAGAAAATAAGTCACAGATAGTTTACACCTTTTAAAAGTGTTTCATAATTTTGTTCTTTTTATTTTCGATGAATTTCAGGCGAGTTGCTGTCGTATTTGACGCTGAGTTTTTATTAAAACAATATAACTCTACGCTACGATTAACATGATCAGATGAGCAATTATTAACTTAAGAATTGAAAACCATAGTTTTTAAAAGCTGCTAAATAGCAGCATAGTTATTCAAGATAATTCGATTCCATCCCGAAATTAATGGTTGTGGTTCAGCCGGTCTATTCTGTCAACATCTCACCGTGTAAACTCAGATGAAGTGAACATGAAGTGAACTGTCAATCCATACAAACAAGATGAAATGACAGTTCACTTCATGGTCACTACACTTAAGTTTAAACGGTGAGATGTTGACAGAATATACCAGCTGTATGGTTCGTGTTACATCAAATATACTTGCTTTCGTTTCGAGAATGTAGCATAAACGAACCTTACGAATCCACAACGATTTGCTTCGGTATGCAATTGAATGATTGTGATAACTATGCAGCTGCCATTTTATCTCCGGTAAACTGAGTCAATAGGGTATTTTAATGAAGAAAGCTTATTAGTCCGTCACATACATTTCCAAAGAATATTGGTCACGTATTTCTTTTTTTTTCACAAAAACAAAAAATGAAGACAATACAGTGCGTTGAAGACTCGCGTGACGTCACGCAACAGTACACTTTATACTAAAACGTGACGTCATCAACCCCCACTCCTGAACTTTTATGCACTTTATCTTTATAAATTTTTGTCGATTTGAAGTGGCAAAAAAATACGTGTCCAATATTTTTACTGAATAGAATTATATTTTTTCTATGTAATAAAATACCCGATTGGCTATTGTGTTTTTCAACCAATCACAGCAATTCACATGAGATAATTATGACACTCAATTTTCATGGAGCTTTAAAAAACCAAGGGTAGATTAATTTTGAAAGAAACACGTAGTGTTATTACGACTAATAAGTGGTTCAGGTTACTTTTAAAAGAAGCTTTGGATCTACACAATAATATTAAATAGGACAGAATCTCGAAGCTTAAGCCCAACAAGCAAATTTTCGACATTCGGGGTCGAAATGGAAGGATAACTTAAATCTGGAATAGGGTATTTGACTGTTTTTTTTTTATTATATTCCTCAAAACCTAGAGAACAGACAAAAAATATTGTTTAAAAATCTCAAAAAATTGCGGTATTGTCGGCGTTTTAAAATCTGTTATAAACAGAGACAGCACTAATTGCGTGTGACGTCAATCACAAGTCCCGCCATATTGAATTGAAGCCATCTAGTACAAATTAATTTTTTTGTGACAAGGATAGAAGAATAACTTCAAGTGTATAACTTCTCTGTTTTGCACACTGTTTTTAACATTAAGATTTGTTAAAAAAAAAACGTAATGTTTTTATCATCTATCAAATAAGTATTCATGCATATAGATTTTTCATACCAGTCAAAGGATCGTAAGATGTGCAATAAATAGAGGGACGCGTCGTTCGATCATCGCGCAAACAAAACACACGATCCTCGCCTATATTTTCAGCAAAACCGAAAGGCGCCCTCTGTCGGACGCGACGCCATCAGGACGACGACGCGACTGATCAGCGCGATCAGGTTTGCCGTACAAATGAACGCGACGATCGCGTATTCGCGCGACTATCGCTTTGTATTAGGACGTTTCTGGTTGTTTTTTTTTTAACAAACAGGGAAACCTCGAGATTAAGTTCAAAGGTAACAAAAATAAGTAGTACACGGAAACGTCACTGTTTACATTTATTAAGGCGGGGGTATGGGGTCCTTCCCGATCCGATTACCTGAAGCTTAAATTAGAAAAAGGAGATAGGAAGGTATAAATGCAAGATTTAGATAGCGGACGCAGTAAGCATCCATATGACCACATAGACAGCAGAAAAGCAGGTAAGTACTTGAATTACTTGTAATGTAAAACATTTCTCGAGAATCTTCAGAAAGAAAGAAATACTCTAGAAATATAGAGAATAAGAATTATTACAATAGGCAAGCAAGACGGCAAGTAATGCAAAGAGGAGAAAGGGCAATAAAGGCTGAAAATCGGAACAGTAATTTAAGTCCGACTACATCGACATAAAGTTCATATTTCAATACTCGGAGACAAATCATCGTGCAAGCATTGAAATTGATTCCTTATTCTCGACTACATAAGTATTAAAATACATTGATTTTAAAATCTTTGCTATGCCTTCTGGCGACATAGTAACATGAACCACATCACCGCTTTAACAAAAAATCAAGTGCAAAAGCATATACAGGGTGCTCGATTTCGCTACAGTGCGCTAATTTTTGCTACAGTGCACTAAGTTTTGCTACTCGTACAGTGCGCTACGTTGTGCTAAGTCTATACTCACGTGGTAGGCCTAGACCTCTGCGCCACTGTTATACTAGCGGGGAAAGAAACACACTATCAGTTAGGAACGCTGTTTTTGGGCGTGTTCAGTATTGATATAAATATTTTAATATAATAATCATATAAATATTTTAAAATAATAATTATATAAATATTTGTAATATAATATTGATATATTTATAATATATTGGTATAAAATGTGATTTAAGAGACACCGTAAACCGGGTTATTTTTCAGTGTCTAGCATAATTATTTGGTTTTAAAAATACACTCTTGAAATTGAAAAATAAAACAGCTGCTTCCTACATGTTGCCGAGTAATACGATCAAATATGTATGAACAGCTGATTTTATTTTTGGGAATGTATTTTTGCAAGAACCGCGGCTTGGATTGATACCTGGACTGAAACCTGGAGAATAATTTGACTGGTCATTGAATATTAAACCCGTATAATTGAATGAAGGCAATTATTAATTTTAAACCTATCCAACCATTATGAAGTCCGTTTATTAAAGATACAATATTAAAAATGTGAACACTTTGCATAATTAAAAAAAAAAAAAAAAAAAAAAAAAAAAAACCAAATTCAGATAGCTTACGTAGGTATCTTTGATGTACATTAATTTTCAAAACTAACGCCATAATCCTGAACACGCCCTGGACATTGTTATGTATTTAGAGAACTGATAATGAATATTAAAAAAAAACATCTAATGTCTGAAATATGGTGGTTTTGTCAACAGCCTGTATATTTTATAATGCATTCAAAGCAATTATTTATCACATACTTTCAACCAACTCTGTATCGATTTTTATACGAAAACAAAATATATTATAGAAACATTCTTCGTCTAGTTAATATCTGTACGAATTCATATTCTCAAGATCCCAACAGTGGGAAACAATAATAATTGCTAATTTATTATTATATATATATTATTTAATGCATTCATATCAGTTCCCTAAACATATGAAAAATAGCAAATGTGATGTAGAATATTAGTATTACTAATAACTATAATTTAACACATTCACTCAAAAAGAAAGATCGGTGTTACAAGACTAATAAACACTTTCTACAGTTGTCTACCTTTGATGAACACTACTAAATTACCCCCATTTGTTCTAAATATTTTTCATGCCCCAGTTTTTAAATAATACTATGTAATTACAAAAGTGCATAGAACCTTTACCAGAGACCTTTAAATAACCTAGCAACATTGTTTTAAACCAATAAAAATGTTCTAGCTCTATTCTCATCTTATTTTGTTTTGGTTAACATTTAAAGAGCTGTTTTCTGCAACGTTACAAAAAAAAATTCGTCATTGCATCCTTAAGCTCAAATATTGTGTAGCTAAACCCTTTAATTTGTTTTCAGGCACCATCAGGAATTGACGATGTTGCCAGCAATATTAGACTTAACAAATATTGGTAGAAAAAAATTTATTAAACAACCAAACATTTTTAAACATAAAACAAATTTGTTAATACTTAAAATACACATATCTAAACACATTTTTTTCTATAGAACTTTAATGTTGCTTTCTGATATTAGTAGTAAACTATTTCTAGTTTTCAATCTCATGCTTTTAACCCAGTTATTGCACACACCTTTCTATTTGCTCTAAGAAATAGTGAACTTTTAAGTACCATTTTTCAAGATGTGTAGACAAGTCAATTACTATATACCTAAGTTTAGGTAAATAGTAGATATATATAATATTACCGCTGATGCTATTTTATCTTTAAAATGTATGAAAAATATAATTTCACAAGTTTTCTATTCATGCCTCATTTAAGAGGCCATATATTGCAGTTATTACTATCAAATATTGAAACATTAGTCAACACATCTTGCAAAACAATTCTTCTTGAATTTATCATTAATTATTTGAAACAATCTCTGATTTTCACAATATTAAATCTTGTTAAGGCCATTGTTGCAACTTTATCACTCCGCACTCCAAACGTTTAAGTTAATTCCATACCTGCTAAGCCGTCGATTGGTTGCAGTAGTTTTCGGCTCCTCAGATGGTGTGGTAATAGAAGTCTCCATCGGGTTATCTTCAGGGTCAAGCAACTGGATCTGAGTCTGACGTACAAACACACCGTAGTTCTCTTCGCACTGAAATTTTTAGGGGAAACGTATTTGAATTGAACTTACCGTTTATTCTTTTTGCGAGAATACATCTTTCTGACTTTTGTTTGTTCAAGAGTAATAATTTTAACGAGAAAGTCTAGCTATGGATGTGTGTTAATCAAACACAACTGATGAACTGGTCAAACTTGGCCGAGGTGTAGACCATGACCGTGATTAGGACATGGAATCCTTTTAATCCCAGTAACACACACTTCCGTGGTTTAATTTTCAACTTTGAGGCAGTTGATTCCACAGGTAACACCAGTTAATTAAATCAATTTATTTTAACCCAATATATGCCATGACTTTTAAACTGTATAATACAAAGTGACATCTACAATATTTTTGAAAAACAAAAACATGAGAATCAGCACTAACAATTTAGATTGAAGTGTTGTACTGTATTAAAAGAAATGGTTACATTACATTACAACGGTTTCAACATAGACCTTGTTAGTCAGGACGTATGAAATGTTTCATTGGTTAATTAGTTATTACTTATTAGGTAATAATACTTCAGTGTGTTAAAGAATATCAGTTGGTTCAGTTGTGTCAGTGAATGTGTTAAATTAATGATATTGATGAAATTTAACAGCAGTCTCGCCAAGTTCAGTACACTAAGGCTATTCTGTGGTGGCATATGAATTTAAGGCACCCAAGTCAGGGCTTACAAACTAGAGAGGTAGATTATAGTCTGGAATAACACATAGGATACTTCTTATCCCAGGAGTATGTTCCCTTGGGATAATTGTTGACGTTGGTGCCATGGGCACTTCATATAAAATACTGCTGTATCCAGAAAAATTGGAAACTGACCCCTAAAAGGGTAAGCAGATTGGTTGATTGAATGTAAAGCAGATTCTGCATACTCTGTTGCTGTACCCTATCAAGCATTGCTAGGTTTACGCCAAAGACTTATTCTTAATTTAGTCAAAACCTAAAATGAAGGAGACTTTCTTGGAGCTATATGGTGTCTAATATCTAGAGATGGGTCGTCGACGTATTTCTCGTCAACGAAACTAGACCGTCCATTTCCGTTCATCGACGAGTCGATCAACTAGTTGAATTTGTCGACTAGTTCATGACGTAAACTTTGTTAAGTAGACGTTCTTTATAAATTTTGCAACGACGCGACGCGCGACGTCTAACGTCTATGGGTCGAAATTTCAGCATAGTTTGTCGGTAGACTAGAATAGCGAGCGTAGTCTTGTTATTTTTTTAATACAAAATTTTAATGGATTAGTACCTCAGAATATTAAACATACCATGTATGTAAATAAGTTAAAAATAATTTTACTATTAATATTTGAACTTATTACACTTACACGTGAAACACCATATTGGCATCCTTTTCTTCTTAGAACACAATAAATTTTTACTCCAAAATGGCATTCGGCCCATAGAAATATCAACTCTGCGTGATTAAGTTAGAGGTCAAATTAATTTGCTCGATATTCGTCCGTTGGTGTTATTTTTTCGGACGAATGAACTTGTATTACCCGACTAAGTTCTCGCGTCGGTCGTCGCGTTAAAAGACGACATGAACGTAGTGGAGTCTCAGTTTAGCCGTCTACGAATTCAACTAGTCCGTTGATTATCGGTGAACCGTCGAATCGTTCATTGAACATCGACGGTCGATTTAACTAGTTCGTTCATTCAACGCCCATCGCTACTAATATCCAATACTATAGCCACTAATTTTACATGTTTGAATGACATTGCAAATCAAAATAGTTCAACATGCTTTTAGAAAGTAGAAGTTGGCCTATCAGTAATTTCAGTTTAGATATGTCTTTAACTATTTAGGAAATTAATCCTTACCGTAAAATAAGCATGTCCCCGGACAGTGCCATTGTTTTTCCCTTTCGGCTCGTCCAGGATCACACCAATCCATTTACCAGTTGCAAACGTCGGGTACCCCACGTATGCGACAGATCCTTTCACATCCTTGCCAACTACCATCACACGCTGGCCCAGCGTTAACAGCTTATCCGACATCCTTACTTCTTATTGTCATAAACTGCAATTTTACAGCATAATTAATAAAAATAAAGTTTCTAGACACTGAATTTTCACAAGAGTTTTACTACCTTATTTGGGTAAAGAATTGCAGTTATCGATTAATGAACTGTTTTATAAATCACAGCATACTTTTAATTGACGATTTTCGGTGTATTTTGGTCAGATTTTATTAGAAATCAACCAAAATAGTACTGCAGATGCAATGCAGAAATTCCGACTTTTGTGTTGTCAAATAACTGTCAGTTTGGCAAATTGCTCATCGACATCGACGTTTCGTTTCGTGACTGCTCGGTGTTTGGTAAGTAATGGAGAAATCAAAACGTTGAACAATAACCTCCCCATGAACCAAATAACAAAAATGCCTAAAAAGCAGGGATTGTAGTAAGCAACGCTATTTTAGTTCTGGAAAATCCTAAATGCTCTAAAAAAGGGGTTCATGCTATACCCAACCTATCCCAATTCTATTCAATAAGACTTATAAAGTTACATGAAAGGCTATTTATTGTGTGCCGTCTTCCATAATAAAATAAAATAAAATAAATATCTACTAGTCTCCGTGTTAATTCTATTGATCTAGGTATCTGATAAACCTAACACCTCAAGTACCTACTTACTTGTATGTACTTAGTTATCGTACAACATACATAACGATGGCATTTTTAGTGTATCACTAATCAAAAAACATTTGGCAACTGTCCTTGTATTGTAAACAACCAACTGAACTATACATAAATCAAATACCTACCTATATGGATTTCATTTCATATATCTACCTTCACTTGGTACATAGAACATTTATACCATCTGTAATTCAATTTTTATTTTCAGTAACTCCCAGTACTGCAGCATGGATCATATTATCAGTACCTAACATCCACGGGTAACGTCTCTTCAGTATCACTGAGTTCTTTTCAATACCTAGGATGACTGCAGAAAACGCCTAAATGGGCGAAGTGCGAAATAATAATCATGCCTAGCAATCCATCTTCGGACCATCCATTCTCAGGATCCTGGAGTCCCGGACCTTTAGAAGGCATACGAGGGACCGAAGCCGACTCGTATCAAAGTATACCCAACGATTATCCGCGGACGGTGCAGAACTATCGCAGGTTAAGAAAACAAAGATATGCTAGGCTATGGGTTTGGCTAGCTAAGGTAGTTTCGATCAGGTTCAATTCAATCCATCCTCATAATACAATCATTATTTATTGTAAGTACCTACATACCTAAGAACTTACCAAAAATCTGACACCCATGCATGTATTGCATCAGTCATTAAAAATACCGGGATGATTCAATATATAGTAGCCAGTTCAAACGGTGTCTAAATATGTTTACATTTAGTAAAATGTTTATATTGATGATGTTATATTTTTTGAGCTGAGTTTGTCAAGTAAACGGGGGCAGATAACGATGTATAAATAAAATGCTTGCGTACCTATTGAAATATAACATTGATGCGATAGAGTACCTACGTTTGCTGTTTCATTTTATCTCATTTTTTTTTATTTGAGTTGTGTTAGCTCTTGACTCTAGTCTAGGTCATAGATGACAGAGACAAAGTCGACGATGGAGCGAGCTTACCCAGAAGAAGCCTGTTTACTCTAACTTTGAAGAGATTAGGATTGTATGTAGTAATTTGGGGTCGGCGTAATGTGTCTTCTTCCTCCACATCAAAGAGTACCTACAGTTTAAATTAGAGACTCCACACTTCTCTATTAGTCATGTCATCAGTGGGTGCCCCCTTCTTAGCCATTCATCTTTCAAACATTCCATCCACCCATTGTTTTGTCTTCCACTACTCCATCGACAGACCACACATACTCAAAACATTCCTCACGAAATTTTCATTTTTCTTGAATACCTTCTTTGTTTTTTCCCGTCCTGTTTACAGTATACCGATGTTCGTAGTCTGCCTGCATCACCATGTATCCACCATCACCATCCCATTCTGCAGCAAAGGACACTAAAGCTGACATGGCATGAACTTTAGGGTTCCATACCCTGAAAGAGATAGAGTTTTATGTTCCTTCGATTCTTCGTAAAGCAGAAAATAAACTTGAAGTGTTTGGCCCGGGGTTTACAGGCTTTCCTCCATCGCAGACAAACACAGACTTATAGCAGCGAAGCCTGGGGCATATCGGCCGCAGACAAGCAAGTCCTTCTAATTAATTCCCCTCACCTACCTATCAGTTCTGCTATGGCTATAAATTAACCCTGGTTGCTACCAACTGAATCCATAAAGGTGCCTTCCTAATCCTGTTAATCTCTTACAAAATAACTACTTCTACTATTTAATATTAATCCCGGCTTGTTGACCGCCAAAGATATTCCCTCGGCCTTGTCGTCTTTTAAAATCCCGCGATAGCATCTAAAATTAAAAGCCTGAATTGAACTAAGCTGCATTGATGGGAAATTCCTATTATCTTGTTGCCTTGCCCAGTGTTTTTAACAAACTATGTTCCTACGGACTTGTGAAGATGATAAACACACATAAACGAAAAATCTTTTAATTTTATCGTTATTTAGTACAGTTAGCGTCGAGCCGGTGACCTCACGGTAACAGCCACGCTAAAACGAGGACATGACTCATACATTATAAAGTTTTTCCTGCTTTTATTATAGACCTTATTGCCTTGCAATAAGAAACCACAATGACACTTATGAAACGTGTTAATAAAACTCGATTCCTTCCTCGTTTCTCAGGGGCGATATTCTCAACGACGCATCGATGTTGCTCAGCAACATCAATGCGTCGGTTTTGAATACATCGCCGCGTTGCTAACTAACTCGTTTGTCAACATTATAAGAGCAAGAAATGTAATTCGAAGTGAATGAATTCCTAATTCCTTAGGCGGCAAGATAGACGCCGTGCTCAAAACAATTTATAATAATTATATTATACTTATTTACATTGATACATTAATTAAATAGATCATTAGGTCTTATCAAGTCTTTACTTCCCCTAAATGATTCTGGAAAATATTTTACGATATCAACGGAACTAAACGTTAGTCACCCTACCACATGAGAAAAGAGGATGAGTAATTTGAATGCAGTTAGGGTAAGTAAATAACAAAGCTAAATGGTATTTTTGTACCAAATGTCATAAAAGAGATCAATAAAATACAACGGTCTCACTGACTCCGGTATTCCCAAATTTCGCCTGCAACCGGTAGTTTACCGCATGATGAAAAGGCATTGACGTGCAAACTCTCGCCCGCCTACTTTCACTTACTGTACACAGCATGTCCCGTTAGGTTACCTGTGCCACACAGCACCATACAAAAAAAAACACCACGCTTACAAAAACATGTGTAATCGTTTTATTATTAATTGAATCATTACAGCAATTTAAAAAATACAATGTCGTATAAAACAAAAAGCTATTACTATTTCGTTCAGTTTAATTGCAACTAAGGACTCGAGACGGCGTCGATAATATTTATATTATAACTTTTTACATGGGAGTCGCAAGGCACAGGGCGCGGAAGGCCTATGCGGCCGTGTAATCTCTTCTCTGTAAACGTCTGTGCTTTCTAAATACATATTCGATAGGGTTTTACAAAAACGCGCACGCTCTCATAATATAAGAAGACTGAACGGTGACCATGTTACGTGTGTGCGAGCGCAGGCTCAGAAGCCGTGCACCTTCAGCTGCTCGGGCTTCACAAGGCCCGACTTAGTCAGCCACTGGCAAATGTTCTCGCGCTGGTCGCCTTGCAGCTGCAGCACCTCGCCGTACTCCGGGTGCTCCACGACCGTTCCGTTGCACGCGAACTCCTTCTTGCATGCCCGCACTATCTTCTTCAGGTCATATTCTGACGAGAGGCCCTGCACCGTTGTCAGTGTCTTACGCCCGTTCCGCTGCTGGATTCGGACGTGGACTAGACCATCTTGAACGTCGTCTTCCGAGCTTTTGATAGCATCGGCGAATGGGTCGTATGTGTTCAGATTCTGGATGGACATACGATTGAACTTCGGTGCTCTTTGTTCCACGAAACACTGCGATACTACGCACGTACACGAGTTAACTGTCACTGATAACGTAACGTTCGGTGATGTGTGCTCGCAGAGCTACGACCAATTTACGCAAACTCCAAAATGTAATGGCGGACAAGACCGAAAAATGGAAATGTCACGCGGAGGCGGAAACTATCGATCACTACCATAGACAAACGGATGTTGGCATATAAAACACCTTTTACACGATACTTTTAGTAATAAATATTTGTTTCATATTTTCCGTCCTGCTTTTTGTAAATTACCCCTTCAATTTTGCGTACAATTTTGGCACATAGTCGTCATATTTGGCAACGTAGAAATTTCCAGCAACTGGGCTTCCAAGTTTGTATTGCTGAGCGAATTTAGCAATGGAAAACTTTCCTCTTTTTTCGCCAGAATTATTCGGCAATTTATTTAGTTTGGAGAAATTACATTTTTCTGGCTGTTTGTAAACTAAAAATACATAGCGATGCAATCCGGTTCCTTTCGGTGGGCCTGAACCGATGTAATCAGATAGTACTTCGCCCTTGCCTAAGTTTGAACCAAGAATATTTCCAACAAGCCAGTGGTGCCACTCACGGAATTTAGGGTCTTCACGGCTGGGAGCATCAGGATCTACCATAGCCAGTAAATAATATTCTTGTTCTTTAGCAGCCCATGTCACTGTAGGTTGATCTTTAACTTGGGTGGGCGTCAGTTCATGGCCGGTCTCTACCGCAGCGCCATTTGGGTACTTTATTGTCAGCAACTCGGTTGGTACTATATTTATCACATCGGGTACAATACATTGCTCTTTGAAAAGGGTTTGAAACTCTGACATCATAGCTTCTACTACTCCAAATTCACATAAAACAACAAGCACCAAAAAAAAAATTTGTTTGAATCAGTTTTTTACGCAATGGCTTATGAAAGACTTTTCAAATATCATTTCAACAATTTTGACAGAGAACGTTGCTTAGTTACTGGCATCACCAAGCATTGATGCTAAGTCTATGATGAAAGCAAATTGTCTTTTTATTTCTAAAATCTATGAATTATTTTGAAGCTATTTCTTCGACCAATTAATTATTTACTTTGAAAATGTTTTACACTTTCATTTGCGTATTCACACACCAAAACTAAAACATGTAGAAGTGGCTTTATTTGAAGGCTTTGGTAAGGTTTGTCTATGCTGTAACCGGAACACGGATAAAAAAATATTTTTCATGTTCGGATACACAATGCAAATAAAAAATATACACAATATGTTCACAGTTCATGCTTGCCGCTGATAAAAGGTAAAAATTAAAACATTTCTCTTTTTTTGCAAGTATTGGCTAATCAATCAGTGTATCTGAACCAAATAGTACTATATCTGAACTGTGTGGTACAAAATGGGCATGGTGTTGTTTGAGTTGATCAAACCCAATATGGGCCATTATATGTTTCTAGCCACAGACATGATTCGATTAGGCCATTAGGTATTTAGTTATTGTAATGCCCTCGGCCGGCGTCCAGATGGGCGGACGACATTGTTGCCATCGCGGGTAGAACCTGTATGAGGCTGTCACAAGAACGTGGAGATTGGCACAAGAGAAGCGAGGCCTATGCTCAGCAGTGGGCGAAATCGGGCTGTGGATGATCCGAGTTCCTTCTAAAGCCCTTTGCGTTCCAGGGTCTCGGTGACTCTTTCGAACAAATTCCGCAACCCTGGCAAGCTCTGACTCTAGCGGACCCCGTCTTCTATGCTGACATCACTTCGGCGCGTGTGAACACAACGCGCCATCGACCCGGGCCTACGGTGGCCAGGGATCGCCCAGCGACTCCCGACGCGTCTCCTCCTGTTGCGGCGGTTGGGGCGAAGGCCTTGCCTTTCCCTCGCGCGGCCCGCCTCCTCCATCGCTAGCATTAGTGTTTCTGCCAAGGGGTATTATGGTACCTATTTACTAAGTTACTGAGTAGTAGATCAGATAGTAGTCGCTTCTTTAAAGGTACAGGTACCTACTCACTTGTCTACTACCACCCTGATGCTGCCCGAAGCTTGGGGTAAGCAGCGATCTTTACCGTTGCGAGGCCTCGGGCGGCAGACCTATTTGATATTTACATTATTATGAATTACAAATAGGTCATTCTGATTATATTTGCAACCGCAAACAATCAGA
This sequence comes from Mamestra configurata, assembly GCA_002192655.3. Taxonomy (NCBI): domain Eukaryota; kingdom Metazoa; phylum Arthropoda; class Insecta; order Lepidoptera; family Noctuidae; genus Mamestra; species Mamestra configurata. Next base: position 128,742 of record NDFZ01005108.1, on the reverse strand, counting down.
AAAAAATATTTTATTCTTAGGCCTTCCTAACAATTTTAATAAAATCACAATGGGCTAAAAATTTTCAAGAGAAAAATTGCAATGCTTGAAACGGATCTTTGCTATGAAATAACTTCTAAAAATATAAAACTTTTCAAGGTTTTTTGAACTCAGGTTCCGCGAGGTGGGGGCCACGGGACCTCGCTCAAAAATGTACTCTCATACTCTGTGCCTCGCTCTTACAGGGATGCAAGAGCGAGGCCCCGGGCGGCTGCCCTGCTCGCCACCCCCTAAGGCCGTCACTGCTTGAGTTAGTTATATTTGAGGACAGGACAAAATACACAGTATTATCAATGTTACAAATTTTTATTTCATATTATAGGTACCAAAAATATTTTGATATAGGTACACACATTTGAAGTCTCTATGTTAGTTCAGTCTATGTAACATTATCATTAATTTTATGGCTCTTGTGCTTATAAATATGGCACCAGATTTTGCCAAGTGTTATCTAAGAATAGAATAGAATATTCATTTATTTGCTCAGAATGTAGGTTTTTACAAGGATACTTTTACATTCCACCATTTTGGCATGCAAACATAGATGCAATTCATCATCAAACATACAAGTGTTGATCTACAACTAAAATGTATCAGCCAGAAATTCCGATATGGAGGAGTAACATTTATTTAATAGAAGTAAAGTTAGTTTCGTTTTCAAACTTCTTGTTACCCAGTTGCTGGGTTGTAGACATCAGATAGGCAGTCTCTGCATGAAAATTTCAAGTACTCAGCTGCAGTAAGTTGCGTTTTGACTGCAGTAGACGGGTAGCTGGACCCAACATAGTTGAGAAGAGGCTACGCAGATTGATTTGTCCTTACAAATATGTTAGCCATTACTAAAACATGTAAAATGTTAAAAACATACATATTTAGTCTGTAATATGCATTATATGGAAAGAAAAAAATGCAACAAATGTTTATAAGTTTCTATCAAGTTCTGCTACAGCTTATAAAATCAATACTGTAATGCCCGCATTATCTAAGGCTATTTTGTCAAGCTTTAATTTAACACTTTCGGTGCCCAGAACTCAGAATATGGGTCGATCAATCATTTGTTTATGTGCCCACAACTCGCATCCGAGTACTCGGTTGTAAGTAGCACGCAATATCCTGGTTTGGTAAATACAAAAATGTGGATAGTTCTTATAGTTAATTTACTATACTCTATCCGTTTAGGTAGTTAACTAAAGGTAAACAATCTTGATGTGTCTTTTTACACAAATTCATATTAAACAAATAAACTACTTTTCAAACTTATGGTTCAATTGATTTAGTATTCGTTACTGTTGTATTTACTTTGGTTTTTACTTGCATTTTATTTTTAAACTGAGTTTTTAAGTAAAAAGTTACATCAAGATTGTTTACCTTTAGTTAACTACCTAAACCGATAGAGTATAGACCTGATTCATGTTGAAGAGAGAAAAAACCTGAAAAAAATACAAGTAAGGCTCCATTTAAAAAGATGGTTAAACTTTTAGAAATTATTCAGAACACCAAAGTAACGACAATGGTTAAAAAAATTAAGAAAAATACATTAGATACTTAAATAAAAGAAAAAAAAACAGCTACTAAATTACAGTACAGCACTGAATTACAGTTTGTAAAACTTGCCTGATACTGTGTTCAGTGTGTACTTGCGCGGGAATACTGTGTTCACTGGGGCCCGGGCAAACATGATTTGAACACTGATTTTTTTTTCAGCCTCAGCTCTGTGTCCCCAGTAGCACCCAGAGGAAAGTATCTGTGAAGCACTAATGTGTACCCTAATATGAGACTACACTCTTCTGCGATTACAAGTTCAAGATGCTAAAGGGCAGTATAAGGCTTCATAATGATACCTTGGCTTAGGTAGTCCTAAAATTCTTAATACATGTTTAACAGATCTTATTGTCTCTCACAGAAAGGATGCCTGTTGTGTCCCAGAGGCGGGAATATCATAGGGGGCTTATGCTACATACAAAATATTAGGGTAATTTGGTACACCAGACCAGAGACAATGAGTAACTCAGCTATAGCATCATGATTTGATTTTCTTAGCCTTAGCCTCAGCTAACATAGTATCAGCAGTGAGAGGAGCCCGCAGCTTCCTGCCGATGACGTCAGCATCCAATTGCATGATGACCTCATGAGTATTCTTTAATTTTCTCATCATATCATCCATACGTCTTTGCTTTTCGGTTATTTCCACAAACAAGTCATCCAAATCCTTACAACTGTTTTCATCGATGTTGGGAATCGTGTTTTTGGGTTTAAAACGATAGTTAGATACAGTTTCCACTTGTAAATTCAGTAACTTGTTCTCCATGAGTAACATTTTTTGGTCATAATCTATGCATGCTTTTCCGAATCTTTTTCGAGATTCGACGACAATGTTCATGAGGTTTTCGCATTTCGATTCTATTTCGAGTTCTTCGGTGTCTGTAATTACAAATAAAAGCATGAAATTCTGCTTAACGAACAGTAGCTTGAATCAATTTTGTTGTTAGCATTTCAACTTACCCATTTCTGTGTTTACTCACTTTCAAGAGAACGACAAATATAATAATAGCAAAGAGGAATGACGACTTAAAGTTGTTAACATAGATATTATGCTTACTACTATTCCTTCCTTTTTTTATACGAAATATTGTTTTGAATTCAAAGAATTTCAAAAATAACAGCAATCAAACAAAGACAGCAATTCGTTTTGAAGTTTGAAGTTACTGTCAATGTCAAATGAATTTGTCAATTGTCAAAGACACAAAAGCAGAGGAGTTTATGTTGTGCTGCATGGTGCTGCATGATAGTGTTCCAGAGAACAAAGTTTTAATTTATCAACTCACTGTTCGAAAAGAAATAAAAATATATTATTCAAATTACAAGGATATAATTTTATTATACTCAAGAACAGGTACAGCTTCAACAAAAAACGTGTTTCTCTTCACATAATATTACAAAGGAAAATGAAAGCAAAGCATGAACATTCACTATTTTCTGACCCTTTCTAATGCTTGTTACCGTGTGATTATATTTTTTATTAAATGGTAGAATTAACCGATTAAAAAATGCTATGGTGTGACAATATTAACAGAATTTTTAATCATTTTCATAAACTCTTCCGGGCTCACCTGAAAAAAACAAACAACAACTGTAGTTGAGTTCTATAAATTACAAGAATATAGGTTCCAACTTTCATTGTTAAATCTTTCAATATAGCTCCTCCGAATATCTTATTTATTATTTATTATATACTTTATTGTACACCTCATTACAAACATAGTAAAAACTTTTAAAAAAAAAACAAGTGTACAATGGGCGGTCTTATCGCACAGGGCAATCTCTTACAGACAACCTTTGGATGGACTGAACGAAAGAAGTTAGATTTAGGGCGGTCAGTGTACAAACATCATAAACAATATAGACATAATAATATAAAATACACACAATACTAAAATAATATACTAATAAATATCAAATATATAAATGGGAAAGGAGAAGAAAAATTATAGTGAGAGGTAATGCTCCTTCACCAATTTTTTAAACGTTGGTAGCGATTGTGCACGCCTCACATCTATGGGTAATGCATTCCACAAACGAGCATCTTACCACGGCGTCAAAGTTTTTATCGGCATCATCGATCATCTCGTCTATTTGTTCATCTGTCAAAGTAATTTCGAGAATTTGTGAAACTTTTTTAAGGTTCTCGAAACTTATGAAACCTGAAAAAATTTAAAACAATAACGAATTATTTATTACCCCAAAACGTCACCTCTTCCACATAAAATAAAATATGCAGAAAATAATTAATTGAAAAAAAAGAAGCATATTGCTAAAACTCTTCGCTGACAGACAAGTAAAGCACTATCGCTGAGTATCTATCATAGGTATATTTTTTTTCCTCTAGAGTAGGTGTCGTAAAAAATTACCGCGGTCATCCATATCAAAAAGCCGAAAGCTCTTCATAATATCGCCATCGGAATCCAATGACATGATCTTCCTCATGATGGCTGTTTCAAAGTTCTCAAAACTAAGTCTTCCAGTGTTCCCCTTGTCTACTGCGTTTACCATCTTCTGCAGCTCTTCTTTGGTGGGTTCATATCCTGAGAGAAATAAATTCAATTTGAGTTGAATAATAAATACGAAACACGCAGACAGAGGCAAATAGTAAGGAAGAAGGAGACATGTTGTGTGTGTGAATGACGCAAAATCGCCAAGCGTGGCGAAAATGTATCAGGAATGCTGACCCAAAATAAGAAAAAAAGCCAGGGTATTGATTTTGGAAAAAGAAGACATGTTGTACCAATTTTAAACAAATCGGAATGACGATGAAAACTGATAAATATGAAGCTTTTCTTCAATGTTAGCTTATGAAACTCATGTTACTAATAGTGTTGAACATAAATATTAATAGATGGATAGGGAGAGAAAGTCAAAGAAAAAATGGATAGATTGTTTGAGTCAGTGGAGGAAGTGTGAACTATGGCGCATTTCAAACTAGCGTTAGGTGTTGGTACGAAATTTATTTATTTAAACTTTACGTACATAAGTGGTACATAAGCGGACTTATGCAACAAGGCGTACTCTACTAGTCAAGCTTTGGGTTAAAATACTACACTGTAGTTAAGTAGGTGTGCTACAAATAAGTAATATCTAAAATGCTTTTTTTACATAAAGATACTAGGTAGGAATTATGTTTACCTAGAGCTTTAACAGCAACTCGAAAGTCTTCGGCGTCAATTTTTCCTTCGCCTGTGTAGTCTAAAAGGTTAAAAGCCTCGAGCAAATCAGCTTGCTGAAAAGAAAAAGAGAATCAGTAAACGCTGACCTTCGGAAAGGAAAAAAATGGCGGCAACTTATAACCGCCCATAGATATACGTTAGACTAGATTGTGCAGGATTTTGCCACTGGGATAAAAAGAATTCTAAGACAAATCATGCAGCGTGCTATTTCACTTGCAGTTTCATTCAAAGCCGTTCAGCTGTTAGATTGATAATCAAACATTCAGTATTACACATAATTATATTATACTAGCTTTTACCCTGGGCTTTGCTTTCTTAAAGTAGCCTATTCCGTCTCCAGGATCCCATCTATCTCGGTATCAAAATTCATCAAAAGTGGTTCAGTGATTTAGGCTTAATGTTTAACTAGCAAACAAACACATTTTCGCCTGTATACTGTTGTTAGGACTAAGTAGGAAGTTGGATAAATGGTCTTACTCATAAGACTGAACTGTTATGCCGATTCTTAATTCAAATTCTCCCTAAAGAATATTGCCTATCAGTAACTTAACAGTTGCTAAACACTTCAGATGTTTATGAATAGGTAAAGACGGATATTTTTAGCTACCTGGGCCTCAGTAAACGCGAACTTCGCCTGAACCTCTTTAATCGTGGGTGGATGCTGCAACTCTTCAACTATCTCTTCATCAGAAAATTCTGCTGTCCCTGATAAAGTCCTGAGATCCATTTTTATGGGCAGTAATAAACTACGAGGCTATGCAATTGATATTGATCTAACAACCCTTTGGCAACCAGGATTATATCGATTAAAAAAAGAGTTCGGTAATTTTATTAGTAACGTATCATAAGCGCTGTTTCCATTTGGTGTTGCAACTTTTAACCAAAATATTTAGGAAAGATTTTGTTACTGAAACGTGTTCCATTTACATGATCATATTTTGTAGGAGCACTTTTACACATAATAAGAAACCAAATTCTTCGTGACGCCTGTCCCACAAGGGCTGCAGACACTAATGCGTCAGCGATCCCCTCATAACCGCAGGGATTTTGAATATCGATGGACCGAGCCACTTTGTCAAGATATCGAAATATGTACTTATGTATCTTAACATTTTTGTTACGTTATTCATGGATAACGAATGACTCCTTTTTACTAAATTTATATCGTTCGAAATCTATCCAGCGTATTATGCCCCACTGCTGGGTTCTGTCATTTGCTATGTCGGGCCAGTCCTTTCGGTGGGTATCAAACTCGTCCCGCCATTTACGCCTTGGTCTGCCGCAATGTCTTTTGGCATTTAATGGGATCCATTCGGTAGTTCTTCAGCGTTAGAAATATCTAGCGAAAAGGTGTCAAGATTATTCCATCGAGAAAAAGGTTGGTCACAAAAATATGGAAGTGTGAAAAAAAATAAAGGTGTATGAATAGGAATATAAATCTTAGAAAAAGCGATGAAATTGGTTTCATTTCCTAAAAAAAATTGAGGGAATTGTATGGGGAATCAGTAGATTTTTTTGTCCTCAAATTGGGGAATTTGACTTACCATTTTTGGGAAATTTGATAAATTGATGTTGGCAACGCTGCAAGTGTCGTTCATACGCTACTTATAAATTTCGTCGCTAGAGGCGCGCGCGTAATCTTTGCTTCGCCAATAACACTTTGCAATACACGAGCGCTGCTCGCAAGCCTTTTTTAAATAGACGAATTCGTCAGATGTCGATGACGCACACTTAGTTGGCCGCTTTAAACCAAGCAAAAACGACTACGCAGTAAAGTATTGAATCTTTCAAGTAGGTACGTAATAATAAATCTTATATTATAGTAGCAGTGCGAATTGCGATGCTATGTGCGATGCCCTTTGAAAGTGGCGAAATACGTGACGAAAACTGTATTGTGCAACTATAATAAAAAAAAAAAAAAAGTCAAAACGTTTATTTCAATTAGGCCATTAAACGGCACTTTTGAACGTCATCGTTTACTAACTACTAATACTAACATTACCTGTTCTTTAGTTAAAACCAAGCGAGCGCAAACAGTCTTCTCCTTTGCTTCTTCTGCTTCCTCATCTACACTTGTACCTGCAACATCCGGTTCAGAACGATTTTGACTAAAACTTTCCTCATGCAACATCCTAAATCAATTATTTCACTATTTTAACGCTTTGAAGTTAAAATTATTTTTATACAAGAAACTTCTGTCAAGATTTGACTTGTGACACATTTTCTTTCTTTCGTCCTTTTTTCACTTGGCATTAAAAGTTGCTAAGAATTTTTAAACAATTTATTGAGTTTTATGAAAAAATACAGGGCAGGTAATATACAAAAAATGTAGCGAACGGTGAAAAAGGGTGTGAGATAATAGTACTTTTTCTAACAAATAAACAGGCAACACCTTTATGCCAAATTATCTACAGCCGCCATAATTATTTTGGTTTGGTTAGAATTTGAGGTTATTAATTTGACCGACGCCGATTCTGTTTTTCCCTAAAGTAAGCTAATAAAACCACAAAAATGAAACTCGTAAGATTTTTAATGAAGCTGAGTCATGAAACAGTCACTATCGAATTGAAAAACGGCAGTGTTGTGCACGGAACAATAACCGGAGTCGATGTAGCGATGAACACACATTTGAAAGCCGTGAAGGTAACGCTAAAAAACAAAGAGGAATTGCAGCTGGAAACTTTGAGTATTCGTGGGAACAATATTAGATATTACTTGCTGCCCGACAGCTTGCCTTTGGAGACGTTATTAATTGACGATACCCCCAAAGGCCGCGGAAAGAGGGAAGGTTTCCCAAGAGGAGGTGGTGGTGCGAGAGGAGGCCGAGGACGGGGACGCGGAGGCCGCGGCGGACCACGGGGAGGCCGCGGAGGCCGGGGCCGCGGGCGCCGTTAAGTGTACTAGCTATAAGTCCAAAATTTGTGATTACATTTTCTATTTAAGGTCTGAAGTGTTTTATTTTCTATCAAAAAGTGAAGGTTCAGGAATTAGTGAGCTATGGTAACATGTTACAATTTCAAATTAGCTTGTATGACCATGGTCTTGATAAATAGTTTTACTGGAAACAAGTGCAAATTTTCTCATGATCAATGAGAAAATTCTGTTGAAATGTAGTCATAAAATCAACTTGAATCTTGAGTTCTTAGTACGAAACATTCTAGATGCAGTTGTGGTAACTTGTAAGCATTTTCTACCTTTGTATTAATATGGAAACTTGTACTTATCTTAGTCGAGAAATAGTCCCCTTGGTGCCTATTTCAGTATATATCTCAGTGGTACTGGTCTCATCACTGTACAGTCAAAGGACCCTTCTGATCATTGGTCCAATGCAAACATTCTTTGTTGACAATTTTACAGGCAAGCACAACTATGCCATTTCAGTGTATCAATACCAACAATGATCAACTGATTTAAGACAAGTGATTGTTCAAATATTGTGTCTGTTCTGTGGGCAGTGAAATTCTGAATATGAGTTATTTAGTATAATCCGTTTATTTATATGTAGTATTGCAGAACTGTTCCAATGTCTGCACAGAGAACTAGTATGCACCGCTTCTCATTTAACCTTTTGAACGTCAGAGCATAAACGCATCGGCGTGCCCCCACCGCCAAGCGACAAATTCGCCATACTTTTTGTCACATATATGTGACGTTTGGCGTACAGGGCACGCGCTTGCCTGTCATGTATACGTGACAATGGCGTTCAAAAGGTTAATAGAAAAAATATTAGATCATGTTACTTCATTTCTGTTTTTGAAATCAAGAATGTCAATACAGCAACCTAGGTCAGTGCTATTATTGCAAATTTATCTAGTGTCTTCTATAGAATAAAGAGGTTGCAGTTACACAATTTCTTCACCATCCCTAATACTTTTATTTCCTAATTCAATGAGTGTTATATCGCTGTCTGCCACTTTGTAGAATATAGGGATTATGTCTTGTTATGTCACATTATACTGTTGAACGCCATTGTCACATATATGTGACAAATGAAAGTAAACCCTGTACGCCAACGCCACAAATAAGTGACAAAAACTACAGTGAATTTGTGGCTTGGCATCATTGGGGTATGCCAATGCATTTATGATCTGGTGTCAAAAGATTAAAGACAGTTGTTGACTAAGAACTACGCAAAGTTAGAAACACAAAGAATTAATGACATGACACATAATTAATGCATGGATGACATTGCCTCAAAAACTGACCAATAGTCTTCAAGAACGTATCGTAATTGAGAACCGATCATTGCCATCTCGTACCTTGACATCGGGAAAACCATTGAATGTTGTTTAATGGAGCCATAACCTTAAAAATTTAATTGAAGAATTAATATTTCATACTTGTTGAAAAAGTTCACATAGTTTTTGGTCTCCACCCAATTAATCTGCCTATCCTTTTGCCAACCATGTTGTGGTCTCCTTCCAGTCTATCCGGATGTGGCTGAGTATCATTAATTTACATGGAGCAATTATCTCAACTCCGCACCCGGTTACTGGGTAACAAAACACCCCTTGGCAACACTAGTGTCAGATTTCCTAGCTACACACAAGTATGAATATTTACCTCAAGCTAAAGTAACATAGACTATTTGTTTCTTTGCATGCAAGTTACATAATATTGCATGGCCCCATGGCCCGCAGTGCAATGTAGCTTGCATGCAGTTGTTTTCTAGTGCAAACACACCCTTTGTTTAGCTCTTGGTCAAACAACTGGCTTAAAAAAAAATGTTTTAAGAATGTCTATGACTTGGTAACAAAAAGGGCCTTGATAAGACTCAATTTAGTGTCTATCTTAGCTGTAGAATTATAGTAATCCAAAACGTGAACTAAGTCTTAAAATATGTCTAGTTTTAAGTCTGCATTCTAAGCATAAAGAGAACATTGTTTTCTAAAATGTAGTTTTATTTTTATATATATCGCATACATGTAGTAATAGGAGTTGAGCCTATTGCCATCCACCAGATAGGACTCCATACCTACTTCAGAAAGTTACAGACTGGGCCAGCACATCAAGCTACAATAATCTGTCAAATTTCTTTAATAGATTTTCAACTTGATATTTTATAAAAAATATTATCTTATTATTAGTCATAAGTTGATTGCTGCGCCCTTACAGGGTGATGCACTCATTAAGTTTAGCCGTGTGATGTGAGTGGTGTGAATTTAAAGCTTTATTAAAAAATAACTAGCTGCCGCCCGCGTTAATGTCGAAAATATTCCAAGGGAACATACTCCGGGATAAATACTATCCTATGTCCTTCCCCGGGACTCAAACAATATCTATACCGAATTTCATCTAAATCGGTTCGGCCGTTTGCGCGTGAACAAGTAACAAACATACGCACACACAAACTTTCGTCTTTATAATATTAGTGTGATTTATTGTAACTGTGTGTACATTGTGGGCAATAAATAAACTTTGCTTAAGTATAAGGTTCAAGGTTGATTGGGAAAATTTGCCAGTTTCGGGTAGCTTGATGTGCTGGCGTCTGTACTATGAAATTCTAGATGAGACAGACACTCCCCGGCGTGGGAATCAAACCCAGTATCTCAATCTCATCCCAGGCTCATGCTTTGATTAAAAATGCAGGAAGAAATATGAACAGTTCAAAAGGTGAATTTTTGGTTCCTGATTTCGCCGTCTACCAAGGTATGTTTGGGTCGATGTACTTAGTGTCGGATTACGAGCGCAAGAAGGCGCCTTAGTTACTCCCAGGCTCATGCTTAGATAAGAAAAGAATGATGTTTATGTCCATGAGCACTTCAATTCAACAGACTTCAACTTCTTTCAAATGTCCGCCGTCGACCGAGGTGAGTTTGGCGCGCTGTACTTAGTATCGGATTACGAGCGCTAGAGGGCGCTGTGCTAAATATGAAGCTTGTTTTTAGAGTTTTATGTAACAGAATTGTGTATTTGTTTCTTAACAACCAGCAATAACCATTAGTGATCCACGCCGAAAATATTTTATAAGTAAACAAAAGCTTATTTAGGAGCCACAAATTCACAAAACATTCACTAACATCGCGCCTGGATCCGCTGAGGGTAAGGCAGACTTGTACCCATAATAGTCCACCCTCATTTTGATAGTTATATTTAAGTCCCCCCATTTAATAGGTGGCGAGTCTTTTGTCATACAGCGGGTACAAAACCAGACTCTGTGCTACTCGGAGATCAAAAGTTACACTAGAGTCCATTGGCGGATCCAGGGGCTAAGGGGCTCAAGCCCCCCCAAATGACTCACATTTCGTAGTCTAAAACCTGTCATTGAAAAATTTACGAAAAGTAATCTAAGGAGGCTTATAATGCGTTAAGCAAAATAAAATCTGTGATGTGCTTTTTTAGAATTTAGGTACTTTGCTGCAACCCACCCTCAGCTGGGTCAAGCCCCAAACAATAATCCTGGAGCCCCCTTTTTTTTTGGATGGGAAATCATCAAATGACTCTTTCCGCTCTGGGCAGAGCAGAATGAGAAGGGAGTGTCAGACTCTTACTGACTAAAACCGTGTTCCTCCTAGTGCCCTTTGCGTTCCAGGGGGGCTACGGACTAGAATACGCCCGCAACTAAGCCCGAAACTACGGACTTCGGCCTTAGAGAGTAGCCCCCCAGGGCCGTGATGACTCTTTCGAACAAATTCCGCAACCCTGGCAGGCTTTGGCCCTAGCGGGCTCCGTCTTCTATGCTGATATCTCTTTGAGGCGCGTGGAACAACGCGCCGGGATCCGCCCCTGCTGGAGCTTTCGAGGGATTGGACTTTTCTGTAAATTTGTAATCGTGGTGTAAGGTAGGTTGGCCTTGGCATTAAATGCACCAGGTTCATAGTATTACACCTAATTGAACAGTTTTGGTATATCCGCGCATCAGCGCCCCCACTCACTATGAGGTGCCAAAGCCATTAGGTATGATTCCGTTTCGATCCGACATTACGACATAGAATAGTATGTAGCTCCCAAAATATTATTAAACTCTTTGGTATGTAGTCTAAAGTAAAGACCGATGAGGCTAATAAAGGAGGTGAACCTTTTCCAAATGAACATTATGGTACAGATGCAAGTCGAAGTCTATGATTGACAAAGTCATTATTTTATGAGTCAAAATTCTAATGATTTAAATTATGCCTAAAAACCCGTAAAATAATAAAAACAAGAAACATATTAATGTGAAAGCAACTTTAATTTGAGTGTACCTGTACATTTCGCCAAAATTATTTGTGAAGGTAACTTTGTCATAGTTACAACTGTTTTATCATTTCTACTATTAAAGTGTTGCCGTCATGCCATACAGGATCTTGCCGATTCGAACATGAAGATGAAGTCTGAATTTGGGCATACATCGAAAAGCATACAATTTTCTTTTTGATCCACCGTTGATTTAGAGACCTCGTCATTCGCAATAAAATAAACTAGCCTCATGGTCAAAATGACCGGTAGGAGCTATGATGATTGCAAACCATATGTAGTATTTATCGTATATAGACCTCGTAAGCCTACTTTGAATAGTGGATGGTTAGAAATCATCTCGAATGGAAAAAGTTTTGAAATGTAGGCTCTTCTTTCTGTTGCGAACTAGCGCCTGTCTATTTTCTCAGAGCAAAACACTCACAAATTGCTCTGCGAAAATTGTCAGGCGTTTATATAGACACTGTGACACAATAGGTCAACAGATATAAGATATTCCATTTGTTAAATATTTATTACTATCATAGAAGTCATATTTTCACTTATCTGGGTATCTACGGACCCATAAAACGACAAAACGCGATACTTTAGCGGAGCCCTTAAAATTTAAGTAACTCCTTAGATTTAAACTATATCTCTTTAGGCTGACAATCCGCATAAGATTTGTATTTCCCTCTTTTAGTAGTAATGAGAAAATGCCAGCGTCTATCAATTTCGAACAGAAGGTTATCATCGGTAAGGACCGAGACTCTGCAGTCCAGACCTCGTTGACTGGCAACACAGTGTACTCGCTTCCCAAGTGGACTACGAGGCGGAGTATGGTAGATCTGGTGTTGATGATCATGGATGAAGACGGACCTATACCAATGTATAATATGAGGCCGGCTAAGGTAGGCGTGTCCATCAGACTTATTTTACATAAATACAGGTTCAATTTTTGAAGTGGGAATGTTCAGTTGACAATTTATCGAGAGTTTACAATCTCTCAAGTTATTTTATAATCTTACGGAGGTTGCCATTTTCCGGTGCCTAGCAAACCTTTTAACTTTAAAGTTTATTATTCAGAAGACGCGCAACGCAGCCGACCGGTTCGACGAGGAACAGCAAGGAGAGTACGAGGCCAGGGGTCAGTCACTCCGCGATCAGATCGAAAGAGTCCACACACACAACAATTCTTACCCGAAGATGTATGATGAGCTGGATAAGCGCCGGTCTATAGCACAGGTTTGGTATAAAAGATAAAGATAAAAGATAATTTATTTGTCGAACATGCGTTTACATAAACTGACTAATCAATCAGACATGCAAGGTATTAATTACTACGTTGTGAGCGTCCATGTTTTGCCAATAACGGCGTACAAATTTTAGAGGTATAAAAATTACATTTAATTACAAACCACAAGAAATAGATAATAATTGATGTCAAGCTATTATAGTACGTATTAAGTATATTAAAGTCAAAAATAAATTAAATTATGTCCAGTATATTCATATTTATGCTGTCAAATAGTAGGTATCACTTAAAAGTCAATTGATTTAAAATTCAGATTATGAAATTGTTATTCAACCATATATATTAGAAGTCGGATTAGAAAAGTCCTTTTCATTCAAAAAATCTAAAACGTTGTAGTACACTTTATTAACTAAAAAAATTCTCAGCTTATTTTTGAAAAGTGACAAGGGTAGTTCTCTCCAACTTTTAGGTAATTTATTAAATATCATTGGAGCCATGCAGAAAACACTTTTGCGCATGAGGGATGTTCTCGCAGTATGAGAGCATATCCTACTGTTGTCGCGCGATATAATCATCAATTAACAACACTTCTCTTACTCCACTCGACTCAGTCGCCATGACAACGGAAAAAAAATGATTAAGTCGAGTGTAGGAAATTAAAACTTAGGCATACCTAGTCTTAACAGAAAGCGATCATTGTGCGAATACGCGAGATCACAATAACGTGTCGAATAGTTCAGCCAGTCGATTCTGTAAACCTGTCGAAGTGAAGGATTGGGTGAAGTGATTTCGAAGTGAGCTGTCAATCCATGTACCTACTTAATTAAGATGGAATGACAGCTCACTCGACATGTTTACAGCCGGTCGATTCTGTAAACCTGTCGAAGTGAAGGATTGGGTGAAGTGATCACGAGGTGAGCTGTCAATCCATATAATCAAGATGGAATGACAGCTCACTTCGTGATCACGTAACATCTTGATTATATGGATTGACAGATCACCTCATGATCACTTCACCCAAGCTTTAACTTCGACATGTTTACAGAATCGACCGGCTGAATAGTACTGCTGAATACCGTGAGCGAAAACTTGAAAACCTGTTATTGCTGATATCCACTAGGGCTAATGGATATCGGCAATCACAAGTTTTCAGCGCATTATATATTATATGGCCTTTTCCCAAAGAGATGCGTCACAACGAAAAAGCTGAAAATTATCGATGACGAGCTTCTTCACAAAAGCAGTTTTTTACCTGTAGGTACGTACGAGTAACTTTTTTTTTGTTTTTTCTTTTTTACAGGTGGGGATGACTGGCTTGGACACCAGACAAATTGCTTTAACAGGGGTATGTATTTTCTTCCCACTGCTACTACTTTTTGGCTTTCAAAGTGATAGTACTTGTGATACTAGTAGGTACTCCTCACGGTATTTCGCACAAACTCGCCAGTCCTTATTTTGGAAATGAATTTATTTTTTTTAATCGATTATAATGACACGAATTACTTATTGCAGATATAAATTTTCTTAATTTAAAGAGAGAGAGTGACTGCTCTCTATCTCTCTAAATGTTATCTCTTCTTGTTTGTCTATCCTTGCTATATTCTGTCTCCTGCTTGAGAAGGAAGAAAGTGAACAGTAGGTATGTTTGTCTTATTCCTCCGCTGTTCTTTTATGATTAACTAGCGGACGTCACGCGGTTTCACTCGCGTAGTTCCCGTTCCCGTGGGAGTAAGGGCATAAAATACAGCCTATGTTACTCGCTGATAATGTAGCTATCCATTGCTGCTAAGATTTTTTCAAATGCGTCAAGTAGTTTTTGAGTTTGTTCACTACAAACATACACACACAAAAATACAAATTTTTCCTCTTTATAATATTGGTGTAGATGTAGATTTTGTTGCGGGACCCAAGAAAGATGAATCGTTTCTCCAGGACTCGTCGTTCATTGACTTGGAGCTTTTCTGGTGGTCGCTTTTGTTGATTCTGGCTCTTAGAACTTGTAGTGGTTGAGAATAGAGGCGAAGTAGTTCCAAAAAAAGAACTCGGTCAGCCAATCACTTTTCAGAATCCGACCTGTTTGTTATTTGAGTTTTGGGTATATTCCCTTTATGTCATTCTGTGTGTCATATTGTTGGAAAAAGTAGGTACCTACCTAATCTTTATTATTCATTCTCATACCTACCACATTAATATAAAATAATCATGTGATACGTAACTAATTCTAATTAAAATGTATTAATTCGTATTTTATTCGGTTGAATTAACGCTATAAGTGGTTACTTATTAACCGGATCAACGCAGGATGGATGAAATGGCGACAGGTCACTGGAACAACTTGCGACCCACGGATGCCCCTCAAGTTAAAGGGGAAAATCTATAAGTCCGTGATAAGACCTGTCGTACTGTATGGATCAGAATGTTGGGCTGTGAAAAAGACGGATGAGAAAAGTTTGCATGTAGCGGAGATGAGAATGTTGAGATGGATGTGTGGAGTATCGAGAATGGATAAAGTGAGGAATGAGTTCATTAGAGGTACCTAGCTTAAAAGTGGCGCCAATGACGGAAAGATTGAAAGGGAACCGCTTATCTTGGTATGGTCATGTGAAGAGGAGGGATGAAATGCACGTAACTAAAAGAGTTATGAATATAAATGTGGATGGATGGACAGGGAGAGGGAGGCCAAAGAAAAGATAGATGGATTGTATTAGGAGTGATATGAAAGAAAAGGGAGTTAGTGATAGCGTGACGGTTGACAGGACAGAATGGAAGAAAAAAACGTGTTGCGCCGACCCCAAGTAACATGGGATAAGGGCAGGAAGATGATGATGACCTAATAACGTAACGTTAATAAATTAATAAATAAAATATAACCTCAATCAGGACATGTAAGTAGGTTCATTTCTTGATTGAGGTTATATTCAATTTTGTGGTTTGTGTCCCCATAAGTATCTACACGTTTACCTTAAGATTATACAAAAACCTAATTAACAACGCACGAACAACG
Organism: Mamestra configurata; assembly: GCA_002192655.3. Taxonomy (NCBI): domain Eukaryota; kingdom Metazoa; phylum Arthropoda; class Insecta; order Lepidoptera; family Noctuidae; genus Mamestra; species Mamestra configurata. The sequence continues at coordinate 112,568 of NDFZ01005108.1, read as the reverse complement.
CATTTTCATGTAAAATATGTTCTACAGACATAACTTTCTATGAAAACTCTATGTCGCATTGCCGCAGTCTATGGCCCATCATTGGCTGCATGCCCTAACAATATGTCATCTGTGCATTAGACGGTCCAATGGCTGCGTCAGCGTATGGTGTTACCGTACCTGAATCATCATATTCCTGCCCTTATCCCATGTTACTTGGGGTCGGCGTAACGCGTTTTCTTCCTCCATTCTGCTCTGAATATTAAACAAAAAAAAAGCTATAGGTTTGCCATTGATTCACAAAACTAAAAACTGGCCAAATGCAAGTTGGACTTGCACACAAAGAGTTCCGTACCATAAGCCAAAAAAACATGTTTCTTGTATGCCCCATTTATTTTTATTACTTATTTGTTGTTATAGCGGCAACAGAAATACATCATCTGTGAAAATTTAAACTGTCTAACTATCACGGTTAATACAGCCTGGTGACAGACGGACAGACAGACGGACGGACAGCGGAGTCTTAGTAATAGGGTCCCGTTTTACCCTTTGGGTACATAACCCTAAAAAAGTTTGGGTTCGGAAACCTTCATTGCACTCGACTAATTCACGACTCTTAATTCCAATTTCAGACAGCAACATATTCCTCAAATCCAAATGTAACACCTACATTCGACCCAACTTGTCCGAAATGCATCAAACGTAAGAAGCGTCTCGAAGAGGAACGAAAGAAAAAAGGCCGGTATTGTAAGAAATGCAGAGACAAACGAATTCGAAAGGAATCTAGGAACAAATTAGATAGGGTCTCCAAACAAAGGACTTCTAAGCCTAGGAAACAGCAGAGCAGGTGTCGGTCAACTGCAAAAGCGTCAAGACCGTGCATTATATGCTCGAATAAATGTTTACAATGCTACGTTGCTTCTGAAACAAAGAGTGTTTCCACATATAAGTCGAATGAAAACTTATTACAAGCTATGCCACAAGAAAATGCCCCGCCAAACTTAACGCCGGGTATCAATATTCGAGAAAACAATGAAAAAAATGTTTTAAACAGCAAATCTTCTCATAAAAAAAGAGTCGCTAAGAAACCAGGGTCTTCAAAATCTGATGAGAATCCTGACACAGAGACTGGGCCATCAGTTAGTAGTTATAATAGTTTTATGTCAGCCGAACACGAGCCAATGATTGAGTAATTTCTTTGTTTTGGGAAATCGTGAGAAAATTTTTGTTTGTGTGAAAACTTAAAGGTTAATCGTTTCGCGCCAATTCAAAGGAATAATAGATTTATTCCATAGATAATGCTGGTTGTGTAACTTTTTTTTTTGTACCTAATAAATTTGTCGATGGTCGTTTTATTTTTGTGTTTTATTGATTCCGTTCAGATTAGCAGTATGTGGTGCCTAGGATAAAGTAGGGAATTCACTGGACCTTTCTAGTTAGTACCTAAAGAGAAAGGCCTCATGTACCTATGCAACATGTTTTTATCCAAAATATTTCTAGGAGGTATTAATCAAAGACACGAATTACCTATGCAAAAAGAATTACGATAAAAGAAAATGTCGTAGGTAATTATTAAAGAATCACTGTTCAGTGCATTTTGTGTACCTACAGTGCGTCTAAATAATAACAGCCGCACGACTCGATCTTCAAGGTTGCGCAACGTTTGCCGAGGTCGGTCTGTGGATGGGTGAACATCTTAACATACCGCGACTTCTCCATGCGTCGGAAAGCACGTTATTAAGCTGTTGGTCCCGACTGAAATTTAAAGATCTTTGGCAATCGCTACGGATTGTCCGAAGTCAGGAAATCTTTAGTCTTGCCAAGAAGCACCGTGTTACCCTTTTTACTGGATTGCAAAGGTCTGGAGGCAGCCGCTCCACGTAAAATACTGGTATTCAGCTGAGTCCGGTTTGACTGGAAGTCGACACCAATGTACAGTCAACAAAGCTATTCGGTATGCAGGCAGCTAACTTGTACCTACTTAGTTGGGAAAAAACTAGGCAGATAATGATGTTCACAGCATTTTTGTTCGCGTATTTTATTGGGACAAGCATCACTGTACTTCTGTCATTTAAATATGCCTCAATGAAATAACCGGCCAAGTGCGAGTCGGACTCTCACACGAAGGGTTCCGTACCATAAATCGAAAAAAAACAGCCCCTTTTATTTGTTGTTGTAGCGGCAAAGAACACAGTGTGTAAATTTCAACTGTCTACCTATTACGGTTCTTGAGAAACGGACGGATGAGCGGATGGAAGGACGGACAGCGGAGGCTTAGTAATAAAAATGAGTAATATAACCTCATTACACACGGGGAATACTTTTTCCTCAACACAAGGAAAAAGTATTCCTGGGGATTTCCTTCTTAATACAGGACAAGTTTTAGTTAAAAATAATTGCTTAATAATACTTTGAATTAAGTAGAAAACCAGTAATAAGTGATAATTGCTGGTTTTCCACTTAAAAGTATTATTAACAGTGAACATGTTTTATGGATGCAATACAACATATATTTCATAGAATATAGAGCAACCGTTGTTACGTCCTAAACCCATTGTCTGCGAGTAAAGTTCAGATAGTTGCGAGAAATATTGATAATGATTTTATTTTTGTAATTTTAAATTAGAAATGGCCGGTGATTCCTAGCTGACGGCCCTGAGAAGAAAAACCGAAACAAATTCAGAGGTCAAAGTCAGCGGGAATAGTCTCTTAAGTACAGACGCCAGCACACCAAGCTACCCGAAACTGTCAAATTTCCCCAAGTGTTGTTAAAGTTAAAGAAATTTGACAGATTGTTGTAGAGCTTGATGTGCTGGCGTCTGTACAATGGTAAACATGTCAAATCATATGAGAAACAGTCTGAGGTAGTCTTTTGAGGAAAGGACCTCACAGATTTTAGTGGACCTGTCCAGACAGTGCAAGCATTTGTCAGTGATTAACAACTCAGAACCTAAAGGAGCTCAACTATTTGACGAACAATACCAAAGAGTAAAGACATTTTGATGGCGCATAAAGAACTCAAACTGACACTTACATTATTTATAGCAGCCAAGCTGCTTTAATGCCAGAACAAGCTAAACAAGAATAACATCTAAGGACTACAAAACAGTACCTATTCATAACATACAGGAGAATCAAGTAGGCGTGACAACCGAGAAGTAATCAATCAATCACCCACAACTGGTTAATGAACGAGTTTAACAAAACAAACGTTTCCAAACGTCTTTTACAATGCGCACAGCAAAGGAGTGGAACTCTCTGCCTGCGTCTGTGTTTCCAAACGCATACAACGCTAATCTCTTCAAAATTAGAGTAAACAGGCTTCTTCTAGGGAAGCTCGCTCCATCGTCGATTTTGTCACTGTCATCTATGACCTAGACTAGAGCCAAGAGCAAACCCATGTTAAATAAAGAAAAAAAAAAAGACAAGTGAAGGAAAAAGTAATCATTTTACTCTTTGCGTTTTAAAAAGAATATTGTAGGCGTTAATATAACTGCAATATAGGTTGATTCAAAATTAAAGACGTTTGTGAAGGTCGCTTTTCGTTGTGCATTACTCCTCTATCCCACTATCACAAAAATTTACCTATGATTTAAATAAATAATAATAATAATTAATCTCTTTATTTTCAGGATACTTTGGCCCATAGAAATTTAACTTAGGTACTTAATATATATATTTATATAAATATATATTATTTTATTATACAGTTTGTGTTAGCATAAGTATAGAAATTGAAGCCTGTGTTAACTAGTAAAAACTTCACTTCACACTACGTCATTGTGCGTTCTGCCGGTCGATTCTGTAAACATGTCGAAGTGAAGGCTTGGATGAAGTGATCACGAGGTGAGCTGTCATTCCATCTAGATTATATTGATTGACAGCTCACCTTGTGATTGTGTAGATTCAAACTGACTGAAGGAAGGCAGGTAACCGAAGCAAGAAGTAAGTACTGCTACCGTCCGAGGACCGGGGACACGAGTGGCCACGACGCTAGTTTTTCAAGCTAGGATAGGTAGTAAGTTTGTGCCAGTAAGCTGTAGTAATTCTGGCCTCATGTTCACAGAATTATCCACATTCTTGTAGGTATGTGCGAGCCAGGACATGGTTTGATATCTTGTTGGTACAGTGATGAGCAAATGCTGCAGTCCGTCCCATGGGTCAGAGTTGAAAGGACCCTACTTTATAGCCTGTGCCTGCCAATCCCGAAGGTCCCTTGTAGCAGGTGGGGCGAAATCTGATGAGACAGGGGCCTGCCCTCGATCCCGCAAGCCAGAGCTCATTCAGGATTGCCGGCATTTACTTGAAAGCACGATAAAGAAAGAATAGGTAACTTCTAGGCAAATAGCCCGCCCTATTGACAACCACTTACGACCGGGTGAGATACTGGTCTAATATGAGACTATCATGGTTGAATCTCTTGGACACATAGGTACGAAACGTTTTGTACCTCTTTGATTGATTCTAAGTGATCTAAGTCCGAGTTGCACTTGGTTTTCAACTGTCAACAACATCATTTCAACTGTCTACCTATTACGCGTCATGAGATACAGCCCGTTGACAGTCATACGGACAAACAGCGGATTCTCAGAAAAAGTGTTCCGTGGGTGACTCCGCAACCTCACAACGCAACCCTACGAACAAAAGAACATCGCTCAACGCTTGCTAAGTACTTAGATTTTGAAGTAATCAACGTTAACAAAAAACTTCACAGGGACAGTCTAGTACACTGCTAAAGAACTATGGAGAGGAGCGTGATTGGCGTCTAAGAACAGGAGAGAAAAAGACACACCGTCATAAGATCAAAACTCGAGTAACAGTTTGTAAATATATAGGTACCAACTAAAGTGGTAAGTGGAGATGGTCAGGCCACATACTAGGAATACAGGAAAAGTGGACAAGATTGTTACGGAAGATGAACGGTTTCCCTGACCAAAGAACTTTGAGCATTCGTTCTCTCTTTGCCGCCCGCACCCTGCGTACGCCCTTTTATCATAGAATTCACATTTTTTTAAAATTATTTTAAAACAAGAAAAGCGATCTTTTGAAATTAAATAAAACGTGTATAATTTAGATTTTTAAATTATCTATCCATTAGTGTAATCCGCAAATGATCAGAGCGTCGCCTTTAGCAACAGATGCATGCAATCAATAATTTCAGTAGGTAATTTTTTTAAAGTAGAATTTAAATTAAGTATTATAATTTATAAGTTTATAATATAACACATAAAACAAATTAGAACGTGGAATGTGATGATAGGATATCGAACATTAAAAATGTGTTTTTAGATGTAGTTTATTTCTCTTATCCAATGAGTTAATAGCCTCTGAATAATGAAGAAAAACGCACTATCGCAAGCTTTTGGTCGGGGTAGCGTCTTAAGAGCAAGTCCCAATTGGAGAAGGGTTGATAGATATAGAAAGCACTGGAAGACGTAAGAGAAGGCCTACCTACTTATGTCAAGAGATATACTGAAACGAGAGACATTCTGTAAACGCTACAATAATTTAGTTAGGCAATAATCCTAAAAGTTCAGGATAAAAGGCTCATTGATTGATTGAAGCCTTGAAAGTTACCTAACACTACCTACCTACCTACCAAATATCTTTAGAAATTTCGAGGATATATTTGGTATTATAATCCATTACGCGGACGACCTAATGACCGATTGACGGTCATCAGTAGGGTCATTATCTAAATCATTGCTTACTAACCGGCTAATTAACATTTATATGCGATCATGACCAATTTCCAAGAGAAACACTACCTGTTCAACCTAGTCGCGTTATAGTATGCTTGTGTATGTATATTATGTGACTAATAAAACCTTGAAGGCTCAGTTCGCGCGAGATTCATATACACATAAGACGTTTCCTTATAAAATCTACTGCCTTGTGGAATCGGACTAAAAAATTATGAATTAAAAATTAAACGGATAATAAATTGAAAAGTTTTGACAGAAATTTTGGCGCGAATTCGCTTTTTAGGTTATGTTTTATTAAATAAAAAGTTTTTGTTAGGAAAAAGTTTCCAAAATGAATGTGAACGTGTTTATAATTTTGTTTTTATGTATTAAAGTTGTGTTATTACAAGGAACCGGTTCAGGAAATGACGGAAACTGTAAGTACATTGTCTCTCTAACTAAGTTTTTTTTTTCTGAATCAAAGTGCTGAGCAAGCGTCTGTATAACCTTGTTATTCCTAAGATAGAATACCTACATGTTTTTTGTTTGTTTATTGTCTGTGCATATATTTTTGTTCTTGAATCGTGCAACCGGCTTTTAACGTATCAGTCACAAAAAATGTGATTGCCAGGTAAGTAAGCAGATGGCATATCGTGGTACAAAACCGTGCAAAAACGATACTATAATGAAATCAAACGAGATAACGACATTGCCCTCACCGCAGACTTAACTTGAAAATATTTTTTTGCTCTTATTTGCCCAGTTTATTTGAGAAAAAAATACCACGAGAAAAAACCAACTCTTGAAATCAATAGGAAAAAACGCTTTAAAAGTACCTAGAAGAGTACTTGAGTAATAGACTTATACTTAGTTAAGTTCTGAATTAACTAAGTAAGTATTTGAAGTTGAGTCCGAAAACCTGTCAAATACTGGCACTAAAGTAGGGTTTGGGTCTAATTAATACCCGCCCGTTTTTAAAATAGTCGACGTTCGCGACTACCCAGTATCGCATAAATTCACGGATATTGTCCGAAAGAAAATTAGTATTAAGCTGTTTTTGTGTTTTAATCTTTAAATAAAGCTTTCATTCATATTAGGGCCTGTTCACAATAGCAGACTAGCCATAAGGTGCTCATCCAAAAATCCGAAAAATGAATAGAAATTGCATGAAATTATTTGCCGAGTCAGATGGGCAGGTGATGAATGGATAGGTGCTAATCCGTTGGTGGTGACAGAAGGTGGTCCCTTAGATGTGTGGAGATTGCAATCAATATCCGAGTAGGTACCGACTGGCCGCGAAAACGCAAAAAACAAGACAGAAAATGCTTGATAAGTTTTTATTTTATTTATAAAACTAAACTTAACTGGTTCCATTAGGTATAGCTATCCAGTTTTGTAACTTTGCGTCCCTACTATTCTTCGAATCTGCAAGATCTGTAGTGCTAACCGGTAAAAATCTCACCGTGTTATGTGAAGTGAACTCTCAAAACATCAAATCAAGGTTGAATGACAGTTCACTTCAAGGTTACTCCACCTAAGTTCAATGTGAGATGTTCACAGAATATACTAGGTTAGGTAAATTCTTCTGTTTTGAATAGGTAGGTAAACTTAAAAGTTTTTAACAACACGATTAAAAGTTAATTTTATGACGTGATTCAAGTTCGTGTAAAAACCAGTTTCTTAAAAAACTCAATCATCTTTAGTGCTGTAATTTCGAGGTAACTTGTGAGTTCGTAGATTTATTACAAACGTAAAATTACTTAGTAATAACTTCATGGCCTTTTCCTTGATCAGGGGACTTTTCATATTCTAAGAAGGTTTAGTCATAGAGGAGGGAGTTTTATTCTTTTTGATTGGAAATCATTAAATGTCTTCTCCCGGTGGCCTGAGCGGGAAAGAGTGTCAGACTCTTTTTTTTTTTTTTTTAAGGATGGGAAGTCATCAAATGACTTCTTCCGCTCTGAGTGGAGCAGAACGGCGTGTCAGACTCTTACTGACTAAAACCCATCCGTGTTCCTTCTAAAGCCCTTTGCGTTCCAGGGCCGCGGTAACTCTTTCGAACAAATTCCGCAACCCTGGCAGGCTCTGGCCCTTACCTACTGACTATTACTGACTAAAACCCACCCGTGTTTCTTCAAAATGGCCCGAACAATTCCGCAATAGAGGGGGAGCATGGTTATCGAGCAACCATATTCGGGGCGAAAAGTCTTTTGATACGAATAGCTGAGTAGGTGCGACGCTGAGAGGACCCCGAGAATATATCTGAAAAGTTCAGATAGGAGCTCTGGGGTCAGGGGGGCACTTTGTACATTTCATAAAGAACCTTTTAAACGTGATCTTCAGAATCGTTCATTTTGAGTTGATTGGGTGCGTCTTGGCGCAAAATGACATTTAATAAATAGTCAAATCTGACTTAAAATGGTGGGCTTTTCTCGTCTTGCGTCAAATCTGACAACTTTAAAATTCCGATTTCGAACACATTTAAAAGGATGTTCAAGGCGAACATTAATTGTGTTACATGTCCTGTTAGTGAATTTATTAATAACTGGCGGAATGGTTGAGCCTTTTGGAAAAACATATCAAAATTGCATTGTTTTAGAAAAAGGATCATAATTTTGCATTTATCTCAATATTCATACATCCAATGGCTTTGGTTACTTTAGTTAAAATGCTGAAATATTCATCGCTGGTTTGGCGTACATCGATGATATTAATTATATAGGGAATATGCATGAACTTTTTTTTATTATCTTCACAGTTTATCTAGAAGTATACAAAAATGTAATATTAGCAATGAAGAAATAATCGTAATTGACCGAAACACAAACGAGATATAACTATTTTAAACAAATATATCTGTCCCTCTCGCGAAAACGCCGTTTTCTATGGCAGCTGTATAGGCGTCATAGTATTTGACGACACAGTTTATATCGGACTTCTCTTTCTAATTGTCAACTTTGAAGCTAAATGACTTCATCGCTGATAAAGGTATTTTAAAAATTCTTTCATAATTGTTTACTAGAGATAATAAGTATTTTATTTTATTTATTTATTTTTAGCCAATTGTGTCCCACTGCAGGGCAAAGGCCTCCCTTTCTTCCTTCCATTCCTCCCGGCTTTGGTTAAGCCTGGACCAATCTGGCCGATAGGCGTCAAGCTCGTCCCGCCATCTTCGTCTGGGTCTCCCGCGATGTCGTCGGGCATTTTCTGGGACCCCATTTTATTTTGCAAATAAAAAAATTGCATGCATATTCCCTATTAGCTATTAGCTACTTATATGAAGTGTTTGGTATTTCAAACTTCTGAATACCAATTCTTCACCAAAGGATCATCTAGCTTCCATCAACACGACTGATCGTACAAGGGTCCCGTTTTTCCATACCGTCGGTCGGAACTCTTAAAAACTTTAGATACTATCTCGGTTTCTATAGCCCATCGGCAACAGGGGCTATAAAACACTAGGAAATCTTATCTTACTTCTTAAGTATACTATTATTAGCTTTGGTCCGCGACTTCGTACGCGCATACCCCGTTCCCGTAGGAATTTCCCGTTACCGTATAGCCTATAGCATTTCACACGAATGTGGCTATCATTTACAAAAAGAATTTTCCAAATCCAACTGGTAGTTCCAGAGATTAACGCGTTTAAACAAACAAACTTTGTAGCTTTATTAAATAAGTACTTATAGATAAATGCGAAAGTTTGGCTGGATGTTTGTTACTCTAACACGCCAGAACGGCTGAACGGATCTTGATGAAATTTGACACAGAGATAGATAATAGTGAAGTCGCTGCCAGAAGCCAGTGTGACATAAAATAAAATTCCGAATGTTGTAATCAGACAACATATCTAAAACCAGCAGACGTACAAAAACGTGTAAATACTAAGTCGAGTCCTAGAGCTGTTTTGTGAATATTTTGACATTATAACAAGTTTTCGAAGGTCCACCGGTGCACTGGGCACTGCGGTCAAACCGCTTCGCTTGAGAGGACACGGAATAACATACTGAGTTTTATTGGGAAGTAAAGTAACTTTAAAATGTATGTTATTAGATTCATATTTTTAAGAAAACGATTTTTCGAGATTTTCATAATTTTTTATACGGCCATCCAAGCTGTGTCCAATGGTATTTCTCAAAAGACACATCGCACCCCCGGTGCGACACTGTCACTTTTGCAAAATTTGCAATAATGAGTTAAATATGTAATAACTGTCCTAAAGCACCCCTTTACTTGGTGCGATAACGTTACTTTCCTAGTACACATAGTTTGACGTTGTAGTAAACGCTGTTTACTACAACGAAAAATTTTGTCTAAATCTTGAAGTATCATTAGTTTTTGAGATGTCAAAGTTTTAATTGCTTCTCCAGAAAAATTGCATTTTGCATTAAGTGACAGTGTCGCACCGGGGGTGCGCATGTTAGACATGGATTATTCCGCAGTTCTGAAATGCTTGGCCTATTATTGTTCTCACTAGTTACTTTTGTAGGCACAATGTTTGCGGATAGGAACCTTTTTCACATTTTAGTTTTTTGGGGAATACTGATAACCGATATGAAAATCCGTTCGGCAATTTTTTTGTCTATCGTCTGTTCAGATATGAGCTCACACCGTCAAATACCAATGAGGGGCCTAGTTTCCAATTTAACTATCACACCAAAACAGATAAATTGTAGACCAGAGTGCTGATTGTTCGCCAGTTTATGTCAGTCCACAATTTCTCGAACCGACACGGAGATATTGTAGACTATCAAATTTTGATGCGTAAAAAGGTATTCCAAATTGAAAACTTATCGAGAGTTTACAATCTCTCAAGTTATTTCATAATCTTCCGGAGTTTGCCATTTTCCGGTGACAGTTACATCATTCGTGTGGAAATTATAAAAAAATACTTATATATATAAGTAGTATATGTGAGAACGATGTAGAAAGACTTGCACGATGAAGCGTCCGGTTAGCTGTAAGCCCCCCAAATAGAATAAAATAAATGACCTCCTACGGCCAACAATCTCATATGTAATGATCTAATTAATACATACTTACTTATTATAATATTAGATTTTTTTATAATGCAAGACGATTATTCTGGTTATTTTTTTTTATTAGTAGAATTATGACCAGTGATCGGATATTCGGGCGATAATATACCTAAACTTCACTTTTATTCCCACGAAAGTATAATACGGACATGCTTTACAAAATCCCGGATCCCAAAATCGTTCGAAATTCCTGAGATTGCTAAAAATACTCCTACTACTAATACTACAAATACAAAAGTTTGTGAGGATGGATGGATGTTTGTTACTCCTCCACGTCAGAACGGCTGAACGGATCTCGATGAAATTTTTATATTTGGCACAGAGGTAGATTATAGTCTGGAATGGAATGGAATACTTATTTATTCAGAAAGGAATGTCCATATTATTCTTTTCTGGTAAGAAGTTTAGGTACATAAGCGCTCGATTATCCGATTACTGATTATGACTTATTAAGCCGTGGTGATCAATTTGCACTACCTGCTGGTGTTGTGTGGAACTGTGACGATTTTGTTGAAAGTATTTTTCATTTAATGCACTGTGTTTAATCTGTTTAATCCATTGCTGATTGGTCATTAGCATTAGGTACGTGAAGTTTGAAAATGGTTGCGTTTCCACCAGAGATGTGCGAGCATGCATAGCGAGGAATATGTTCCTGTGAATCAATACAATCACTTCGTTTACCTAGCTTCGCTACAGGCAAGGTAGATGAAGCGAATCTATTGGTTCTTAAAAACACATCCCTCGCTACTCATATCTTTTGGAAACGCACCCTAAGACTATTTTTTCAATACGGATGTGTGAGATAGAGAATGCCCCTTGGCAAGACTGATGTTAGATTTATTGGCGTAGAAAAAAGTGGGACTCATGAAATACAAAAGAACTTTTGTTTCTTTTTTGCGTTCTTCACGAGTCAGTGCGAATAGGTTTTTTTATTTATTAACACTTCTGCAGCCTTTTAAGTATAAGGATATAATTATAGCAATGTGTTTGGGATTTCCCGGCGCCTTTCGTTAGATTTTATCTGGCAGAAACTCCGTTGAGGTCAGACTCAGATTTGAATTCTTCGAAGGTATTAATTTATTCGAATATATCAAGTTGTGTCAGAGGAGCTCTTTGCTAAAATAAACTACTTAAGCCGATCAATGGATATTAGTAATAACTACAAATAATCATTGATCGGCGTATATAGTGCTATTTTTGGCTCAATGAACTTGAATGATAATGTTAATATGGACATGCCCCGGGATTCCCGGCAGCATTTCTCTGAAAGTCGATGTATGAAATAGAGATGGATAGAGGATGTAAGGATGCAAAATACGGAAAAAACGGGATATGCGCGTACGAAGTCGCGGGCGAAGTGCTAGTAGATAAGTAATAAATACACTTACCTACAAATAAATCTCGCCAATGCAAGGTCACGAACCGGACTTGGGCGTCTTTGTTTTTTATTTTTTAAGAGACTGTCTGTGTGTAGTTTATTTTATTTTTTATCTGTGGTTGCAAGATTAATTTTAATTAAATGGCCAGGTTTTTCGAGACGGTTTGTTGAACCAGAGTTCCAATTCTACAAATTTTTAGCATCGTTCGCATTCGCATGACAGCCGCAATCTGTCAAAAATGTATGGAAATTCCAATATTTGTTTAGTTGGGAAAAGGCTTGAGATGATGTAGGTACAATAAAGAGTACCTACTTATATTCTATTCTATGTCGTATCTTCATAAAACTCTCTTAAATGTGAGGAGTAGCTGTCAATTATTTGGATAAAAGTTCTTACAACGCAAGTAAAAACAAAGGAAGGGTTTTGAAAATTACTTTGAACCTTGTGTGGAAGACTTTTTGAAGTTAGTATATTATTTTTTATTTTGTATCATTAGGGACAACAAACAGCAATAGGAGTAGCATATACATTGCTAACGACATTTTTCACAAATTATACAGGCTTCTTCTGGGTAAGCTCGCTCCATCGTCGACTTTGTCTCTGTCATCTGTGACCTAGACTAGAATCAAGAGCAAACCCATATTAAAAAAAAAAATACACAAAATAGCTAGCTGTTAAAAGACAATATCGATTCAACTTATTGTAGTGTAAATTTATAGTTACATAATATAATAGATATTATAGTTATTATAAGGTTGAAAAAATTATTATATGTACCTATTTACCCCCTTATTCATAAAACCTTTTTACCATTACTTAGTTGAAATACTGTTTAAGATATTCTAAATTCAAATTCTCCATCGATTTTATTAGTAAAGAATCTGCTTATAATACTTATTAGCTATGTAACTGTAGCTGTAATAACATGTCTACATATAAGGACCAGTTGTTTGATTCGTAGTTAACCAATGGCTAAAAATTATGGGAACCTAAATTTTGTCAATACGCGTTTTTTAATTAGCTTGACAAGCGGTCAAATAAATTAATATTAGGTACTTCAAAACAATTCATTAATAACAAACTAACAGTTCATCCAAAAACGCATTTTAACCAAATTTTTATCACAATTACGAGTTAACTAATATGGATCAAGAAAGTCGCCTTAAGTAAAAGTTAGTTCCTATATCTAGTAACCAATTACAACGATTTTGGAAACCCAGAAGGGAATTCCATCGCGCACAAGACTTAGGTATGTCAATAAAAACTTTCCATCCAACTTCACACGCCATTTTAAACCAGATGGGCTTCGTCCTTAACTCCCAGCATCTTGTACCAAATTATACCTACGTACAATGAGTCACCTTCGCTTTCATTTCAACAAGTATTCGCCAAAATCGTAAAAGGAAAAGTCAATACCGGACGCCATTTTGAATTCTTGGATGCAACTCTGACGTTTCGTAACGGGGAATTTCGCCGATGTCATAAATTGCAAGAACTTATAGGTTACTTAGTTATTTATTACATATTCATTTGTTTTTAGGGTTCCTTACAGAAATTTGCCAGTTTGTCTGTCTGTCACAGTAGCTTGTCAACCACTGCTTTCGTCTTTAAATTTAAATCTAACTACTAATCTATACTCATACTTATAATAAAGCTGAAGAGTTTGTTTGTTTGTACGCGCTAATCTCTGGAACTACCAGTATATGATAGCCACATTCATGAGGAACGCTATAGGCTAAACGGGAACGGGAAATTCCCACTTGAACGGGAAAAAACGAGATATGCGCGTACGAAGTCGCGGCCAAATCCTAGTAATAATTATTATAAATGCGAACGTTTGGTATGTATGATTGTTACTCAACTATGCTAGAACTGGTGCCCTACTATGACGTGCTAATGCCATCCAATTCCGACGATGTAAAAGGGATAGTGCTTTACGCTATGTATAGCTTCGTCTCTCTCTTGGAGCGGAATCTCGATCGTGATCTGGATGACATTTGGCACAAAGATATATTATAGCCTGGAATAAAATATAGGATATTTTTAATCCCGGGAGTTTGTTCTCTTTGAATATTTTAACCATAAACAATGCTGGCAAAAATATTTTTATCTTTGAAACAATGAATAAATTAGTTGATAGCTTTTACCCTATTTATAAAAAAAGTTTTTAACCATACTTATGCTTAGTTTAAATAAGTACCTATTGGTTAGCTGATTTGAAATTCAAATTCACTATAGGTACTGTATGAAGAATCTGCGAATCAGTATTTATTTAAACTAAGCATATGGTAAGATAATTTTGATGAAATGTACGGAACCCTCGGTGGGCGAGCCCGGCTCGCATTTAGTCAGTATTAGTTGTATGACTAAAAATAAATGTGATTGAGTACCTTTACCGAGAATAGAATTATTTGTTGACTTGAGCAGTTGTTGGTCAAAGTTGGCCTTGAGGTAAACATCATATTTGCATCACGCCTTCTCAAAGGGGGTCAGCAGAGAAGATCCTAAGCAACATTTTATGACGTGACAACGTCTAATAAATCGATGAACGCTGGCTGCATGCACGAAAAAGGATGTCTCATTGTAACGTTACGCTCGTTTCATCAATGTTTTGTTATTTATGACGTTGTCACGTTATTAAACTATCGTCCGTAAACCGACTTTACAGACAACCAATTTTTTTTTAATTTTGAGTATTACTGAAAAAATCTAATAAGTCCGTCAGATAGATTTAATTTTTTTTTTTTTTAATTATTGGACACGTATTTTTTTCACGAAAACTTGCTTGACTTGCGCATTTTAGTATACTTTTTACTAAAACGTGACGTCACCAGTCCCCGCTCTTGAATTTTGATGCACTTTATTTTTAACGTACGTGTCCAATATTTTTTGGAAGTGTAACAGTTGGACTAAACAGATTTATTATTTTTCTGTTTAGGAAAATATTTAATAATTATTTAGATAATCTGCCCAGATTTGGCTCATGGCTGTCATTTGTAGACATCTCTGACAGGCGACACGGGTAGTAAGAAGCCAAAAAAATTGACATCAGACTTCCAAGGGGTATGTGTTACCCAGTAACTGGGTTGTGGAGAACAGATATGCAGACGCTCCTTGTAAAATATTGGTATTCAGCTGTATCCGGTTAGACTGGACCTCGACCCTAAAACAGTTAGGAGAAGGCTGGTCGATTTTGAATTCATTCATTAGACCTACTCGTAGTTTTTATGGTGCATGTGTCTGTGTCACGTTTCTCAAAAACGGCTGAACCAGTTCTGCTGCGGTTTTGAGGTGTGTCCTCGTGTCCAAGGTAGCTTTGCGCTTGATGTCATCATTCCATTGTTTGTTAGGTACATCTTGAGTGATTTGTTTATCGTTTCCTAGTTCGCTTAATAGTTCATTGTGAGCTTAGCATAAAATAAAATGTAAGTAAGTAAAATACTTAATGCAGTAATAGACCAATCATTCTCGGATTTAAAATTCTGGAACTTCCGCAAAAATCTCAAGTATTTAACCACCCAGCATTGCCATACAACGTGGCAATGCTGCCAGCCTTTTGGGTACTTTACCAGTGGCCAGCGATGCGGACGCATTTTTCGACGCCATGTTTTAGACTATTTTTAGTTAGTTTTTTTTTGTTTTATTTAAGTTTATATAGTAAATAGTTGTACCTTATGTATTTAATAAATACCCAGAAATATATACGTATTTTGTACAAGTTCGAACAAATTAAACGAATTTACAGCTTTTAAATGGACTCATCTCTGAAGGTGGCCAAATACTAGATTTTGATTCGTTAGTCGACCTTCGTAGTCAACAAAGAATGGTTTTCGGCGACGGTTCGGAAGAACGGTTTAGCTCAAAGACGCTTAGCACTAAAAAGTTGGAATTTGGTATGGATAAGTATACAAATTAAGCACGCCAACAAAGTGATAAAATAAAATCTTGAATAAGTTTTGTTTAGGGGTGGGGGAAAAAAAAATATTCATCGCCACTTTACGTGTAGGGGACACGTAAAGTGGCGATGAACATTTTTTTATCGTCTATCCCATGGTGATGGGTATCGTTGGATAGATCATTTAAAAATATTGAGGGTGTTCGAAAACCATTTTCCCATCCAAGAATCCGTTTGTGAAATATTAGGCTTTAAAGTGCTAATTGTGCTCTTCTTCTGGGTAAGCTCGCTCCATCGTCGACTTTGTCTCTGTCATCTATGACCTAGACTAGAGTCAAGAGCAAACCCATATTAAATAAAAAACATGGTAGGTAGTAGCATATATGACGAATTTAAAAGTAAAACTATCGCAGCGAAGAAGGCTTAACAAGTTAACGAGTAATAGTCGACCAACTTATAAAATGAAACTGGATAGCTAAAAATTTCGTAATAATTCCATAGAAAATGATTTAAGACTAAGTGCGTTTGTAACTTTGCAATGTTATAGTAAAATTAGCTATTTATGTTTTGTCATGGTTTACGACACAGACAAGTATGGAACTCTTCACTACGTAGCCCGACACGCTCTTGGCCGGTCTTTTTTCTTTTTTCACGTATACGATGCAGTGCGTTGAAAGCTGGCGTAACGTCACTACGGTAGTACAATTTTTACTAGCGTTAATACGTGTCCAATATTTTTTGAAAATATAACGGACTTAATCTATATTAATATTATAAATGCGAAAATTAGGATGTTTGAATGGCCAGTTTGTTACTCAATCACGTCAGAACGGCTGAACAGATTTTGATGAAATTTGGCCCAGACATAGATTTTAGTCTGGAATAACACATTGGATTTTTATCCCGGGAGTATGTTCCCTTGGGATAAGCCCGGGCGGAGCCGCGGGCGAAAGTTAGTATAATAATCATAAATTATCCACTAAAATAGCATATTCAGAAAGCTGCCCTGAGCCAACGAGTTTTTTAACGATTATCACATTCCTACATACTTTCCTGGGTAATGTTAGTAGTTATCTACCGTCGTCAATGAGGTGAATCTAATAGACTTGTCCTTTCTGATCAAACGACGCTGGTCTGTGAGAACCTAGTGCGATGGGCGTAAAACAGGCTTATAATTACGTGTCCTTAAGATGTCAGAAGCTGTCATTTTCCTTATTTAAATATTGCGCTATATAACCTAGATTATGTTGTCATATATCATTTAATAATTTGCCTATAACTTTGAATAAAACAGCCGTACGGGAACATTCTGAAAAGTGTACCGAGACTCTTCCTTGCCTCGGTCTGTTAAGCTACTAGTCCCGGCTGTCATGTCCAGACCTTTGACAGTCGTTACTGGAAGTCTGAAGCCACTACTTACCAAAAAGGGCACCGTGTCATGTGAGTTACCAGTTACTGGATTGTGGAGGTCTGCTGATAGGAAGTCGCTCCACGTAAACGTCATTCCTGGGACTCAGAAGCCACTAGTCTTGCCAAGGGGCATATAGTGTGAGGTAGGGTTCCAGTAATAGGGTATTCTACTAGGCCAGTCCGTTGGATTCTCAAAAAATACTGGACACGTTTTTTGTGCCATTTCAAATCGCTGAAAAATTATAAAGATAGCGTTCGAAGCGCTATCTTTTATATTTTTTTAGTCCAAGAGGTGACGTCACGTCGCTTATAAAAATCGTACTATCGCAGTGATGTCACGCGAGTTTTCAACGTACTGTATTTTCGTATTTATTTTTTAAGTGAAAAAAGAAAAATTACGTGTCCAATATGTTTTGGAAATATATCTGACGGCCTAATTAGATTTTTCAGTAGAATACCCAATTGAGCTATTGATTACTTTGGATTTATTTGAATTTGGATTACTTTGAATTTGGATGCGATTACTTTGAATTTGGATGCGATTACTTTGAATTTGGATGCGAGGAACAGTCAATGTTAAAGTCAAAGTCAGTTCATTTATTTCAACTAGACCATTAAAAGGCAGTTTAGAACGCCAAATTTACAGTTTGAAATTAAAATATTAGTGACTCTAGTTGTCCATTCGCAAAAAGTAGATTCTTATGGAAAAGAACGGACAAGAAACTCCATAGTTACAATGGGGCGACAACTTGGGGGAGACCAACGGATATCGAGGGTGACCTATGTATGTGTAGCAGCTGAGGTATTTCCACCGAACTGATGATGAAACCCATGAACAAACCAGCACATCAAGTTACCCGAAACGGTAAAATTTTCCCAATCAACCTTGGACCTAATGCCTTGGACCTAAAGTTGAAAATGTAACAGGTTATTGTAGCTTAATGTAATGGCATCTAGGTAGAATGGCATTTAGGTACCGTATTGCCAGGGTTGCGGAATTTGTTCGAAAGAGTCACCGCGGCCCTGGAACGCAAAGGGCTTAGAAGGAACACGGACGGGTTTTAGTCAGTAAGAGTCTGACACGCCCTTCCGGTTCACCCAGAGCGGAAGAAGTCATTTGATGATTTCCCATCCTTAAAAAAAAAAAAAAAAAAAAAAAAAAAAAAAAAAAAAAAANAAAAAAAAAAAAAAAAAAAAAAAAAAAAAAAAAAAAAAAAAAAAAAAAAAAAAGTACTTACCGTATATTTTATTAGTTTATCTGAGAGGTAAACTAATAATAGGCTAGCGGATGTCATTACATGATTATTGGCACATTCAATTGAAAAAATAATGACACGGTTCGAGCTGTGCAAATATTGTTTTTCCTGGTATCATTTCAAGGTATGTCCATTATTTAGACATCTAGTTTTTTACGTTGTTTATACCGTAAACTTTATTCGGAATTGAAAAACCATATTCCGTAAGTAGATACTTAATTTTCAGTTCATTAAAAGCTTGTTTCAAAAATATATATATTATATGCTTATTCTAGCTTGTGGCTAAATAATACCAGCTACACGGGTCGTTTTCAAGGTTAAGCAACGCTTGCCGAGGTCGGTCTGTGGATGGGTGACCATCTTAACAAGCCTATATTTATTGCGAAAACAGTTCGATTAAAATAAAAAGTTTTGAACCTACCATGTAAATGAGGACGTGTCTCAATGAGGCAACATGCCATTTAAAAACAACCGGTTCAAGTTAGTTGACGTAAGGTTGTGTCAAAATTGACGTAACCGATGCCGCACCGAATCAAGGGCGTTTCCCAGGCGTTGAGATGTGCTTGCTTAGGGGCCATCCATAAATTACGTCACACGAATTTTATGTGTTTATGACCCCCTCCCCGTCCTTGTCACAGCTGGTCACATTTGTGAGACTCCCCCCTCCCTAGTGTGACGTCACATATTTTGTAAAATATCTAGAAATTATTAAATTAAAACAGCACTGCCGACATTATTTTTATACCAATTTAATTTATTTTTTTATAAAATTAACATCAAATCAAACATTAAAAAATAACACAGCAAGAAACTTAAACCTTATGAAAATACAGATAGAGCNGACAAGAGCGCGAGTCTGATGGGGCGCTTGGTACAGTCCGCCCCGTCGGCGCCGCACTCGCCCGGCAAGCGCGAGCACGACGAGGCGGGCACGTCGGCGGGCGCGCGCGTTTCCGGTGACCACCGCGAGACGGAGCGCGAGCGTCACGACGACATAAACATGCGCTCCCACGACTGACGTACGCGCACCTCAAACAGTTATATTAATAGTATTAACTATGTATCAATAATGTTTACGCAAAAAGTGTTAATAATCTTGAAATATTTTTGACCTTCAAAAATTGAAAATTCACTTTATTATTTTGATTTTTTTTTACAATTGACGACTTAACTATTGTTGGTCGGCAATAGTGAAAATAAAGTTTTTATATAAAATACCATAATTCTGTTTTCGTATTATTCCAGTAGATTTTTATTAGGTAGATATGTATTTATGTATATGTTAGTACCTATGTATGTATATGCTAGTAGGAACCTAGTTAGGTACCAGTATATTTCCAATAAGTAGCTAAAAGTAACCAGATGATACTTCTCGTCAGAGCTAGCCTTGAATATTTTGAAGCGCATTCGAAATCCATACTTTATTACGAAGAATTTAGTATTCCAATGAGGTACCTAGTTGTAACAAAACGTCGACATTTTTAGCGTAGCCTAGGATATTTTAGGTTTTCTTTTGACAAATAATAAGTAAGAAGGTAAATAAATAGGAGTACCTTTGTCAATTCATGGAGAAAATCTGAATAATTAAGATAAACCAGGAATAGGATGCATTATTTTAACATTTCCTTCGGAGAGGTTAGTTTCAGGGCGTGTTTAAGAGCGTGGTGGTAAGCCTTAAGGCTTCTTACCACCACGCTCCTAAACAATGCAATGCATGTCATGAAGCCCTTCTCCAATTAGGCAGGTATCTTATAGCGACACCTATTTTTTTAACCGCCCATGTTAGGGGCCATCCATAAATTACGTCACACGATTTTTAAGTGTTTGGACCCCCTCCCTGTCCTTGTCACAGCTGGTCACATTTGTGAAACTCCCCCCTCCCTAGTGTGACGTCACATATTTTGCAAAATATCTAGAAATCATTAAATTAAAACAGCACTTCCGACATTATTTTTATACCAGATTTAAGTATTTATTTTTTATAAAATCAACATCAAATCTAACATTATAAATAACACAGCAAACAACTTAAACATTATGAACATACAGATAGGGCTGAAAATATTTTTAAGTTTTTCGTTAATAGTTCAAATTACGTGTTTAAATACGATTTGAAATGTGACGTCACGAAATTTAGGACCACTCCCACCTCTTGTTACACAATGTCAAACTTCGTCGGCCCCCCCCCCCCTTAACATGTGACGTAATTTATGGATGGCCCCTTATATAGTTTGCGTGTTGATGATTGAAGATGCGACTTTCTTCGATTGGAAGATCCGTTTTGTTATACCTATCAACTAAATAAATGATGTTAACAAAAAAATCGGCCAAGTTCGAATCGAGTTGTTTAGTATTACCTCATAATAACACCGTCATTTATGAACCGATTTCAATTTGTTTTTTTTATTCGAAAGTCAGAATCTGATGATGGGGTCCCAGGGAAATCGAGGGCAGCGAAGACTGGTAGGCAATTCCACTCCTTAGCTGTACGCACAATAAATGTGTTCATAAAACGTTTTGTGCGTGTGGGTGGGATAATATGTCCACCATGTACCGGTGGCGCATCGCCGTATTTCTTGTGGTCCGATGATGGAACGGGCTTGGCGGAATAAAACTATGCAATTCCGTCGCACACTCTCCAAAATGCAACCGATAGAAAACCGACAGGCTAGCAACTCGTCGTCGATGCCCAAGACTTTGGAGCTTCGACTCGACGAGCCTATCATTGTCGATGATCCTCTTGTCTCGTTTCTCAACTGACTCAAGGGCATCAAGCTGGTATCTGGCAGATCCGTCTCAAAGATGAGAGCTGCTGAGAAGTTTGAGCAGCTGTTCCGGCGTGAAGTACCGTCTCACAAGATTATTCTAGAATTCTATATTCTACTAAACAAGTTTAGGTGTTTTGTACGGAAGACTTTATTTTTTAAACACCTAGCGAGTAGCTACGTCATACTGTAAATCGGAAGTAAAATAATTTAAATCCTTTAAATCTAAAGTTCAAGTTTGCATCGAAACGATCAAATAACAAGACAGGTGGACTGGACTTAAAATTCACCCCTCCATAATAAGAATGGCAGAATGTTCACTAAAAGGTTGTCTATTGTTTACCCGAAGATCATATACCATAATCATCATATTCCCGAATTTCATTTACCCGAATTTCATTTGCGCGAATGTTTTGTTTGCCCTAAAAGACATATGACATACCTACTGTTATTTGCCCGAAACTTAGATACCATAAGATACGAGTGCCATACGTATTGTTTTTCATATTTTTAAGTGCCGTAATAATTATCAGACATAATATTTAAACGCCATAACGATTATTAGACATAACATTTATGGGTGATGGTGGGCTTGGTCGACGGAGCCCCGCTTCGCGGGGCTCCTACTTCTGTGGGTTTATAAAAAATAACCACGAAGGGGATGCCATCCCCTTCTAACCTAACCTATCCGAGTCGGAGTGCCCTAAAGTCCCGATTGCATCCAGTTTCTCCTGATATAACAACCGTTACATACCCAATGTCGATGGCAAATGATGTTATGGCATATGATAATTATGGCATGTGATAATTAGGGCTTATAATGATTATGATAAATGATGTTATGGTAAGTGACTTTATGGGAAACAAAGCTTCTAGCACGTGACTAATATAGCAAATAAGAGTAGGGCAAATGAATATTATGGCTGTTGACTATTATGGCAAATGATATTAGGGTAAATAAAATTAGGGCAAACGGCGGTATACCTCACTAAAAAGGTACTGACAAACAATAAAATGTAGTGTGTATTACTTATGCCTTGGCATTATACTTTAAGTACCTAAGCCACAATGTGACAGATGCAAGTACAATAAAAAACAAACGTTTGTTTTTTCTTTTAAACGGAGGTTGTAACTTATTTTTTAAAAAGGAATCGGTTGCATAATTGCATTCTAATATGGTGGCACGGTCTGTTTGTGAAAGTCCTGTACTCAGTTAGAGTCGATAACAACGAATACTTAACTGAAACTAATAACGGATATGATTTGGAATATTCCTAAGTCTCAATCTACCTATATTCTGGACAATGTTTTTGATGTGGTAAAATACAATATTCATTTTGCGCTATCGTACACAAACAAACATGACATATTAGATTAAAAATTTAACACTTCAGAACTTTCCCTCCGTCTTACGAAATTTCGATCAGGTCACGTGACGCGAGTTAAACATTTTTTACCCATCTTTGGGATGGGTAAAAAGTAAAGTGCACAACGTCGCTAAAGAACTTTTCACTTCAATAATTGTCGTTGTGTCGAGAATTTGAACATTTATAGGACGTCTGTTAAAACTTTAAACAATTATGACAAGCTTTCAAATTAGTTGCAGAAGTTACCTTATTAACTTCTGCAATTCATTTGTAACTGACTGTACACCCACCTAGTAAATAATTTTCTGTTGTAACTCGACTTCAAAAGTGGAGGAGGTTATCAATTCATCTGTTTTGTATCTATTGTTTACTTTTGGGTCAAGAGCATGTCATATTTTAAAAGGTTTAATTTTTAACCATGTCTGTGCTTACAAAGTCAAATAAAATATTAACAAACTAGGTTTTCTGCAATTTGCCGGTCAGTGTCAGGCTGTATGTGGAACAAAATATGATTCGCGACCGGAACACGTTATTAATAAAAAAACTAATAATTTTAGCTCTTCATAAAGTTTAGAATTAAAAAAAAACTTATGACAAAATTTACCCTGTATGGAACCTATTTAAATAATTGTTATTATGATTTATACGCCTTTATTACGATTATTTTACAAGGAAAAGAGCTTACGTTAAATAATTCTTCGAAACCGTTCAAGGATTCGACTGAGCTGCACAATAACGACCTATACCTAAGATCAGTTCATGGCACGTTAATTAATATTGTCTATAGGTGCACAGAATATAGAAGGTATACCTATCTACTTATTTAAATTTAGGTCAAGAACACGGCTATGAGTAGGTGGTACTCTATGGTTGTGTTTACTTTGACTCATTTTCTAAAAGCTTTTTTAAGATATACAGAGAGTGGAATTCAAAAGCTTAAGGTGAAAGCGCCAGGGTAGGCCGCGAAATTCAAATTTTCATACCGTAACAAAAATGGCTTTACTGATTTATAATAATTAAAATCATCATATTTGTTGTATCATTCATGTTACTCGATTGAATGACTTTTTATGAAATAACCATTCATTCGAGTTGGTATATGAACTTAGAGGGTTGTATTGATGATTTTAATGATTATAATTCTGTAAATAAATACGTATTACGGTCGCGAATCATATTTTGTTCAACATACAGCCTGACACTGACTTGCAAAATTGCAAAAAACATAAGAAAATTTGAATTTCGCGGGCTAGTCTGGCGCTTCCACCTAAAATTTGTCAAAAACAGCGATTTATTTAGTTAAGTAAGTGTAGATTTTTTAAAGAAAGTCGTAAAGACAAGCACTACAGCGTTGCTGCAATGGTAGTATAATTTAGAAATGTGAATGGGTATGTGCTAGGCGGGCCAATTACGCGTCAATTTATGACTCATCTTCCTTGGAAACGCGATTTCCTAATAATCTTAATTAATTCATAAAAGGATATTTTACTGAAAAATATTGGACACGTATTTTTTGTTTTTTCACGTAAGCTCGCTCCATCGTCGACTTTGTCTCTGGTATCTATGACCTAGACTAGAGTCAAGAGCAAACCCATATTAAATTTAAAAAAAAATACAAAAAAATTAAGACGATACTTAGACTTTATACGTCACGCGTGTTTACAGCACACTGTATAGTCTTCATTTTTTGTTTACGTGAAAAAAGAAAAAATACTACTAATTGGATTTTTTCAGTAAAACACTTACCTTATTATTTATTTTCTTTCACAGTACGTCTCTGCATCGTAGAAGGCCGTGGGCTATACAAGCGCGCGCCCACGCATTGCCCAGTGCTGGACAAAGAGAAGGCTGGTGTGGAATGCGTGTTGGGGACTGACAGGTAACTATGAACTATTTAACTAACTATCATCTAAGACCTTTAGTTGACACTTCACGTGACCCAAGGGCTGGCTTTTACCTTGGTCAAAAAATAAGCATTGCCATACAACGTGGCGATGCCGCCTGTCTTTTGGGTACACCTCCAGTCGACAGCGAAGCGGATGAATTTTTTGACGCCATATTTTAGGGTTAATTTAGTTAGGAGTTTTTCTTTTTCTTTCTAGTGTATATAGTTAGTTAAGTATTTATTTAAATAGTTGTAAATATCTATGTAAATAAAAGACCTTTAATGAGAACCAATCTTTCTATGTTCTTCTAATTTAAAATCCATTGCTTTCAGATTGGACTGTCTCCGCCGCATCAGTAAAGGTACAGTCGACTTCGGAGTCTTCAGCCCCGAGGACCTGGTGGCGGCGCAGTGGGCCAACATCGACGTGCTGGTCACCAACGAACTTAGGATTAGGAATAGTAAGTACCCTTCTTCTCCTTCAGGATTAGGAAGAGTAAGTCGAATCCTTCTTCTATTATAATCAGTGAACGGATAATCGGGCGCTAATATACCTAAACTTCACTTTTATTCTCACGAAAGTATAATACGGACATGCTTTTCAGAATCCCGGATCCCGGAATCGTTCGAAATTCCTGAGATTGCTAAAAATACCCGCATACAAAATATAGTTAGAACTCGTTGTGAACTCTCATTGTAATTTTTTAAAATTTAAAAAGCCGATTCTAATTGAACTTTTAATCTACAATGAAAGATTTTATGAGACCCGGTTTAGTAAAAGGCCAACAGCCTTGACTACTTAGGGAATTGAAACAATTGTAATTTTATGTGTAGCTCCATTTATTGTTCAACCCGGTAATCCGGGATTACTTATTAATTCAGAAAGGAATGTCCACATTATTTTTTCACGGGAAGAAGTTTAGTTGTATAAGGGCCCGATTATCCGATCACTGATTATAATATAACCTATTCCCTCTCCACATCGTACAGTTGTGGATTGCGAAGAGTAAGTAACCTTCATTGAATGGTTTTAGCTGAAAGAATATAGAGGTATGCGGAACAGGGAGTAAAGTCCGGCAACCTCCATTGAAAAGGGAGGATCCTACGACCACACAGGTTTGTTTCTGGTGGAAAATTGGACCTAGTTATACATAAAACAGCTATATCGGGAAACGTACAAACAGCGTTTCCATCGGCCGTGATCTAAGTGAAGAAAAATGAGCTTTAATTCAGAGGAAATACTGATTTTTTCTGTTTGTACTTGTACATCTCAGATGGTTCTCGTTGGAAGTTGCGAGCGATCACAGGACTACGCACCCTATACCTCGGCCCGGGCCGAGTAAATACGGGCCTGTCATTTAATAGAAAGTAGCGTAACATTTTTGGAGATGCGCCTGCTGTGAAGTGAATAGCAACGCACGCCCACGTGTATTATAAAGCTCGATAAGTGTTGTCCGGCTGTTGTATACGTTCAAATCGCAAGAAAACATTGATAGCGCGATGTATTATGTGTGACGTTAGGTCTATTTTTGTAGTTCGTAAGTGGCCGTACAGATGCCACTGCAGTACATAGGTCTCCAAGTGTAGCCGTATCGACTGTGCTTCCTGTAACCAGTTGTCTTCCACGCCCTTAATCATGGCCTGAGTGAATCGTGACCTCATGAGTCCACCTTGTGGGAAGGCCTTCCAGTTCCAAGACTGCGTCTTCCATTTTTTCTGCAAGTGCACATTACATTAGCCGAAAAAAAACTACGTGCGGTGTGGGCCATACGGTTTATACTAAAGCGGAGACTAGCAGGAATCGACCAATCATAGGCGAGACTGGGTATTAAGTGTGAATTTCAAACCAAATGTCGCCACGGTTCCAGCTATACTTAGATAGCAGTTTAGATAAATCGACAGTCACGAGAATTTGATGGATGTAGGCAACGCTAGACCAGCCATTGAGGAATCCATCCATGTTTCAGCTTAGAAGATGGCAAAAGTGAATCCTATAGACTTCATTCATCACTTCTAAATTCGACTCCGACTCCGACTTCGAAATCCGTTTCAAAACAAATGAGCTCGCTTTCGAATTGTGTGTGCTAACTTCAAAAGTGAGGTTCCAACTGAACTTAACAGAATAGCGCTCTTAGATTATATTGTGTTTCAGGACCGTTTGCCCGTAACATCGTAGCAGTAGTGAACAGGCGCATCCTGCCAGACCATTCGTCCACCTTACATGCTGTGCTCAAGAACAGTACCCTGTGTCACCCTGGAGAGACCATGGATGATCTGCGACCACTCAGTGAAACTCTTTCTGGGGTGAGCATTATTTATTTTTACTCATCTGCCCCCAAAAGAAGAGCAAAACCCCGACTCCAACCAAAAAGTGACTTTTTGTGAATCTGATTGGTATTAGTATTGGTGGACTCTGACCACTGGTTTATGGCAACAAATTTGTGATTGCATTAAAATAACTGCCACCACCTGAATCTTTTGGAACTTTTTAATTTATCCATTTTTGCGGTAGGGTTATATTGCTACAAGTTAAATTCTTTACTTGCTTATATTGTTGTCTGAAGTCATAGCTCAATGACTGCCTATCATTCAGGATGGTTCTTCAACCACCTTTTATACTTCCAGTACCTAGAATCCCTGGTTTTGGAGCGGTCCTGTGACCCTACCAGGTCGAACACTGAGAACAAGCTGAAGGCACTGGCTGACTTCTACGGAAAGGCCTGCAGGGCTGGACCCTGGGTGCCCGACAAGTTCAGAGATGCTGAATTGAGTGAGTAGAATTTTTGTGCTGTTTTCTAGAAACCTTGTTAGTTCTGAGTTGAATTGTGTCAGGATACACCAGATGATTGCTCAAGCTAAACAACAGCTTAATAATTGATGTACGTGCCCCCTACTTTTGTTTGGTAATTTCTTCGGTTATCAAGACAAATCTAGCCATATAACGTGGCAGAATTTCAAGCAACGCGCGACGTTAAGGATATGAATAAGAAGAAGAATATACCTAGGTACTTTATTGTATACCAAAAATAGTCACACAACCTCAAATCCCGACCGACGCCCGGCCGTGGTTTTACCCTGAGCCGACAAGATATGGCACTTGAACTTGAATATTTCAACAGGAAACGATAAAGTTGATTTCGCGCATAGAATTCAGATTGTGACTTACTGACTCAGCCCATATATTCTGTCAATATGTAAGAGGTTTACAGAATGGCACTGCAGGTGTGGTGCAACTCTAAATTCTCTATTTTTTATGTACAGAACGCATGTACCCCTCCCTCTGCGCCGCCTGTGCTCGCACTTGCACGGCTGGTGACATCTACTGGGGCAACACGGGCTCCCTGACCTGCCTCACTGAAGGCCAAGGTGACGTCACGTGGGGAGAGGCAGACGACGTGGCTTCTTACTTCAAGGTAACATAACATAACATCACTTGTTACGGCTGGTGACCGCTATTGGGACAATGCGAAAAGTCCCAAAATTTATCTGAAAAGAGCGGATTAGCGTGGGGCTCTTTTCCCCTTTTCCTGGGGGACAAGAGTAATTTGGGCTTTAGGTTCTAAATCAGGATACTTAGAACTATTTACTATCTTCTATATTACTATATTGGTATCGTCTAAGTAGACGATAAAACAATATTCATAGAACAAAGGCAGCTTTATATGTTAGCCCCAGCTTCTTCAAATCGAATCAAGAATACACTTTCCCGATTCAAAAATCCATA
Organism: Mamestra configurata; assembly: GCA_002192655.3. NCBI lineage: Eukaryota > Metazoa > Arthropoda > Insecta > Lepidoptera > Noctuidae > Mamestra > Mamestra configurata. Next base: position 84,185 of record NDFZ01005108.1, on the reverse strand, counting down.
AAAACGTCTCTTTATTTTACAGATCAATGGAGCTGAAAGTCTGACAGGTGTCGAGAACTTCGCGTACCTCTGTCGCGATGGGACCTGGCGGGACCTGACGCAGGAGCCGTGCGTCTGGCTGAGGAGACCTTGGAACGTCATCGTGGCCAAGAGGTATGAGTCTTCATCATCATTTCCTCTGTATCTGGTCTGCTTACTTTGCATCATCATTCAGTCAGTCATGTCCCCTGTATCATCGTGTATCAGTACCTCTGTTGCGATGGAACCTGGCAGGACCTGACGCAAGAGCCCTGCGTCTGGCTGAGGAGGACCTGGAGCGTCATCGTGGCTAAGAGGTATGACTCTTCACCATGTTTCCTCTGTATCTTGCCTGTTCATACGTTTCTCGGTAGCTCTGTCGCAATGGAACCTGGTGGGACCTGACGCAGGAGCCCTGCGTCTGGCTGAGGAGGCCCTGGAGCGTCATCGTGGCTAAGAGGTATGACTCTTCACCATCGTTTCCTCTGTATCTGGTCTGTTCTTACGTTTCCTCTGCATCTTCATTAATCGGTAACTCTGTCGCAATGGAACCTGGTGGGACCTGACACAGGAGCCCTGCGTCTGGCTGAGGAGGCCCTGGAGCGTCATCGTGGTTAAGAGGCATGAGTCTTCATCATCTTTTTAGGTGAAAGGCGTCCAGTGCACTACATAGACATCCACTAAGCGTCGTCACATCGAACTAAGGTCACATCGAACTAACTATTTATTAGACGACGATCAAAATCAAAGTGCAGTTTCTAAATTAAGGTTAAATTAACGATCCATGTGTTATAGGTATTAGACATCATCATCTACCTAGCCTTTTCTCTATCTAACTGGATGCAGCAGTACTTTAGATGGAGCGACTGCCATGTGAGCTCCACTACCCATCAACTGAATAACAGAACAGGGTATCCCATGGCTTATAAAGATGTCATATTTTTGTTCGGCTTCTACCCGTGGCGGCTGTCAAAGGTCTACAAATGTCAGCCGGCTTACCAACGGCTTAACGTATGATGACTATCGGCTCAAAATGATTTTAAGTTTCCTGTTTTATTTTTTGTTTTATTTCCCTTTTCGGCGGTTTAATTTGTTTTCCGTTTATTTTTAACTTTATAAAACGGTATTACTTTATTTTTTAAGGCTAATTAAGTTAATCCCTTTTTAAATGATGAATCAAGTGATCTCCGAACCAGAAGATATTTTTTAAGACATAAATATTGTACACAAAACTTTATCACGCTTCTTTGAACTTACCGATTCGTAAAATACAGGAATCCAACCCAAAACTAACCTTAAATGCTCCACTTCTCCTACAGGAAAGCCTCAGAAGCCGTAAGCAAGCTGGCGCTGTCCCTAACCAACAGTTCAGTGACGATAGACCGTCACTGGCGAGGGTCGCTGGCTGCCTTGCTGGAGAGTAGGCAGGCCTTGCCGGAGCCCCTGCATCCGCCAAGAGCTCCTATGGATTACTTGGCGAGGGCTGATGGATTTAGGGAGGCGTATAGTCAAGCTGGGTGTGATCCACCAAGGTGCATATGAATTTTAATTCAAAGTGATATTTTGCTTTTGATTGAGCAACTAGCTTAAATCTGCGATGACTGACCGAGTCGACAACTGATTAATTCCTGTCTGAAATAAATGCTTTGTAAATGAGAATGTCGATAAGCCGCAACATAATATGCTCTTGAGGATCGTCCTGACTTCTATGAGCTCGCGTGGCTGTATTTTTACCCGACTGCCTAAGAAGGATTCGATAATGTTTTGAACAGGTCGCATCCTGACAAGGATTGTTTGGTTTCAATGGGATGACGCGCCAACCGTTTCATGAAATGGCCAGTTTTACAATATGATCATGATATATTCTTAAACTTAATCTTTATTCCAGGCACATCAATTTCTGTACAACCTCCCTCCTCGCCAAGAACAAGTGCGAGTGGCTGAGCGAAGCGGGCGCAGTGTACGGCATCGCCCCGCCTCTGCAATGCGCCATGAGGAGTAGCCTCCAGGAGTGTCTGAAGGCAGTGCAGATAGGAGAGGTTGATGCTACGGCCGCTGGTAGCGACTGGCTGGTGGCTGGGATCAGGTTAGTTCTTCATCCCTTTTAGCTCTTTTTAGAGCAGAAGACAAGCTTTGATAGAGGTTTAAGGCTCAGAAAAGTGGGCAAATCCGACCAGATAATAGGGTTAGCGATGTACAGAGAGCAGACACATAATGCCATCATCGGCCACAAAAGCCTGTAATCATCAGTATATTAGAGTTCTTTTCGAATCCGGTCTTCATCATCTTTTCCATTCTGTTTTACATGACTGCCCAAAAAAGAAGTGTCTGAAATCTACTATTCTGGGACCAAATTCGATTTAAAACCAGACACGACACCTAAGACTGTTCCTCGCCATGCAAAGCTTAAAATATCTTATTTAAGCCTCTATTTCTTTATTTTCATGTATTTAAACCTATCCTTTTGCATCATTCCAGAGACTACTCCCTAACACCACTGTTGCACGAAGTGACTCCAATCACAGAGAAAACGAACACAATCGTTGCATACGTCAACACTGACTCCGGTATAACCAAGATGGCGGATTTGCGCGGCAAACGCGCCGCTTTCCCGCTCTTCGATGGCGCCGCCTGGCATTCTGTCAGAAACTATATCACTCAACATGAAAAAATTACCTGTAAGGAGTTTATGGAAAGCTATTTTGGAGAGCTATGCGCTCCTGGCTTGGATGGGAAGAAATGTTATGAGGAAGGCGAAATGGAGGCCTTGAAGTCTCTTGTTGAAGGCAAAAGTGATGTGGCCTTCATCAGTATGACGACTTATAAAGCTTATCAAGGTGAGACTTTTATCCATATATTTTACAAATGTGTAGGTACCTACTAACACAGAAAGGAAGACGCAGCGGAGGAAGGCCCAGGGTTGCGGAATTTGTTCCAAAGAATCACCGCAGCCCTGGAACGCAGTGGCCTTTAGAAGGAACACGGATGAGTTTTAGTCAGTAAGAGTCTGACACGCCCTTCCGCTCCACCCAGAGCGGAAGAATTCGTTTAATGATTTTCTATCCGATGAGCTGGTGAAGGCCGCGGGAAGCCGCTAGATGCGAGACGCACAGGACTGGTCGATACGTACTTGAGGGAGGCCTATGTCCAGCAGTGATGTTCTTTCGGCTGACATGATGATGCTGATATACTTAACACAACTTCACGCGTGTTTTTCCTGAAGGGTTGCACAGAGGCACATTCCATCTATATTTCGCGAGACATGTAGGTACCTATAAGTTCCTGTAGAAGAGCAAACCTATTGCCATGATGTGGGCACAAATCCTGACTCGGTTGCTTGATGTAGTCCTCTTGTAACGAATTAACTGAATACATTGCAATCAAGAACAATTATTTTAGTTCTGTAGAAATCGTTAGTACTAAATTACCTAAGTAGGTACTTACCTAATATTTTTACTTCTTTCTTTCAGAGAGCAAAGAAGCACCAGAAATCGCAAAGAAGATCGTCCCTCTCTGCCCAGAAGGAAACGAAAAATACTGCTTCGTTAGTTGGTCCAACCTAGGCCACATATTTGCCGCCAACAACCTTACAACCATTCGAAAACACGAAATAATAAACGTCTTCACCAAGTTGGATCAACTATTCGGCAAACACCCACCTTTCCGTAACGCGATGTTCTCAATGTACGGACCTTTTAACCATGAAACGGAAGTTATTTTTCACAGTAATACAAAAAGTTTAGGCACCAGTGCTGTTTTGAAAACTCACCCGTACAACAAAATACCTTACAACCTAGAACTATCACTGTCAAATATGACAGATTTCACTTGTGGTTTCGGCGCCAAAACGACGCCATCTTTAGTTATGCTACTGGTAACTCTAGTCGTATTTTTAATTAATAGTTAATGTTTTTATGTTGATAACTAGAAGTTAAGCGCTTTGTGATATAAATCAATAAACAATTTTTATATTTTTCTTTGTTGTTTCATTCACTTTTTGAATTTTTGTTGCACACCTACTACAATCTGACTGTTCTGCCAAAAAAATATGGGGTTTCTCCATCAGCTATTTCTTAAATAAAGAGATAGGTAGGTAGGTTATTTCATCAATGTACAGTCGATACAGTGCTTACCAATTGACCGTTGAGTTAGGCTCAATAAACAGATAGGTACTAGTTTTAAAAAGGATGGTGATCTGGAATGCAAAAAGTTACCTAAGCACAGCTATGACGAAATTATTGAGATAGAGAAGATTCTAATGATTGCTATAAGATTTAGTAAACTGCCAGCAGTTCTAATGTTTGGCAACAGTGCCCAGATGCAACTAATCGAATTCTAGATAGAGTAGACTGAAACTATTCTACTTGCATATAAAACACAAACTTAAAATAAAACATGCGTATGTATTTTGAAGTCTAACTAAGCGTTAGTAAGCGGCGCCGTGCTGGGCCTAGTAGAAAAACTCAGACTCTATGTCGAGACTGAGTGGTGTTGTGCAGGCGCCATTCCATTGCCGGCCAGTTGAAAAACTTCTCATAAAACGCATTTTCACGGTTTCTGCAACAGTAAAAAAGTTATCGAGAATCTCATCACGAAAATCATTCCAATTTTAAAGATTTTGAACGCAGTCTTTTGTTCTGTCAGTCAGCGACAGAAATGTCATGTGTTGTGTTTGATTTGTCAAACAGGACGAGACGTGACTTTCCCGCGACACCAAAACTTCGCGAAATCGAAAAAAAGGATAAACTTTTTTCTGAAAATATGAGTGCTACTGACTTGAACAACTTTATAAAAGCTCTGGACACCGTGAAAAAGGATTACACATGTGGCGTATGTAATGAAATGTGTAAAGATCCTGTTGTTTTGAAGAAATGTTTCCACATCATATGCTCTGTTCACAACGGCTTGAAGCAGTGCCCAACCTGCAAAATACCTCTAGACGAGTGTGCCACGTACGTCGACGAAAGAATACAAGTTTGTATCGACTCAGCTACGGAGCTAGATAAGTTATTTGAGAAATTTCGGCAAAAGGAACCCAGTGTAACGTTGAGTAAGAAAACTAAGAAGAATGAGGCTGCTCCAGCTTCAAACAAGAGTGTTACAGCTACATCTAGCTTCAAGAAGCCTTTATCTGACAAGACGAACTCCCGCCAAGAGTTGAGCGAGACTATCAATTCGAATTTGAGCTTGAAAATCAATAAAAATAATGAAAAACGTAACAATAAAGGCGAAACGGTGCTCCATATATGCTGTCGCCTCGGTAAAATTGATAGAATTAAGGAACTACTCAATCTCGGTGCTAACACTAACACTAAAGACAACGCAGGCTGGACACCGTTGCACGAAGTTGTGCAAAACGGTCGCTTGGACCTTGTTACTCTACTTTTACATTACAATACATTAATTGATGTACCAGGACAAGGCAATGAGACACCATTACATGAGGCTGTGAGATACAACCACATAGATATAGCCGAGGAATTGATTATGCACGGAGCAGATATGAATGCAAGGAATTGCAAAGGAGAGACTCCATATCAACTGGCTTCTGTAGATGTGAAGAATAGGTTACGTGCAGCCTCTGACAAGATTTTACATACTCAAAGTGTTAATGTCTCCCACATAGCTGCGTTGTACGCCGAGTTAGAATTTGATGACGTCCATCTGTTCTGCGGTTCTCAGTACCGCACTGTTCATAACAAGCTGAAAGTCTTGTCAAAACATCACACAAATATTACAGTAGAAGCGAAATTTACTAAAAAGGTTACGCATTTGGTAGTAGATACCGAAGATGGAATATGCACATTCAGCTTAGATGTACTGCAAGGAATTGTGAGCAGTGTCTGGATTATATCGTCCGATTGGGTTACGAAATCCACTGAAGAGAAATTAGAACCCTTTGAGACCTATGAAGTCAAAGGTGTTGGTACTACATCTTACAAAGGGCCAAAAAACTCTCGATACATCAAATACAAACAGTTACCGGGCATTTTCAATGGCTGTCATTTCTACTTACACAATTTCAATACGAAGTATGAGATTTCAAAATCCATTGTTTTAACTAAAGCTATTTTGACGAAATTAATTATTGATGCCGGTGGTATTGTCCTAAGAAGGGTTCCAAATCCTGAATCGATTCCGGAGAGTGAGAAGTTGGTACCATACCATGCGAAGAAGGATGGAAAGTTGATGAATTGTTCGCATTATATTATTTTTAAGGATATCTATGAGCCAATGTATAATATGCAGCATTTAAAAGCATTGCCTATCGGCTGGTTGATTGAATGCCTTGAGAAGTATGAATTGTGTGAGCCGTGGTAGTTTAGTTTATTTTGGTCACATTACGTTAATGAATTGTGATATAGATATTATATAAGGTTTTCTAAACTACCTACCTAAAATAATAAAAAAGAAGTTAATTGCTAATGTGAGTATTTGTAATCAAAAGGGGAGGGATTTCATAAAAAATAGTATTTTATAAGTAAGCTCTCTAAATATTTCTGTAGTTGATACTCTTAAAGCAACAATGTGCTATTAACTTGCATTTATTATTTGTTGTTAAATATCAATTGTGAATTTACAAAACGGGTCTAATGTAGGTATAGCGAGTCAAGCTTCATGGCGGCTGGAAGTACGCTACTCGTTGCACAGTACCACCCGTCTCGTACTCAGAGCCACCATTAAGTTTGAATAGACAGTATCTTACTATCTGATATTCTTAGAAATGCGAAAGTTCGGATGGATGTTTGTATATCAATTACGCCGGAACGGGTCTGAATGAAATATTAAAGTCTGAAATCTTTATTCCTGGGAGTATGTTCTCCAGGAATAATTTCAGGCATTCACGCGGTCGAAGCTACTGGCGGGAGCAAGTAGAATATAGAAAGACAAGTTATTAATAGATGATCATGAAGTTCAAAGATTCGCAAGAGAACCAAGGTTACCGACATAGCCCGAAGGACCACCAAACTGAAGTGGCAGTGGCCAGGGTACATTGCTCGCAGAACAGATAGCCCTGGCTGAAGGCTTTAATATTTATATTAAGGCCACCACAGGCAAGCCCGGTTAAGCAGTCGACCACCTCAGGTTGAACTGCGAGACGCCACTCACAAAAAAAAAGAATCGCAGAACAGATGATCGATGGGGCTGAAAAGTTATGGAGTGGCGACCGCGTACCGGAAGACGTAGCGTTGGAAGGCCTCCCACAAGGTGCACCGATGACCTGGTGAGGATCGCGGGTAGCCGAGGTGCGAGACACACAGGACCGGTTGTTGTGGCGACACGTGGGGGAGGCCTATGTCCAGCAGTGGACGTCTTACGCCTGATGATGAAGAAGTTCAGATAACACATCACTCAAAAGCCATATTTATAACTAAGTTAGTATTTAATACTGTATAGATGATAAAATTAGGTAACCGTATGTGGTAAAATATAGGATATATTTTTTTATTTAAAATTATGACATTTCGTTTATTTAATTAAGCAAAAAGAAAAACTACTTTAGGTTCATCACAAGCCTTTGAATTGATTGAATTTATTTTTGTCAGCATAGTAATCAATAATAAAAATTCTTCAATGTAAATTATTATGCAAATTGGTATGTATTTATGTCACCGGAAAATAGCAGATTCCGTAAGATTGTAATAAATCTTTATTAGATTATATTTTCTCGATATGTTATGAAAAAATCGTTTTGTATACAATAAATCCCATCCAAATTCAATAGTTTCCAATATAACCGTGTGTTATTAAGAAAAATAGTTTACAATTTCACGCGATATTTTACAATCTTACAGCGTTTGCAATTTTCCGGTGACATTTATACAGTATTATGATCTGAATGTTCCAATTATGTTAGCCACTTTACGTAAAATTTAATAAGTACCTATGTATTATTGAGATTAAAATTTAAAAAATTATTTTACTAAGTTTATTTTATTTGACTCGCAGCGTTATCGGACAGATAAACGACTGATAAAGTACTACAGAAACCGGGCAATGTTAAACAATATTTAAAATTGTGTGGTAATTTCGTTAATGGGTTTTCCGATTCATGGAAAAGAGGTTGAGTGTGAATTTGCATTGAATTTATTGTATACAAAACGATGTTTTCATAATATGTCGAGAAATTATAATCTAATAAAGATGTATTACAATCTTACGGAGTCTGCAATTTTCCGGTGACATATGCACATGACGACGTATCAAGTTATAAGAAAAATAATATTGGAGCAATAGTGAAAAATAAAACAAATAAATATATAACAGAATATATTTATTATTCAAAATAAACTACACTTTGTAGATATTTACAGAATGTAATCACATTACTTAGTAATAATACTTTGTCTAGCGACCTACAAACAAAAGGTATTTTATAACAGACTTCAACCGAAAAAGAATTAAGTCCACGTAGTCATTACCAAATAAATTTCAACCTTGCGCCAAAAAGAATAAAGTTAAAAATAAATTAACTTCTAGCTTGAGAACACAGGTGCGCTCTCAGGTCATTAATTTTGGGCTTTATTTTCAACTGAGTTAGGTTGATGTTTGTTTGGCAGTGAATACTGTGTTACGCTACGCTTTGCAGGATTATGGTTCATAAAAGGGACTACCAAAGTCAGTGTTGAAGGCTCCTAAATTGTTAATAGAATAAAAAAAAATTGATGCTTACATTTTCTGCTATCACACCAAAATTATGCCTCAAATGTGTTGGATTTTCAACTCTCGGCGTTGGGTCGAGGGTTCAAAATCGAAGAGCACGGTTTTATTTAGGCCCCATATACAGGTACAATCGGCGAACTGTATGAGTCCAGTAGTAAATTCATGTGACAATAAGGGGTGAGGTACTGCGCAGCGGAAAGCGAACTTTTCAGACATTATTAACCTTTTGAACGCCATTGTCAAGTATACATGACAAGCAAGCGCGTGCCCTGTACGCCAACCGTTACAAATATGTGACAAAAAGTACGGCAAATTATGAAAAATGCTCTGGCGTTAAGGTTAAGTTTGAATCGACCTGCAGGTGTCGCACAGTGGTAGTAAAATAGGCAATAGTTTATTAAGAATATAAAAGAACACTACGTTTCTCGCACAACCATTTATATAGGAAAGTTGTCGTGACAATTAAATATCATTTGTCTATACTTGAATTTATAATTCGAGATAACTTCAATACATCACCGAATCAATTATCGACTTTAGCGTAAAGTAACTTAAGTTGATTTTCAAATGTCAATTTGTATAAAAAAGACCTTAAAAAGTATGGATCGCTCGAATTATGAATTAAACGTTTATGGAGTCATTGTACTCATCATTATGAACAGCTTTTACTATGGGACCAATGGTAAAATCTACTATCCTATACATTTATGCGCATAACTCAAAAATGTATCTACTGAACAGCAGATTTTTTTTTTGTGTGACTGACACTGGCTTAGCCACTATCAGGGATTTTAATTTTGATAACAAAAAAAAAATAGTCGCTAATTAGTCGAAATTTGTCGCCAAATACAATTTTTCGGCCACTGGTCCAAGAGATATAAGGGTTTATAGGTGGCCAAGCTGGGGAGACTCTCCAGATCGGCCACCTATAAACCTTTATATCTCTTGAACCAGAGACCGACAGATTCTGATATTTGGCGACAAATTTCGACTAATTGGCGACAAAATATGGGAGAAAATAGATCTTCGCTAGGTGCCCTAGTTTATGAGATATAAATGTGGCCAAGCTGGGGAGACTCTCTAGATCGGCCACCTATAAACCTTTATATCTCTTGAACCAGTGACCGACAGATTCTGATATTAGGCGACAAATTTCGACTAATTGGCGACAAAATATGGGAGAAAATAGATCTTCGCTAGGTGCCCTAGTTTATGAGATATAAATGTGGACAAGCTGGGGAGACTCTCCAGATCGGCCACCTATAAACCCTTATATATATCTCTTGAACCAGTGACCGACAGATTCTGATATTTGGCGACAAATTTCGACTAATTAGTGACTATTTTTTTGTATTACCAAATTAAAATCCCTGATGTTGGCCAAGCTAGAGTCGTCACACGATTTTTTCGCGATTTCGGGTTTGACGCCACAGTAAAAGTTGTTCATAATGATGAGTACAATGACCCCTTTTGAGGTATTGCGTTTATTCTGTTACACGTTGTTTACCATATACAGTTTATTATAATTTAAAATATTTACATATAAATGCATAATAATCGAGTATAACACAGAAGTTTTTTCATTGACCCATACAAGAAAATATTTCGGCATAGGGGTCAACAAACAAACGTCCATAGAAAAAAAAATACTAAATACTATGTCCTGTTCTTATTAAGAGGTGTACAATAAAGTATATAATAAATAATAATAATAAGGGCGAGTTTTTGATCCGTACCCATTGGTTAAAACATTTGGGAATCAAAATATCGATAAAATATTTGACTAGTATGAAAAATCTAAATAAATGAATACTTATTTGATAGACGATATTAAAACATAACGATTTGTGAAATAATAAATAGAAATTGCCAAAAACTGAGAAGAAATACGCTTTTGAAGTTATTGTTCTATCCTTGTCGCACAAAATGTAATTTGTACTGGATGGCTTCAATTCAATATGGCGGGACTTGTGAGTGACGTCACACGCAATTAGTGCTGTCTCTGTTTATTACAGATTTTAAAACGCTGACAACACCGCCATTGTTTGAGATTAATAAGCAATATTTTTTAACTGCGTCTTGTTTACTATCTAAGGTTTTGAGAAATGTAATAAAAATACAGTCAAATACCCTATTTGCGTTTTTAAATCAATATTTATGTTGACCAATGGTCAAATAATTTATATAATATAATATATTTTTTTATTTGTTGTAACTTTAAGTTAATAATTAAATATTGGTCGAAAGACGCATTTTCACGTGCCCAAATTTTTTAACTAATGGGTAACTATGGATCATAAATTCTTAACACTCGCCCTAACCACAACGCACCTGCTTGCACAAACCAGAGATTTCTTTTAACTCCCGAGCTAGTTGCTAAATCGGGGATTATGTTGGTATGAAATATTTGTTACCTATTTAACCTCGTGTTAGCATAAAACTCAAACGCAAAGTCTTTAACACCTGTGTCTTGCCAATCATCACACACGGCTGCCAAACATAGGCCCTTACCAAAGCACACACAAGAAAATTAGAGGTGTATCAAAACGCGATAGAGAGGACTGAGAGGAGTATGCTGGGGAACAAGAAACCTGACAGAATAAGAACAGGTACGATAAAGGAACATACCAGACTGAAGGATGTCACAACAACAGACAGAAAATAATCTCTGTACCCATAAATAAAAATAAAAAAAAATGTTTATTTTCAATAACTTAAGAATACGTTAACATTAGGTCATTAGGGAATTTCCATTTAAGTAAGAAATAAACTTGTGTTAGGAAGTTCCGCTCTTCCACTAGTTACAACTCATAATATAAGCTATTGAATAGACATTCCATTTTAGTAGGTTTTAGGAAAGGAGCGATATAAATAAAAAATATAATTAATAGACGCGCTGTCGTGTGGAGGTGTGTAAGAATGTGTGGTGTGTGTGGTGTGAGTGAGTGTGAATAGATGTGTTTACCGATAGTACATATATATCAATGGGATATGATGTAATATGTTAATATTTAATAAAAAGTGAAGAAGAAGCAAAACCGTACCTAGTAGTGTACCTAGTTTATATTAGTTGTTATCTTAATTTTAAGTTTTTTTTTTGCATGCTGAAAATGAGTCAGCAAAATATGTGGAACGATTTAACTTAAGAGCACCATGTACCATATTTTACGGAAAATAAATATTCTATTCTATTCTATTCTAAAGCTGAAATGGAACTGGACAGGACACATCATTAGAGGAATAGACAGATGGAGCAAAACAATGGTTCATTCGTATCCTAAAAGTAAAATAAGGAAACGAGGTAGACCATTTAAGCGCTGGGTGGATGAAATTAAAACAATAGCAGGAAGTTTGTGGACAGCCAGAAATAGAAGTAGGTGGAACCAACTGGAAGAGGTCTTTGCCAAAGGGCATCATGGCGCATTGGGTGCATGTACCCGGTGAGTGCAACAGATAAAAAAAAAAAATCTTTTAATATTCTTGTACTAACATAGGTCATAAGTTTGTATAATACTAACAAAATATGGATCAAGGTCTGAATTAAAGTTATTTTATTTTATTTAAGGAAACATAGGTTAAGCAAAAATTGTAAAAAAAATTGAATAAAGGCTATACGCAGAAGGCTTTCAGTGCCCTGCGGGTCCTCTACAATAATGGGTTTAGGATGTTGATGGGGTTGCCACGATACTGTAGTGCGTCAGGGATGTTTGCGGAGGCCAACACCGATGGCTTTTGGGCTATTGTGCGCAAAAGAGTGGCCTCTCTGATGTGTCGTGTGCGGGGCAGCCCCAATGGCCTTCTAAACCCTATACCGGAAAGGGTGGAGTGCCCTATTGTGCGGCACTGGAATAGGGTGCATAGTGTGAACATTGTAAGATATAATTTAAGGTAAATTAATAAGTAGTTTTAAGGTACTAACATAGTTTTTAAGTCTTACTAATCATTTTATATGGAATTTTGTTCTGAAATAAATTATTATTATTATTATTCTAGCATAAAACTCTGAGTTAAAATATTAAAACTGGTCTGTGCAAGTGGGCCTTTATTATAAGAACGGCAAAATAACAATACAATAAACTATCGTCAAGACTGAAAACAAGAATACTGTGTTTAAGAATGTGCAGTATTTAAACATATGGTTTTTGACGTGACAACGTCTAATAAATCGATGAACGCCGGCTGCACGCACGAAAAAGGATGACTCATTGTAACGTTACGATCATTTCATCAATGTTTTGTTATGACGTTGTCACGTTAGACTATCGTCCGTAAACCGACTTTTTTTTTAAAACAATTTTAAATTAACAAAAAAGAAATACGACTAAAGTTGTTATTTTTTACCAACGTACGTAATAAATATTATTAATAAGAAAAAAAAAATATCTAGTTGAAGGTAATTTTTTTTAAATACATAACATAGTACTTAATAGATACCTATCATAAAATATTATTTATTCAGTATATTTACACTTTGCGACATATGAACCAGATTTCTGAAAAGCTAATTTGACACAGCCTGTCAAACTCATAATAACTGAAGGATTAGTGAAAAAAAACAATTTGTGCCAAGTTATTGTCAAACAAGCGTTATCAGCTGTCATTGCTTGAATGATATTTCAACAGCCAATAGCGTCACTGACTTACCTTAAATTTGTGTCGGATCAATAATTTATTTACAGAAACTGGGGCAAATTGTCAAATTAATTTGGACTGTTGTGATTGGCTAACTAAAATAATAGCAGGCAACCAAATCATTTGACAATCTGATTTTTTTTGTTAAGTAGATTAACCAATCACAAACCTGGGGAGCAATTCTCGTATTTGAAATACACCAAAATATTTCCCCAAAGTTTTAAGTACGAGAATGCCCTTCAGATATTTGTTAAATTTTCACTTTTTATAACCACTAAGTATTCCTAAAACCTGGCCAAGTGTATGTTGGACTTGCACACGGAGGGTTCCGTACCATAAGCCGAAAAAACGTTTCTTGTATGGGGGCCCCCTTTTATTTTTAATTTGATTTAATTTTTTTATTTGTTGTTATAGCGGCAACAGAAATACATCACCTGTGAAAATTTCAACTGTCTAGCTATCACGGTTCATGAGATACAGCCTGGTGACAGGCAGACAGACGGACAGTGGGAGTCTTAGTAATAGGGTCCCGTTTTTACTCTTTGGGTACGGAACCCTAAAAACCGATACGAGAAAATAATAATGATCAATTAACGTTAGGAACATTTTTGGGTTTCCAGGAAAATTTACGTCACCAGTTGGCGACACATAGGCGAAAGGTCCCCTGAAAAAGTGACTTTGACGTAAAAGTGACTTTGACAGTTGGTGTCAATTTAACAAATGTCAGAAAACATAAGCATTTTTCACAGGTGGCTCGACCTGACGCCTTAGAGCTGCTATCTGGTTCTCGTCATTTCAGAAAACCCTCATTGATGTAAAGTACAAATTTCTTTAACAGATTTTCAACTTTATCGCTAAAGTAATAGGTTCCAGGTTGATCGGGAAAATTTGACAGCTTCGGGTAGCGTTATGTGCTGGCGTTTATATATTTTGGCATTTTGGGTAAATGGCCCTTATATTCGGAATTGAAAAGTTAAAATAGTGGCATAAGTATTACGGCCGGGCCGTGAAGGAAAATTCGTTTGATATTTTTTATTTAGTCGGCCGACAACCGTTTTAGTCCACATACAGCTAAAGCCGGATATCCACTATCTTCGTACAGCTACTAAGCTTCGCGGAAGCCAGAGTAAATTCCCGTATTTTATTTAAAGAAACGGTCGAATTCTGATCTCAGGTTGAACGGTCGCTTTGTCCCTTTCAAATATTTTTTTGTATAATTCTCCATCCATTCTCTGTGTACATGAGTTTTTATCCATTTTAGTTAAGGTGGAAGCGCCAGGGTAGACCGCGAAATTCAAATTTTCTTATGTTTTTTGCAATTTGCAAGTCAGTGTCAGGCTGTATGTTGAACAAAATATGATTCGCGACCGTAACACGTATTTATTTACAGAATTATAATCATTAAAATCATCGATACAACCGTCTAAGTTTATATAACTCCATCGAATGGTTATTTCATAAAAAAGTAATTCAATCGAGTTACATGAATGATACAACCTGTTTTGATGATTTTAATTATTTTAACTCAGTAAAGCCATATTTGTTAGGGTCGCCAATCGTATTTTTATCAACATACAACCTGACACTGACCTGCAAAATGCAAAAAACGTAAGAAAATTTGAATTTCGCGCTACCCTGGCGCTTTCAACTTAAGTGTTTGACATTATCAGTTGCCAAGATGGGATTATGACCAGAATTTTACCATTTTTGACTACGGGAATTAGTTTTCAGGCCTGTATTTGCGGACAAAGGGCCACCAGGACCAAGAACAGAGTAGGTGCACGAATATAGTGGAGAGCCAGGCTCGTATCGATAGATTGTCAGTCTTGTTTGAGAGAGTTTGTTTCGAAGGAAGTTGATGTCAAGTGTCGAAGCTACGCGGCATGTATCTGGAAGGAAACGAGAGAGAAGTATAGTTTAGTTAAATACTAGAAAGTTTTTTTATATTATGATATACAAGGTGAACACTTTAAAAAAGTGTGTGTCGATGGCCAAATTCGAAAACAACTCAAAGCATTTATTTCAATTAAACCATTACGCTTGTAATGGTGAAAAGGGGGTGGAAGTTTTTATGGGAGTCCGTCATTTTTGAAGATAAAACCATGAACCTTTGTATTTAGGCACTTGATCTACACTAATATTTTAAAGAGGAAAAATTTGTATTTTTGTGTGTGTATGTTTGTAATGAATAAACTCAAAAACTACTGTGCCAATTTCAAAAATTCTTTCACCGTTGGCTAGCTACATTATCAGCGAGTAACATAGGGTATATTTTATCCCCGTATTCCCACAGTTACGGCAACTACGCGGGCGAAACCGCGTGATGTCCGCTAGTATATTATATTAATAGAAAGTTTTTTTATTATGATCAGTGATCGGATAATCGGGTGCTTATATACTTAAACTTCTTCCCGTGAAAGAATAATATGGACATTCCTTTCTGAATAAATAAGTAATCCCGGGTTCCTGGGATTGAACAATAATTGGAGCTACACGTAAAATTACAATTGTTTCAATTCTCTAAGTAGACAAGGCTGCTGGCCTATTAGTAAACCAGTTCTCATAAAAACTTTCATTGTAAATTAAAAGTTCCATTAGCATCGGCTTTTTAAATAAAAAAAAAACAGTGAGAGTTCACAACGAGTTCTAACGATATTTTGTATGCGAGCATTTTTAGCAATCTCACGAATTTCGAACGATTCCGGGATCCGGGATTCTGAAAAGCATGTCCGTATTATCCTTTCGTGAGAATAAAAGTGAAGTTTAGGTATATTAGCGCCCGATTATCCGATCACTGATTATGAATTCTTTCAGCAATGGATAGCTACATTATCAGCGAGTAACATAGGCTATTTTTTATCCCCGTACTCCCACGGGAGCGAGTACTAAGCGGGTGAAGCCGCGTGACGCTAGTTTCAATTAAACCATTACAGGCACTTTTGAATTGTCAAGGTCGGTCTGTCCAAAGAGATGCAGCTTTGCACGTTCCAAAGAGTTAGATCTCTATGAGAAGAACGTGCCAGAAACTCCACGGGCACTCTTTTAAATCAATGTTTTTAACAGTGATATGGTTACATCAATCGTATGAAAATTATACCCAAATGTCACGTGTTATATAAAAATTTCACGTGATCACGAAGTGAGCTGTAATTCCATCTTGATTATATGGATTGACAGCTCACCTCGTGATCACTTCACCCAAGCCTTCACGTCGACATGTTGACAGAATCGACCGGCTGTTTTGGTTTTCATCAAAATCAAGCTCGATACTCCTTCAATTTTTTTCGATATTCCTCATAGCTTCGGATTTGGCCAACCACGCACACTTTTAAAAATTCAGCCTGTATACAAAGGGGTGATTTTCAAAACTGCTGAATCGAAGTCAATGATAGATTTTTGAAATTACTTGAGCTACACCAAGAACAATCAAATGTCTCAATAAATGCGGAAAGTTAATGAGAGACGGAGACAGCACTATTTCGATCTAACGTTACTAGATATAAAAGCCATAGCAGCTTTGTTATTAGTAAAAATACCGTTTTACGTGACAAGGATAGAAGAATAATTTATAAAGCGTGTAACATTCTTCTTATTTTAAATAACAACCAATCAGAGGGCTGTTACAGTAATTTCGATTTATTTTTCCAAAAAAACGCCTGTACAATTAAAATATTTGTTAACAGTACGAGAAGTTAAAGTTTCTATAAATCAGAATAGGTTAGCAAAGTAGCCCTGTGCAGCAGTGGCGGATCCAGGAATGTTGTTTGCGGGGGGCTTGACCCCGCTGAGGCACAAAACATTTTATTTTGCTTAACGAATAACAAGATTGGGGAGCTATAAATCAGAACAAGGGGGCCTACTCTCTAAGCCCGAAGTCCGTAGTTTCGGGCTTAGTTGCGGGCGTATTATAGTCCGTATCATCTACGGACTTACGATTAGTTCCGAACCCGAACTAAGAATGAATGGCAACACTATTTGACAGTAACTGTCAAATCGTGTTGTCATTAACTCTTAGTGGTTAGGTGATACGGACTAGAATACGCCCGCAACTAAGCCCGAAACAACCGACTTCGGGCTTAGAGAGTTGCCCCCCAGGTTGGCAAAGTAACCCTGTGCAGCAGTGGCGGATCCAGGATTGTTGTTTGAGGGGTGCTGGACCCCGCTGAGGCACAAAACATTTTATTTGGCTTAACGCATAACAAACCCTCTTGGATAACTTCTCATAAATTCCTCAATGACTTCGAACGATTGTAAACTACCAAAGATACCTCGGTATACAACGTGTAACAGAAAAAACGCAATACCTCTTAAGGGGTCATCGTACTCATCATTATGAACAACTTTTACTATGGGACCAACCCCGAAATCGTAAAAAAAAATCAGCTCTTCAGTACATTTTCTCGAGATATGCGCACAGAAATGTATGGGGCAGTCGATTTTTTTTCGCGATTTCGGTGTTGGTCCCATAGTAAAAGTTGTTCATAATGATGAGTACGATGACCCCTTAAGAGGTATTGCGTTTTTTCTGTTACACGTTGTATAACTGACTTGGGTCCCTCGGCGAGAGGTCTGGTGACGTATTCATTGGCTCGCCAGTACTCGCTACTCACCGCACGCTGTAGTCATGAACGTTGAACACGGCGTAATGGTCGTTCCTGAACACCGGGTAGAAGTGCTCTACCGGCTGGGTAAGGAGAGTGTGGCACGTTGATGGGCGGCTGCTGTGCCAGGGCGCTTCTACGTCCCAGATGTCTTTGAAGGAGCACCCAGTGCTGAAGAATTAAAAATATAAACTTCAGCTAAGGGATAATGAGCCTATAATAATAATATAATAATATCTTGGGACAACTCACACACGGTTATCCGATCCCAAACTAGGCAGAGCCTGTGTTATGGCAACCAGACAACTGATCAACATACTTATATATTTCTAAATACATACATATTATGGACAAATTACACCCAGACACAGAACAAATGATCATGCTCATCACACAAAGATTTGTCCTGGGTGGGAATCGAACCCACGACCTCCGGTTTAGCAGTCAGGGTCACTAACCACTCGACCAACAGGCCAGTCTAATTTTGATGTTGTTGTTGTTGCCTCCTCCCTCCCTCCCTCCCTCCCTCTGTAAGAGGAAGCGGGCCATTATCCACCTCGAGGACCCAGTGCGGGATTTCAAAGACCTTCAAAGGTTTTAGACAAGTGTTATGTTTCTACCAGTAGTGTAAATTCATCATCATCTTCCTGCCCTTATCCCATGTTACTTGGGGTCGGCGCATCACGTTTTTTTCTTCCATTCTGCCCTGTCATCCGTCACGCTATCACTAACTCCCTTTTCTTTCATATCACTCCTAATACAATCCATCCATCTTTTCTTTGGCCTCCCTCTCCCTGTCCATCCATCCGCATTTATATTCATAACTCTTTTAGTTACGTGCATTTCATCCCTCCGCTTCACATGACCATACCAAGTAGTGTAACCCCCACCCTTATTTTATTCTGATTTTTAGTATTTTTTGTTATAGCGGCAACAGAAATACATCATCTGTGAAAATTTCAACTGTCTAACTATCACGGTTCATGAGATACAGCCTGGTGACAGACGAACAGCGAATTCTTAGTAACCCGGTTTACCCTTTGGGTACGGAACCAAATACACCACACGTCCACCATCCACCACATTTATATTCATAACTCTTTTAGTTACGTGCATTTCATTCCTCCTCTTCACATGACCATACCAAGATAAGCAAATCCTTTTCAACTTTTCCGTCACTGGCGCCACTTTTAAACTACCTCTAATGAACTCATTCCTCACTTAATCCATTCTCAATACGATTTGAAAAATAAATATTGTTACGAGCTTGGGGTTCGTGACAATAAAAACAGACGGTTAAATAACCAAAATGACGCTTTAATTTAAAAACACTAACTCACTAATTATTAAAAACACAACTTCACTACTGATCACTTTAATCGCACTTGAAGATCGCTTCCGAAGTATTCGCTTGTATCGCAAATCCAATACCTACCCCATCGCGGGCTATGCGGTCTTCGTATTTAGGTCAGTTAATTCCAGAACCTTCTCCCGTCGAAACATCTGGTACCGACTGACCAGATGTCGAGAACTCTAGAAGATTCTAGCGTAGAAAATACTAGAAGGTACTCGACTCTACTACTTCTGGTACTCGACTCTACTATACTCGACTCTACTACTTCCGGTACTCGACTCTACTACTTCTGGTACTCGACTCTACTACTTCTGGTACTCGACTCTACTACTTCTGCTACTCGATACTAGATGGCACTAGTTGTAACTAATTTCGTCATGCACCCGGCATTAATTGTGGGGCGAAACAATATCATCTATATCTATAATATCTGTACTAATATTATAAAGAGGAAAGATTTGTATTTTTGTATGTAACAAATAAACTTAAATACTACTAGACCGATTTGAACAACTCTTTCAGCAACGGATAGCTACATTATCAGCGAGTGACATAGGCTATATTTTATCCCTGTACTCCCACGGGAACGGGAACTACGCGGGTGAACGTCCGCTAGTTCATAATAATTTAGTAAGATGATGACTACTAACCTACTCCTTCCATAACAGTACATAGTCTCCACAACAAGATACGACGCCTTTAGCTTCGTGAGTTCCTGGTACAACTCATGCGGTGGAAATCGCCCGTACATCTTGTGGACAGCGTAGGCTCGCTCCCTGAAAGTTTAAGTGATATTAGGTTTAAAGTACACTTTTTTTTTTGGTCAGTTTAAGCAAGATCCGGCCGGTGTGTGTGAAAAAGAGATGAAACACCAAAATAAACTCACGAGGTCAAATGCTCTGAAACGACGATAGATGTAAAACAACCGATTTAAAACAAATATTACCGTTTTAAACCCCAAATAAATCGTTTTAAACGGTTGAAATCTCGCCTAGAAAAATAAAAGAACTGTTGTGCATGTGTGTGTAAGGTGGCATGCGTGTGTGTGCGTAAAGGCGAGCTGGCAACGTTGCGTCGAGTCACGAGTGACGACGTCAACGAGAGTGCGAGTTTGGTTTTAAACCGAATCAATTTGATGATTTATATCGTTTGAAAACAATGAATAAAATGTTTATTTACCAACACAGTTTTTAACTTTTCAATAGAGTTTTTATAACTTAAGTACCTACGCTTGGTCGGACGGACCAACGAGAACTAAACCCGCTAAGTATATCAATATCAGTATATCACACATTTAAAAAATCTTTGTTTATTTCGGTTTTAAACGCTGTAATTCATTTTAAACTGATTGTTTTAATTGGTTTTAAACCGGCCTTACATCTATAGTCACGACATCTACTGTTACATATTTCTCTTCAAATTAATTCTGTCAACTAGCTGAGATATGAGGAAGCGGGTAATGCAACTTGATTAGCCCCGTGGATTGATGATAGGGCTAACCAAAGTAACTAAGTACTTCTTTGAGTGAAATGGCTTGTTTACTCAATAGCGCGCCATCTATCTATCGTCTGCGCAACAATCTGTTGCCGTTATCTAAACGTTATATTTATTATATTTTCACCCATATTATATTTATTTTTTGTTTATTTATTTCGTTTTAATTACTTTTATGCTGCCCCGATCGACGTCATTCTGGCAGCGCCGGTTGTCGCTGAAAACCAGCGCTGTGGCTCTGTGTCGCACACGAGTCCCAGCATTATGCTGAGCGATGGCCGTTTTGCGCGAATGTGACGCTTATTCCCAAGTTCCAACTTGAATAACTTTTGTAATTTTGTTTATTTTTAACCGACTTCAAAAAAAGGAGGAGGTTATCAATTCGTCGGAACTTTTTTTATTTTTTTTATTTATTTTCTCCGATTACTCGAAGATGGCTGGATCGACGGATTCCCAGGTGGTCCCATGATCATCAAGTCAGGATCTGATTATGGGATCCTGGAGAAATAGAGAGAACTTTTCAAATTTTATAGGCACCCTAGAAGCGATTTGGGTAGTTTTTGAAAGGGTACTTTCTCGGAGTGGTTGTATTTCAATTTGGTGAAGATCTGATGAAGAACTTCGGAGATAGGGAACGGAACTCCTAAATAAATGATAGCAAATGTACTGGGAATGCTGAAATCGATCTATCTCATGTCTGTCTATTGTTTACACCAGTTCATAACATAACATCACGCCGGTACGCTGTGAAGAGGTAAGCACATGTGAACCACTAAAAAGCGAAAAAAAAAACACCGCCTTCCGGAATTAAAGTTATTTTATACTTTGTAGTTTTGTTTTTTATTTGTAAGTCGGTTGTATTTTTTTGTAAAATTTTATTTTTTACTTTTAGTGGTACCTAACAAAACACGCTATTTCGTTTACTTGGATGATATGTTTTCTATTTCCCCCAGCTATTTTGATTTAAAACCTACGAGTAACTACTGAAATTATTTTGATTCAATTTCTATGGGACCAATCGGAACGTATATCCTTTCATATGCACAAATAATTGGTTCATAAATGTCGGAGTTATGAGGTAACAAACATAAAAAAAATACAACCGAATTGAGAACCTCCTCCTTTTTTGAAGTATTTTTTTTTTAATTTTCGCTTTAAATATTTCGTTTTTACATACCGTGCCTCAAAATGCTCGTAGTGTGGGTGAGACACTATGGGTCGTCGGGTGACCAGCATTATAGTTGCTAGCACGGGCATCGAACCCGCGAACGCTGCCCCTACTGGCGTGTCCGTACGAATCCATTCTAGGAGCTGTTCCTGGTTTATGTCGCTGAATTCGCCTGGAAAAAGAAAGTTTATGTCATTTTTAAAATTTTTATCATTATAACCAACTTGAATTAACAGTTTAAAAAACCACACAAACAAGTTATTGGTCTATCCAGAACATAATTAAAATATTCTTAAAAAAAAAACAAAATATATATCACTTTTAAAAAACCAGACAAATTTAGGCAAACATAAAAATAGAAAAAAAAACAGAAATTATAAATTTCATTGAATCATAATAAAATTATTAATAAACAATCAAAAATAAACAATAATATTAAATCAAAAGTTAACATTTTATTTAATTTGAAACTATCAATTATATTAAAGACAAACTGAATTAAATTAGAAAATAAATTTGAAACAGAAAAATAGAAATTATCAATGTCATTCAATTTTAATGATTAATTTTTTTAAGACTTATAATGATTATATTTTAAGAAAAACGCACTGAGAGACGTGATATACAAAGCGGACAGGACGCTGAAAAGATAAAATGTATGGCGTCAAAGAAACGAAATATATACTTTTTTTTTTTTTTTAAGGATGGGAAATCATCAAATGACTTCTTCCGCTCTGGGCGGAGCGGAAGGGCGTGTCAGACTCTTACTGACTAAAACCCATCCGTGTTCCTTCTAAAGCCCTTTGCGTTCCAGGGCCGCGGTGACTCTTTCGAACAAATTCCGCAACCCTGGCAGGCTCTGGCCCTAGCGGGCCCCGTCTTCTATGCTGACATCTCTTTGAGGCGCGCGTGAAACACAACGCGCCATCGACCCGGGCCTGGTGGTGATCGGACAGCGAGCCACCCAACGCTCGCCGTCCGCAGGCCCGCGCCTACGGTGGCCGGGGATCGCCCTGCGACTCCCGACGCCCGGGGCGTCTTCTCCTGTAGCGGCGGTTGGGGCGAAGGCCTTGCCTTTCCCTCGCGCGGCCCGCCTCCTCCTTCGCTAGCATTACTGCTTCGCAGAAGGAGGTGACCGCTTCCCAAGCCTCCTCGCTCCGGACCATGGATTCAACCAGGGCCGGACGCGAGAGGTTGCCGCCGCCGATCGCCTCGACGAGGACACGGCGGTGCTCAGCCCAAGCAGGGCAGACCTCCACCGTATGCTCCACCGTGTCCTCCGGGCGATCCTCACAGTGCTGACAACCCGGGCGTGTCCTCCCGCTTAATTCGAAACAGGAACCTCCCGAAACAGCCGTGTCCGGTAAGTACCTGCGTCAGGCGGAAGGTGAGGACGCCGTGGCGCCTCTCCAGCCACTCCTCAAAGAGGGGCCTTACCGCCGCAATTGTGGCGTGCCCAGCGCTGGGCCGCGATAGTCTCAGTCTCCATACCGCCAAAGTATCCTGCCGGAGCTCCGTCCGCCGCGATGCAATTTGCCGTGGCAGCGGAGTTTCGCCCCGGCAAAGCGCCTCCACGCGCCACGCGTAAACGTGCGCGAGGGATCTCGCTTCCAGATCCCATGGCGGTACTCCTTCAAGGAGGCTCGCCGCCTCGACGAAATACTTAGCGTCGCGGGCGCGCGGACAGACGTCATACATTTTCGTCAAAGCGCCCTGCCCGCGCGCCCGGAGGGCTTTGTATATCAAGTCCTTAAGAAATCTAGTAGATTTTTTTTTCTTTTTGGTTATTTCGCCATGAATATAGAAAAAAATCCTTTCACCCGCGACTCCGCTACTTGCTTATTTCATAAGGATCGTGCATTTTTGCAGGACTAATGGCCTGCGCAGACTGGCGGACGGGACGGTAGAGGATTTTTAATTTATCTATTTGATTTAATAGTTATACAATCGAAATAAGGTATATGTTGAGCATTGAATACGCTCTGGAGCATCAAATAAATAAATAAAAATAAATAAAAGGAAGAAGCAAGAACCCCGGTGTTACAAGGAAGAAACATGAATCCTAGAGTTACAAGGAAGAAGCAACAACCCCAGTGTTACAAGGAAGAAGCAAGAACCCCAGTGTTACAAGGAAGAAGCAACAACCCCAGTGTTACAAGGAAGAAGCAAGAACCCCAGTGTTACAAGGAAGAAGCAACAACCCCAGTGTTACAAGGATGAAGCAACAACCCCAGTGTTACAAGGAAGAAGCAAGAACCCCAGTGTTACAAGAAATAATAAAGAACCAGTGTTACAAGGAAGCAGCAACAACCTCAGTGTTACTAGGAAGCAGCAACAACCCCAGTGTTACAAGGAAGAAGTAAGAACCCTGGTGTTACAAAGAAGAAGCAAGTACCTCAGTGTTACAAGGAAGAAGCAAGAACCCCAGTGTTGCAAGGAAGAAGCAAGAACCCTAGTGTTACAAGGAAGAAGCAAGAACCCTAGTGTTACAAGGAAGAAGCAAGAACCCCAGTGTTACAAGGAAGAAGCAAGAAGCAAGAACAATGTTGTTACAAAATACTCACCTATATGTGACATTTCATATGGTATACTCTGGAACAAGTCGTGTACCAACGGAAACATACATACGATCCAGAAGATTGGTAGAAATCGCTTGTACGACTGAGGTATTCTGAAAACATATGGAGTGAGGTTTTTAAAATGAACTGCCGCATTCAGCTATTAAAAAAAAATATCATTGATATTTGTATCCCTGATCACCAGTATATGCATGTCATTTTTAATGCTGAATACAACTTATTAGTTTTTGTAAATAAAGCTGATTTTTATGACAAACTCGGTTTTGCCCGCGACTTCGTACGCGCATATCCCGTTTTTCCTCCTTAGTGCTCCCCTTCACTCTCCAAGAGACCTACATGCCAAATTTCAACTTTCTACGACCAGTAGTTCCGGCTGTGCGTGTCTGTCAGCCACTCAGTAAGTCAGTAACGGAACGGAATTTATGATAAAAGTTATTAAGCTTCAAAGATCTGAATTAGAAATGGCCTTTTGAGCAATGTCAACAAAATTTAAAAATGTTCTTTATGTTTATCTTTTCATCTTTATGTTATTCAAATACATATTTGTAAATTTTATTAAAGCTAATTTTACTTTTTTTTTTAACGTTGACCCACACTAGGAATTTCTCCTGTTTCGTGAGTGTGGGTTATTATTATTTACTTATTAAAATCTCCTTTAAATATTTTTTTTTCAAGCTACAGGCACCTCTTACTGTGTCGTACAGTGTTGTGGCGCGGGATACACCAATTAATGAAGATTGCGCCACGACACAGCACGGTAATGATAACCAGAGATGTGCGAGGATGCGTAGCGAGGAACTAAAACATATTTAAAAGACATCCATTTTTTTTTTAATCAATATATTTGATTTCTATATAGGTATTTTTTTTCTAAATTTTCTTAATCCACTAATTTCGTCTGTTAATTGTACCTTCATCATATCAGTCAATTGCCGTCCACTGCTGAACGTAAGCCTCCCCCAAAGATCGCCAACCATCCCGGTCCTGAGCGGTCCGCATCCATCCGCTGCCAGCCACCTTCTTCAAATCATCGATCCATCGTGCCGCAGGGCGTCCCACACTACGTTTGCCCATACGCGGTCTCCACTCTACCACATGTCTGCTCCGTCGACCGTCTGTCCGTCTACAGACATGGCCGGCCCACTTCCACTTCAGCATGCTCATTCTACGCACAATGTCGGTGACTTTAGTTCTCTGGCGAATGACTTCGTTGCGAATTCTATCCACCAGAGGAATCCCGAGCATTGCTCTCTCCATTGCACGCTGAGCAACCTTGAATTTGTGGACCAGGCCTATGGTGAGTGTCCACGTTTCGGCTCCGTAAGTCATTACGGGAAGGACCTTTTTGTACCTTACATAAATTTAAAAAAATATTTGAAATACTCACGCATAATGATTAGCATTCATCATCAACGAAGAAACAACACATAACTGCGTCGTAAACAATAACTTCAGCCTCATCACCAAAGCCGCCATTACACCAAACACGGCCATTTGCGAAATATTATAAAATATAGCCGGCTCAGCTTTGAAATGACGTAAGAACATAAGTAACACATCACAATCTTCACTTTCGCATTCCAATTTAGACTTTATCTCCTTGTCTATAACGTCCAAATCCTTAATAGGCTTGCGCTGACGTAACTTGCTGTCAGAGCTTTCGACGGTTGAGTCGGACTCGTCAGGAATATTGTCGTCCTTTTCTATTGTTGGCGTTCGACCGTCTATCTCTTTCGCTAAGTCTTGTACCGCGTCTGTCACCCAGCGATTGCAAATGTTTGAAATGTTTAGAACGGTAAACGGTATCAAAAACGATTGAAACAACTTTTGAACTGAACTCCAAGGCAAGAAGTCGAAAACTGGTGCGCAAGTATATATTAAAGTATGAAAAGTCTTAAAATTCGTAAATTTCGAGTACAAAATATCCCATACATGTGAATCTTCTTGGACTTCCAGAAAATTACTAATCCACTTCTTCAAATAGAACGCTGCTAAGATCGCTATAGCGATCCTTAGAAGAATCAGCCATAACTCCACGAACAAATCCACGCGATTGTGAACCTTAACGCGTAGAGAACTGAAGAACAAACAGTAAGCTGAGACTATCACGAAAAAGGAAACGTATAAAGACGATTTTAGCATGTCATTGCCTTGTAATAAAAGTAGGGCCATATGAAGTCCGCAGAAATGGGAATGTAGGAAGAGGCATAGAGCTTTAATGTCTATGATTCTGAATTGTTCCATGACGAAGAAAATGGCGGTTTGTGTGAGGAATATGAACTGGCTGAATTGCCAGAATAGAAGGCAGAGACAGTTCAGTATGAATATAGAAATCTGAAACAAGAGAAATATACAGTTAATTTTTTTTTAACCTATATTTCAATTTCAAAATCAAGGTAAGAATAAAATTTTGGCACAATAAGTTCAAATTTCATTGCAATAAACACTTGCTTTATGACCTTTTTATCAATCAAAAATCAACTTAAAAATAAAATATGTCACCGGAAAATAGCAAACGCCGTAAGATTGTAAAATATCACGTAAATTGCAAACTATTTTTTCTGAAACACGGATATATTGGAAACTATTGAATTTGGATAGGCTTTATTGTATACAAAACGATTTTCTCATAATATAATATGGAGAAATTATAATTTAATAAAAATTTATTACAATCTTACGGAGTTTACAATTTTCCGGTGACATACGAGTACCTATATAACGCTTAAAGTTGATAGTTGAGTTAACGGCGACGGATTGAAAATGATCTACAATTTCGAATTCTTCTTTAGATAAGTACTTACTTATGTAAAGTGTATTTATGAAAAAAAAAAATTTACTGCCCCACACATTTATGTGCGCATCATCATCATGATATCAGCCGAAAGACGTCCACTGCTGGACATAGGCCTCCCCCAAGTGTGACCACAACATCCGGTCCTGTGCGTCTCGCATCCATCGGCTACCCGCGACCCTCACCAGGCCATCTGTCCACCTGGCGGGACGCCTTCCAACGCTGCGTCATCCGGTACGCGGCACGTGCGAATAACTCGACAAGATAATCAGTACATTTTATCGAGTTATGCGCACATACGTGTTGGTCCCATAGTAAAAGTTGTTCATAATGATGAAAACAACAACTAGGGTTCCCAACTTTCTGTACAAGAAATAAATTATATCATGGTCGAAGAACTAAAATGGACAGTATTTCAGAAAAGTAAACAGTATTAAATTTGTCGTTTTGAAAACATATTTTTTGGAGTTTCTTGCACAATTTAACAATTTACTATAAGTTAAGAATATTCATAAGCTTTTCCACAATTTAAGTTAATATTAAAATAAATTAAGAGCTTATTTATAATGGAATCAAGGCATACTCTATTACTGTCATCCCGCCACTTTGCAATCATTACGGAAAACACTTTTTCTGTGAAGGTTTTTAGGCTTTTTTTATGACCGCTCGTATTCCTGCTATTTCGGCAGGATTACCAGCGGTCATAAAAACAGTATTATGTATACTTTTTCGACGTGACATCGTCTAATAAATCGATGAACGCCGGCTGCACGCACGAAAAAGGATGACTCATTGTAACGTTACGCTCATTGTAACGTTACGCTCATAGTACCGTTACGCTCATTGTAACGTTACGCTCATAGTAACGTTACTGTTATGACGTTGTCATGTTAAACTATCGTCCGTAAACCGACTTTACAGGCAACCAATTCTTTTTATAGAACAGTAAAAAGTATTAAGGAGCGAAAAAAAGTGAACTTTAGAGTGAACAGGCTTCTTCTGGGTAAGCTCGCTCCATCGTCGACTTTGTCTCTGTCATCTATGACCTAGACTA
Organism: Mamestra configurata; assembly: GCA_002192655.3. Taxonomy (NCBI): domain Eukaryota; kingdom Metazoa; phylum Arthropoda; class Insecta; order Lepidoptera; family Noctuidae; genus Mamestra; species Mamestra configurata. Next base: position 55,827 of record NDFZ01005108.1, on the reverse strand, counting down.
GAGTCAAGAACAAACCCATATTAAATAAAAAAATAAAAAAAAAGTATAATACTGTTTGGTATAACAGTATGGTTGGGAACCCTAACAACAACCGTTTTTCAGATATCGCGTTTATTCTGCTACAATTTCTATAACTTTTCAATATTCACCTGCAATTGAAAAGTGGTGCCCCTCTGCGGGTCCCTCAACTGCATGGAAACCAGCCACGTCTGCAGCAGCAGGAGCGGGGCCGCGAAGTTCTCGCGTTCGTTAGGGGCCCATTGTACACGCGTGCACTCGCAGTGGTTCGCGAAGTATTGGGCCACCGCTAAGAGGCCACCTAGGATGCTATGGCTGAAAAAAAAAGTATACAACTTTCATAGAAACGGTTCGATCTTTAAAGTTAAGCAACGCTTGCCGAGGTCGGCCCGTAGATGGGTGACCATCTTAACATATGAAGATTCCTTCGTCTAGTTCGATCCAGCCCGTCCCTAGCTGTCCTCCCCCCAGCGACGCCCTAAGCCAAGGCCCGTACCCCACAGGGGGTGCCCTTAGCGTGTAGTCGCTTAGTTTGTAAGTTTTTTTATAAGCCCTGGCTGGAGGCTTCAATATTGTATTAAAGCCACCACAGGCAAGCCCGGTTAAGCAGTCGACAACCTTATAGGTTGAACTGGGAGACGCCACTCACAAAAAAAAAAAAAAGATTCCTTCGTGCCTCAGAAACCACGTTAAACTGTTGGTCCCGGCTGTCATTTGTAGATCTTTTAATGTGATCCCTTACTTGGAGCGTTCGCCTTTAATGTAGCATTACAGATTCGAGCAATACTTGGTGAGGGAAGAGAACCGAGCATGCGCAACTTGATGATACAATTTGTAAAATTTGGATACAACTTGTAATGCTGGCACTTCACTTGGCGTATTTGGCCAAATATTCGCGTCTCTTATTCAATACAAAATATAGGTACCTTAGGAATATAGTTCATTTTGTATTTGTATTTGTATATTTTGCAAGTTCTCACACACTATTTTTTCTTTCTTTACATTGTTCTCATTTAAAGAAGCAACAAGGTTAATGTAACCAGGATTTTTGTAAACATAAAATGATTTAAAAGAGTGTCCGTGGAGTTTCTTGCACGTTCTTCTCCATAGAGATCTACGCTTTGGAACGAGCAAATAGCTTCATGTTTTTGACTGACTGACTTTGACAATTCAAAAGTACCTGATAATGGTTTATCTATATATATAAAAAATTAATCCCTATTTCCCTTGGCCACGGCATCACGCGTGAACGGCTGGACCAATTTCGCTAATTCTTTTTTTGTTGTGTTTGTTATTGTCAGGAGAAGGTTCTAATGAAAGAAAATTTTGAAAAAAAAAAAACGTTCTTATAAAAATTAACCCCTATTTCTCCTGCCACGCTATAACTTGAGAACGGCTGGACCGATTTGGCTAATTCTTTTTTTTTTGTTCGCCAGATTACAGGGAAGGATTAAAAACAAAAAACAAAATAGGTAGGAGGTAGGTAGGGTAGGGTAGGTGGATAGGTAGATAGGTAGGGTAGGGTAGGGAGGGTAGGCAGGTAGGTAGGATATTTAGGTACGGTAGGGTAGGTATTGTAGGGTAGGTAGCAGTTGACGGGAGCGAAGCCATGGGCACAGCTTGTTTGAAATAAATGCTTTGACTTTGACAGTTGATTTACCTCAAGGCAGCGGCATGCAAGAACAACACCGCAACTGTCAGGCCCGCTAGCCACCAGACTGCCTCCAAATAGAAAAATATCGGCTGGCCCAGCCCTACACAGCTCTCCACGGGCGCTAAACCATCGCCCCTGTCCACCATGTGGCACTTACGGTGCGCCGTCGTGTTTAGATAGGGCTCGAAGTACCGGTATACCGCTGCTATCATTACCTGCAATAAGTTTTAGATTTAAAAGAGCTTTTTTATGGATGGGAAATCATCAAATGAATTCTCCCGCTCTGGGTGGCCCAAAATCAAAAGTTATTTATTTAAAGTAGCACTTTTTTAACGTCAAAAATTTACATGAAGACAGTCCCCCAAATCGTCGCGCAAGTTAGCTGGTAAGATTCACCTCCTTCTGCGAAGTCACCTTCTGCGAAGCAGTAATGCTAGCCAAGGAGGAGGCGGGCCGCGCGAGGGAAAGGCAAGGCCTTCGCCCCAACCGCCGCTACAGGAGAAGACGCCCCGGGCGTCGGGAGTCGCAGGGCGATCCCCGGCCACCGTAGGCGCGGGCCTGCGGACGGCGAGCATTGGGTGGCTCGCCGTCCGATCACCACCAGGCCCGGGTCGATGGCGCGTTGTGTTTCACGCGCGCCTCAAAGAGATGTCAGCATAAAAGACGGGGCCCGCTAGGGCCAGAGCCTGCCAGGGTTGCGGAATTTGTTCGAAAGAGTCACCGCGGCCCTGGAACGCAAAGGGCTTTAGAAGGAACACGGATGGGTTTTAGTCAGTAAGAGTCTGACACGCCCTTCCGCTCCGCCCAGAGCGGAAGAAGTCATTTGATGATTTCCCATCCTTAAAAAAAAAAAAAAAAAAGTTAGCTGGTAAAAATTGTACCATCATAATCACGCATGTTTTCAACGCACTGTATCGTCTTCATTTTTTGTTTACGTGAAAAAAAAAAAAGTACGTGTACAATTTTTTTTGGAAATCTATCTGACGGACTAATTAGATTATTTCAGTAAAATACCGTATTATATACAAAGTAGCTTTATAACTTTGTTGCTGATATAGATGTCACTCGAAAATTGCAGACTCCGTAAGATTGTAATACATCTTGATTAGATTATAATATCTCAATATATTATGAAAAAATCGTTTTGTTTACAATAAATCCCATCCAAATTCAATAGTTTATAATATTTTATTTAGAAAAAATAGTTAACAATTTCACGCGATATTTTACAATCTTACGGTGTGGTTTTTTTTCCGGTGACATAGATAAACAAATTTTTCAGATTTATAAAAATTTGTTTACACTAAGTAGCTACTCAATTAGTTTTTTCTTCAGCAAATATTAAAAAATACTTGTTAACTCCCTTAGATCAGATAGATAATCAAATTAAACTTTGTCCAACCCGAAATAGGGTATTTATCAGATAAAAAATAATAATTCTATTTTTCTTCTGAGCGTGTCTGTGGCAAATACACTTATCAAATTTTATGCTTGGCCCAGTACTCAGCAACGGCAACACCGTTCACTGACGCAGTCATAAGGTCTTCACATGTACAGCTGACAGGGCATGCGGCGCAAGACAAGAGGTGGGCCATAGACTGCGGAGCGACGCCACACAAACATTGAAGATCGGAGCCATCCGAGAACCTCCACTTGAGGAGGTTATCTTTAGTGCAACCAACCTGGGTGTTAATAATTCTATAAAAATATTAGACCCGTATTTTTTGTCATTTCAAAGCCATAAAAATTAATAAAGATAAACCACTCACCTCAGGATGAACATTAAACCGATTAAAAGCATTTACTTCCTTCGGATGCTCAACCAGCTTATCGTACATCAGCTTATTGATCCCGCCTACAAAGGGTTTTTCTTCCACCACAGTCTTGAAATATGAGTAGTAGAACCCCATTTCTGTGCGTAAAGACATCTCTCTCTCCAGTTCAGAGAGATAGGAGAAGTTGCGGTCATTCTCGAAGAGGTGGGACACATAGCGGTAGTGGATGTAACCTAGAGTGAATGCTGGAAAGAAATTGCAAGCAGTTAGAAGTGAAGGCCTGGTATTTTTTTGAAGCAATCAGCATTCCCCTTTGACGTGGCAAGGCTGCCTGCCTTCTGGGCTGTCCTTTCTCCTCTCCCTTAGATTATATTTGCTTTTGCTACAAAAGGTGAATTACTAACAAACATACAGTCATTTTCATCTATACTAATAATATAATAAAGCTGATGACTTTGTTTGTTTGAACGCGCTAATCTCTGGAACTACCAGTTGGATTTGGATAGTTCTTTTTATTTATGATAGCCACTTTCACGAGGAAGGCTATACGGGATTAGGAAATTCCTACGGGAACGGGAAAAAACGGGATATGAGCGATAAGCTAAGCAAAGTTAGTAATATAATCAAGATGAAGAGTTTGTTTGTTTGGTTGAACATGCTATTCTCAAGAACTACTAGTTCATATTGAAAAATTCTTTTAGTGTTGGATAGCCTTAGTTATATTTTATACTTTGTAGTGTTTTTTTTTATTTGGTACTTGGTTGTATTTTATTGTAAAAAGTTTTTTTTCATTTTATTCAATCATTAACTTTCAGAAAAGTATCAGTTTATAAATAATATGTATAAATCTTTTATGCACAATTAAGCTTTCACTCTTTTAATATCCTTAAAACATAGTGAAACCATATTCTTAACTTAAATATTTACAACAATCTTTATCAAAAATATACCGGTTATTAACTGTCCACGGAATCAAATAATTTTCATATTATTTGATTCCGTGGAAAGTTAATAAGCGTAGCCAATCAATTAAGTAACTTGGTAATTATTTTTTGACATCCATTATGTACTTTCAATATACCTTTTCAGAAAAACACATGATTTGAAATTTTGGCAAGGTGCACTAAAAAATGGTTCCAAATGTTTCTTTTTTTAATTTAAACTACAAAATTAGCAGAGTCAACGGAGCTGAGAAGTCCGTACTATTAGAATGTACTAAAGATTCAACATATAGACTAAGTAAAATAGGAAAAAAGCTTAGAAGTTACCGATCACAGCGATGAGACAGAATCTGGCAATTTTTCTCGTAGGAAACTTGCGCACAGTCGCAACATTCGTTTTTACTTTATTTTCCTCCATTTCTCTTTTATAGTTTCACATTTCCAACCGAAAACAATAATTTTCAAATGAAAATTTGCAAATTACAAGTTGCTGTTGACACTATCTGACACTGATTGACATTGACAGTGTAAATTTTTTGACAGCCAGATTTGAAATAGTGTTGTGTGATTGTTACTAACTGTGATTTCAGAAAAGCTGTCAGGTGATGGAAATGTTGGTTCTGCTGTGTGGATCCCAAAGTTCAGAATAATATTAAGTTTTCGTAGTTCTTCATTTGGCTCCATTTATACTGGGGAAGCAATAGCTCTTTTGGAAGGGCGCTCCTTTCTGTTCTCGACACAATTGTCCCCTTATCTTACACACTTACTTTTAAAATTCTTTATAGATGCCACTGTTTAGGCATAGATATTGTAATGTCATGGGTCCCTCTGGTCACTCTGGAATCGTTGGAAACGAGCATGCGGATTTGATTGCCAAATTGCTACTCTGAATGGAATCGAATCTCATACATCCTGTTATGCTCGAGATTTACGCTGTCTTGTTAAACCCGAGATGATGAATTGTTGGAATACTCACTGGCAAAAAACTCGGTAACTGAAGGGAAAATTTTATTGCTCCGTCCAACCACTTATTTCTTCTAAATGTTGGTTTAGCACACTTAAATTTTCAAATAAACTGGCTACCTCTGTCATAATAATTAGACTCCGACTTGGGTTCGTATGCACACCAGTTTTTTTGGCAAAAATCCACGTGAGAGACAATAATTCTTTGTGTGAATTCGGTTTAGAGGAGGGTACTTTGGAGCACTTGTTTTTTTCCTGTCCTCGTTTAATAATATTATAAATCATCAGTAGAATTTTCATTTTATTGAATAGGATAGAATAGAAAATATTAATTCAGCACAGACACAAACGTACAGCAACAAAGACAAGGTAACAGAAATAATAGTAGGTACAGAATTGCGCTGAGCGTGCGCATATCGAAAGGGTTACCAACTCAGCATTTGCTGGGCGTCAGACACCCAGTGCTGGTTTTCACTTGGTTATTGTTCGGATACTTACACCGCAATCTAGTAATCGTTAAGCACTGCGCCACCTCATATTTAGTTGATGCAACTCGAATAAGAAGCTTACTAAGGATGGTGGATGGAAATGATGCTCAGACTAAAAACTAGATCTAAAAATACGATGTATTGCAAATTTTTAAGCAAAGTGAGGTCTTGAAGTTTTATGTCGTTTAATTTGTCATGCAATGCCCGATGAAACCATCAATTGTATTGTAATTTAGTAAGTTCTGGGACATCACTGAAGTCACGTTGCTGTCAATCAACTGAAAAATACTTGCCATACTCTTTTAATTCCCTTTTTTGGGCAAAACAAATTATTTTGAGGCTTTATTTCAGACTTTCTTTCATGAAAAAAAAGAACTCGAAACTACTAAACTACTAAAGTATCAAAATATTTATTTGTTCGTACAATTCATAACAAATCACAACCATTTCCTATTGTTATGTCACTTAAAAGTTCGTTTTTAACCTAAAGATAGGTACTCTTTAACAAAATGTTCATGTTTAATTATTTGCGTGAACGAAGTCAGCGTGTGGCTGTTGCAGAGGTTTTCGTTGTTGGGGGCTGTGGAGACGATGCCTCGCAGGTAGTAGCGCTCTGTGCCGCGTTCCGACTCCGGGAACGCAAGCCCACCGCCGCTGTCGCCTTTGCATAGCGCCGTACCTACGGAAAAAACAAATGCATTAGTGGGTTTTAATGACGGGGACTCCAATTCTTAAACGAATAAGCTCGGTCCTCCATCTTCTGTAATTAGTCTGCCCCAGCCCCTTTTTTAAGTTGTCGTCACGTAGGGCAAGTGTGCGCAGCGAGTAAGTGTACGCACTCGAAGTATCTCGATACTGGTTTATATGTACGAACTGAAAACCCCCCTCTTCAGTGCCGCACGCAACGCCGTATTTAGTGTACAAATGTCACTGTCCGCCCGGCGCGCCATTTTGTTTTCACAGGTGAGTATTGTTTTATGCTTGAATTATTGCGATTTTTGCTTCAAATTAGGGATTCATTCTTTATTAACATATCCATGTTTTAAAATTATGCTATATACCATCGAACATTACATAATATCTTATATACGCCGTAGTTAATGTTTTGGTGTTGACGATTACGTAAAATTGCTCAGTTTTGATTGAATCTCGTTTTGATGGTTTGGGGCAAGTGTGCGCATGCGCATGTCGAGTAAGTGTGCGCATGGGCACACTTATCCCGCATCGCTTTGGTTTTGTTTTTATGATGCAATTCGTTGTTTCAGAGCATAATTAAATTATACATAAAAAATGCCTCGAGATTTCACAAGAAAGGTGATAGAAATGTTGTCACGGAGGAACAGCTAGAAGCTGCCAAACAATTAATTTCAAAGGGTGCTAGCAAACGAAAAGTTGCATCTCAAGTTGGATTGAAGGAGAGTACACTTCTTAAACGGTTGAAGGTTGGATCGACTGCGACAAGTATGGGAAGGTATATCAACACATTTTCAAAGGCACAAGTAGATGAAATCTACGAGTATGTGAAGTGTTATTTTTGTTCCCTTACTTTATTTATTTATTATTAGGTTTAGAATGTTGATTTACCAGTTTATAGTATGAGTCTGGCTCTAATTTTTGTATGTTATATGTTGCGTACACTTACCCGCACGATTACCCCTATACTTGGGTAAGTGTACGCATTTGGACCATTTTGATTTTGTTGATTTACAAAGAATTTGTGCCATTGATAATGATTTTTTTGTGTTTATATTGTTGATTATTAAGTATTGTAACTATTAAACCTTGTTTTGTTTCATTCAACTTCTCATTTTTTACTATATGACACTTCAAACCTCAAGTGCGCACACTTGCCCCACATGACTCTCTATACCTACTATATTCTCTATGGTATCTACATAACGTCAAAAGATACGGACGAGCTTCACAAAAAGATCTTATCTAAGTATAAACTGCTCAACTCACCATTCCCATAGCCAGCGCAAACCTTATCGCTGGTGATGTACTCTCTGAAGCCTGGAGGTGATGATGTGATGCACTGCTCAATATCCACGTAGGGCAGCTCAACCACTTTGAGGATCTGGGAGGCGACGCCGTTTTCTGATGTGAGGCCCCAGCCGGCAACCTAGGAGGGAAATTAATCAAAATATTTTATATTACCTTATCGTTTTACCCAGAAGCTGAGTAAAATCAAATTTAAAAATCATTTGTTCAAATTAGGCTTCAGAACTTTTTAAAAATGTACATAAAAACAGTCCCACATCTCGTCAAGACGTCTCTTCAAAACGCCTGCCCGCCACCACTTCCTATTGTTTTAGCTGGGAAGAACAAGTGTCGCAAAATACTCCCCAGCAACACACATCTTTCAGTTAAGTTAGTGAACTTAATTAAAAATAAGACAATTTATAAGAATAATATTATTACCATTGTTCTATTAGTCCGTAAAATATTTGACTTTATTTTTATGAGACTTAAAAACCACCAAAACGCCAATCGAAAAATAATCCTTTGGTGAACTGATCAAAACGTGGTCAGCTTTTGTCAAAATAGACCGGCTAGAGATCATGAAGTGAGCTGTCAATCCATACAAACAAAATGGAATGACAGTTCACTTCATGCTCACTCCACCTAACTTCACACGGTGAGATGTTGACAATATTGACCGGCTGAGCTTAGGTGATCATGAAGTAGGTAAGCTGTCAATCTATGTAAACAATATGGAATGACAGTTTAATTCATACTCACTCCGCCTATGTTTACTTGGTGAGATGTTGACAGAATAGATCGGTTATTATTACTTATATCTCTAAAAAGTGAATCTGATTATACCTGAATATTTTCCAACGCTAAACTAAAGTGGCAGTGGGAATTGCTCGCAGAACAGATGGTCGATGGGGCCGAAAAGTTCTAGCGTGGCGACAGCGTACCGAAAGACATAGCGTTGGAAGGCCTCTCACAGGGTGGACATTGGTCCACCCTCACTAGGTCATCGGACCTAGTGAGGGTCGCGGGTAGCCGATGGATGCGAGACACACAGGGCCGGTTGTTGCGGCGACACTTGGGGGAGGCCTATGTCCAGCAGTGGACGTCTTTCGGCTGATGTGATAATGATGATTTTCAAACGGTAGATGTCACAAGGATGTGCTTACCTTTCCCAACTTTCCTGGCTGCATCTGTCTTCTGTCAAAATTAACGTCAAAGTCCAAGCAGACTGGTCTGACAAACGTTTGGTACACGAAGGCAGTCTCCAGGATTACAACTGCGATATCGTCCTGGAAGTTTGCCGCACTGCCTTGGAAGCGGGCTGGGATCTTGATGTCTTTTACCTGTTGATCATCAACAGAAATTTTATTAGACTACTAGATTTTGCCCACGACTTTGTACGCGTATATCCCGTATTTTCGCGTTCCCGTAAGAATTTCCTAAGAAGAAGCCTATGGAGCCTACGGAGTCTAGGGAAGCTACATGCCAAATTTCAGCTTTCTACGACCAGGCTGGGCGTTGTCTGATTGTCTGAAGGTCAGTAAATAAACGAAACGAACCTGAAAAAATTGGAGACTTTTTACCTAGATTTCTAATTCAATCAGTGGATTTGCGTGATGCAGCCACAAACATATAAACAAACAAACAAACAGACAGTCAGAAATACCGATAAACAGTCACAAATTGCATTTTTGTCTGTTTCTATGTCTTTTTCCTAATGTTTCTCTTTTATTTTTAGGCAAAAATATTCAATGTCCAGAAACTGCAAATCTAAGATTTTATTATATAGATATAGATTGTGGTCCAAGCGCTGGGACATAAGTGAAGTGAGTGAGATGAACACTGAAATTTGGTGGACTTTGTTGGGGACGACTTGTAAACTCCAAAACCCAGTAACTCAGTAACACGATAAATTGTTACTAGAGTTGCGGAATTTGTTTGAAAGAGTCACCGCAGCCCTGCAAGGTAAAGGGGATGGAGCAGGGGCAAGGAGGAACACGGATGGGTTTTAGTCAGTAAGAATTTGACCCTCTCTTCCGCTCTGGCCAGAGTGGAAGGAGTCATTTGATGATTTCCCATCCAAAAAAGAAAGGCCTTGTAGGTGAAAGTCTGTAGGAGAAGACGCATTCCTGCTTATAGATTCTGTAAACCTCTCACCATGAAAACTCGGTGGAGTGAGCGCGAAGTGAATTGTCATTCCATCTTGATTATATGGATTGACAGCTCAACTCGTGATCACTCCACCCAAGCCTTCACTTCGATATGTTTACAGAATCGACCGGCTGGTGGCAATCGAGCAGTGAACACTGAACACGTCTAAAAAACCGCCGCGTGTTCCGGATGTTCAGTGTACCTATTGTGTGAGAATATTGTTATTGTGACTGAGTGTGAATTCTAATTTGTTTTAAAAGCAATCGGTTTTTCTATTGCTCAATAAGCAACACTTCCCATAGTACCTACCGCCCACTGTAGTTTCAATATCCTGGCTGATGTAAACTAGAGAGTTGAAACATTTGCGACAAATATATGTATAAAATTCTTCCGTTACTGATTTGTGACTGAGTGACTGACAAACAACGCATAGCCGAAACTACTGTTTGTCGTAGAAAACTGAAATTAAGCAAAGCTCGCATTAGCAATCTGTCAAAAAAGCCTCAATTTCCATACATTTTTGACGGATTGCGACTGTCGTAGCTTGAAAATTAGTAAAATTAGCTCTCTTTATTAGAAATATGTAGTGTTATCTATGACTCTTACATCAGATTTCTGCGCGTCCACGTCTCTCGCGTTCTCCCAAGGCCGGTAGATCTTCCCGATGGCCACCGCGTACATGGACGCTGGCTGTTTCTTGCTCACGTCGTTCCAGAAGCAATGGGCCGCTGGAATCAAGTGTTTTGGTTTTAATTTTAACGTTATACCTACATATATACCCTGTTCAATTTTTGGGGATATAGCAAAATTTGTCTACGAGATTCTTTTCAGAGTTACAGAAATACATGACATGGAAGTAAAGAAAAAGGATCACGGTCCATTCAAAATTAGCCACGTCGTACAGTAAAGAGAAGTACCTCGACAAAATGACAAAAACAAGTGGAAAATATCTACCGAACAACGCCCACCTTAAAGAATCGCTTCATTTACCTAGCGCCAAGCGAGGCTAGGTACATGAAGCCAATCTATTGGTTCATAACAACCGCATCTCTTGCTACGCATCCACGCAAATCTGTGGTGGAAACGCACCCTTACAGTCTAACATATTAAAAAAAAACTAGCTTGTGGAGACGCCAGCACATCAAGCTACAACAATCTTTCTAATTTCCTTAATACATTTTCAACTTTATCGCCAAAGCATTAGGTTCAAGATTGATAAGGAAAATTTGACAGTTTCGGGTAGTTTGATGTGGTGGCGTCTGTGCTTGCTTTCGCTCGCGTTAAGGTAGCTTATATAACAATCAAAAAAACTTGCTACACGGGTAGACGTTATCCTGGATTAGGATGAAAAAAATTATATCACAGAACCAAGCAGCTAGGCAGAATTATAAAAAAAAAATTTTTTGAAGTGAAAACTTCTTTAGCGGCGTTGTGCACTTTTTGGGATGGGTAAAAAATTTTAAACTCGCGTCAGGACACGTGACCTGATCGAACATTCGTAAGACGGAGGGAAAGTTCTGAAGTGTTAAATTTTTAATGTAATATAAATTGCCATGTTTGTGTACGGTAGCGCAATAAATGATACTGATAATTAAAGCAATTCGTGCGAAATTATTCCCTAACCATTCCAAAATATAAAAAATGCACAACGTTAATGTTCAAGTGTTCATTTCTGCCGGCACTCCTGGAGTGCAACCCGTTGTTTTTTTTTTGTCTAGGATATACCGCTTTCCTTACGATGATGCTTACCTGAAATAACCACCTTATTGGTGACGAGTGATCCGCCACAGATCTGCATGTAAGGCTTCGTGGTCTTTCGGTAGATGCCGACGTGCCACGGCAGCTCTCCCCGCTTGGCAGGTCTGCCGTCAATGATGAGGTCCACGCCATCGGGAGTCACTCGGCCACACTCTGAGGGGAAGGTTCATATAGATTGTCTGAAGTCGAACATCTTCATATAAAACAACATTCAGAAGATGGGAACATACTATAAATTTATTTATCAACATACATCTACCATTACAGAAAAACCAATACGGTAAATGCGCCTTAATTAATACTTAATTGTTACTTATAACTAATACCTATAACTAATCACAAACAAAGCATTCCTTGTGAATTCACCCAGAGAACAACAGAATAAGTCTGCCTCACTCGCTATGTATTAGGTTGAGCGTGCGGAGTGTACGCGTCAGCGGCGCCTCCTTTAAAAGATTGGTCCGAGCACGCGGTTCCACTAGCAGTCGTGGCTGCCTTCGTCGCCACACGTACCTGTCCGGAACACACAGACTCACCTGGCCTAAAATAACTGCATTATGCACCTTCCCTCTCAGTAATTTAAATATATATGATATGGTTGAGACAGCTCGAAAAACCTGGACTAGATTGGCACAAAAGAAAGAAGACTGGATGGTGGAGTAGAAATAGGAAAAAGTAATTGTATCTCTTACATAATTTTATTCTGAAAGACATCTACTGGTCATCTATTTTTTCAAGTAGGCGTGGATGCCAATCCAAGCCCGATTTTGATGAAAACTAAAACTGCGTTAAGTATTGGATTTTTGAAAAATCACTTTTCTGAACCGGGAATCAAACCCATGATTTCGGAAGAAAATAACAAACACTGTAAATATTATTACACCATTCGAAAGTTTCACTTCCAAGCATCAAATTCTGGGAAGTATGGAAAACTAAAGGAAAGAGGTATTTTTAACATAACACTAACCACTAACTGATTTTCGTTTTCATAAATTTAATGTTTTAGTTTTTACCATAATACTACGAGATATAATAAGAATACGACTATAAAGAGAACTACGAGAAATAGCGAAAATACTCAAGGGATTCTTCGGTCCCACCGAAGAAACCTTTGAGTATTTTCTCTATTATCTCCCTGTACAGGTCCTGCGGCGACTGTAAGACTGCTTACTATATGTACCTACATATATCGCAGCCAAATATTTTAATCAGTCGTTTCATTAAAAGCCTAGCCTTTTCATTTCACTGCGCCGGCTATCAGTGACCTAAGTGACATCTTTGTTTCAATATCGTTTAATGACTTGCCCTTGTCACTTATGTCGCTGATTAAACAGCGCAGTTGATTAAGCTAGTTGGCCGCGACATTTCTACTCTTTTGATATGAAATGGCGCTCAAGAATCTACAATAATAAATTAACGTAAATCAATTTTGAAAATCAAATAAAAAAATATGGGAAGCGTCTGTCCGAAATACGACTAGCGCTGTGGGTTAGAGTGAGGGAGGAAGAGCCTGCCTACCGCTGCCGTATGCGTGAGAGAAAGGGAAGCCAGACAGACTGGCGCCGTAACGCGTTACGTTACAAAGTGGTTTACCCTCCCTCCCATAAGAAGTTATCACTTCACAAATAAAGAACTTGTTAAGCAGAAAATAGCATTCAAGAATAATCTTGTGAGACGGTGTGTGAGTGATAAATTCTTATGGGAACCCTTCCCATAAGAATTTATCACTTCAAAAAATGCGTGAAGTGTTAACTTGAAATTGTTCATTGAATTTTGCTGCCGATTGTCCATTTTCTTATCTACCAAAGCATGCTAATAGGATGGAGGATCAGGCGAAATTAAACAACAATTTAATTGATTAATAAATTAATTTATTGCAGAAAAAAAGATTATAACAATAATAGGGTGATTTCCATCCTGTTAACATTTATTCATGAAAACAAACGCAATACTTAAAAATAGGTCATTGTACTCATCTTTATGATCAACTTTTACTATGGGACCAAACCCGAAATCGCGAAAAAATGATCAGTTGTTCAGTACATTTTGTCGATTTACGCGCACATAAATGTATGGGGCAGACGATTTTTGTTTTCGCGATTTTTGTGTTAGTCCCATAGTAAAAGTTGATAAAAATGATGAGTGACCCCTTTTCAGGTACAGGGAACGTGCAGGAACAATGGGTGGCAACACAGAAACGTCAATGTCAAGTTTTTTTTTTTTTTGACTCTAGTCTAGGTCATACATGACAGAGACGAAGTATGTTTTACCTACCGGTTTCGAATATGCAACACTAGATGGCATTGTCAACACCGTGCACGTTCCTTATTGCGTTTATTCTTTTACATGTTTAACACTGTACAATGGCGGACTTAATGCCTTAGGCATTTTCTACCAGTCGTCTTTAAGGTAACATAAATTAATTTGTACTATTAAAACAATGATATTTGCTAGTATTAAATTAAGCCTTGATTTTGATAACAACTATTGAAATAATCAAATCGTCCGGGCATTACTTTTAATGCTTAGCTCCCTGTGCCCTATGTTCTGCTACTTGGCTAGGCAAATTATTTAACGATATCGAAAGAAGTCATTTGTCTATTCAATTAAATGCCGCAATGTCACTTAGGCCGCTGATTGAACAGCGCCCTTCTCCCCGCACCCCATGTAATGTGCCTGTGTCAGAATCAGATTGCCCAAAAACCATATGGCATATTCATATGTCTTGTATATTCACAATGTGCTAAATAAGGTAATTCAAATTATAATTATTTACTTCGCCCTACTTAAGTAGCTTGTCATTACACATAATGCCTCAATTTATGAAAAATGCCTCAAATTATTACTTGGTCCATAACAGACCGACTGCCTCATTTAAAATGTCAAAGTTATGAAGTAAATCAACATAAATACTGACAGATTCTTTGGTTGTTTTCTATTCATCTCATTTGTTAAATGGCAACATCTATCGTGTTCGTCAAGAGATGTTATTTTCTATAGGGTTGATGAAAAGCAAAGGCTACCTGTAAATAGTAAGTTAAGTGGGAAGATTAGGGTATTTTCCTGAGAAAATCTAATTAGTCCGTCAGTCACGTCAACAAATAAATAAAATGTAGCCACTGCGTGACGTCACACGTTGACACTCCTTTAACCAACAAGCAGGGACTGAATACCGATATAATTTGGATAACCGATACCAAAATACCGCTATAAATACCTACCTGTATTTAGGTATAGATATAATACCGTTATTATTAAATTTTCTTACGTTTTTTGCGATGGTCTGATCAGTGATGATCTGATGGTCAGGTCAGTGTCAGGTTGTATCTTGATCAAAATATGATTCGCGACTGTAATAAATATGTATTTACTTAGGAATCATCAATAAAGATTATGTGACGTCACATTGTAGTTTGATATCGGTACTGAGTATTGATATAATTATCGATATTTTAAATCGATACTCAAATTACTGACATGAAATACCAGTATTTATCCCAGATATCGATACTGTTATCGGTATTTTCTTAAAAATATCGGTATTCTTCGAGTATCGATATCGATCCCTGCCAACAAGTGACGTCACCAGCTCAACATGTATGAAAGTCTAACGAACGGACAATATGATAATTGAAGGTAGAAATATATAGAATGGAGTTCAAATTAAAATATCTTAGACAGAATAATTCCGACAGTCAATTCAATTTGAATTATTGATTTTAATGATCGTGAATGTTCGATGGCTAGAAATACCAAAGTTAAAAATGCGCATGATGAAGGAACTATATTTTCAGCATAATGATAAGTACCTGGATGACCGAGTTTTGGTCGGTTTTTTTTTGGTAAATGTTTTCTAAAAATGAAACCTAGTTAGATCGATTTATCGCCCCCAAAACCCCCTGCATACTAAATTTCATGAAAATCGTTGGATCCGTTTCCGAGATTTAAATTATATACATACACATATATACAAGAATTGCTCGTTTAAAGGTATTAGATGGATAATGTAAACATTTTGTTTATTTTAATTTTACTCCCGTTTGTATCGTCTGAAGATAGATTTTATTATTTTATTTTTTGGGATGCGTCATGCTTGTCGCAAATAAACACATTTTCTTTCTTTTTTTTCTAGAAAAGAACAAGCTTCCAAAAACTGTGTTGAGTCATCGGTATGTTTCCCAAATGAAGTCCTAATAACTATAAGATCTATATTTTTAAAACTATACGTTTCCCTTTTGATTGTCTGTATGTATGACATCCTAAATCCTATCTTTGAATTGTACTCTATCACTGTGAATTAACAACTACACTACTGTTATAAATATTAAAATTAATCCCTGTACTATTCATAGTAGCTTTAGGACCAGAACTAATCTTCTGTACCGGCCCCATTCTCCAATCATCCTCACTGATTTCATAATCTAATGGATTCACAGTAGTATCATCAACCTTATTCACTTCATCTACATTCTTCTGTGTGACAACTCCTATAGTTACGTTAGCTGCTTGATACTTCTCACCACTGGCATACAAAAAGTTATTGATATAGACTTCAACGGTATCCTTGATCAATATAGTGATATTTGTTCCGTTTCTGGTCAAACCTGGGGTGCAGACCGCGACGTAGTCCCAGCTTCCGTCGATGCATCTCATGAAGGGAAGGGGGACGCTTGAGTAGTAGTTCGGGCTGTTACATTCCGGCCTCACTTTTGTTCCCAAAGGCTCGTTGGGGTTGCAGGCGCGTTGGCCATCGACGTGGCCCTCAACGAGGCAGTGGTAGTGCACCGATGGGTGTTTGTCGAGCTTGCAGAAACCTGGAAGATAGGCCACGTTTTAATAATAATAATCATTTATTTGTCCGAATATGGTACATAATTAAGGTCTTAGGATTAGTCAGTGGAATCATCACATTCTACCGGTGTGGCGTGCAAATGTTTGGTACATACAAAAAATAAAGGAATACATTAAAATTAGGTATTGATTGCATTCATTACATATTAAAGTAACAATTATTCAGATGCGTCAGTTAAAAATAAATCGTAATAAATCGTCGTTTTATTAAGGCATTTGGGAACTGAGCTTAAATTCTGCAGTCTGCAGATTAGTTCTATGTAGGTGTGATTAATTCGCTTTTTTCAATGTATTTCACAATTTCGCTAATTAAGATTAGACCCAATACAGCTCCTTGTGAAACACTACTTTGCGAAGAACTTCAAAAACTGACTCGATTCTTTGGAAACTTTGAATCAAGCACTGTTGACACATATAGCGTACGTGGTATATCGTTTTTTATTTTACTAATCAATTTTATTTACATAATAGATCTTACTACATACGCATCGACTCGAAGGCTTTATTCTAGTCAACTTCGTTTAAAAACGTTGTCATTGTAGGAAATATCGGTCTATACTTACGGACGCATTGAGGAATATTATCGACAGACCATTTTCCATCCTGACAGAAGACGATATTAGGTCCTTCTACTTCGTATCCTCGTTTGCACGTAATGTTCAGATATAGCGCCGGGAAGCCCTGCCCAGGCGTCGCATAAGGCTGGTTTGATACATAAGAACCGTGCTCTGGGTTCGGTGGCAACATACATTTTCCCGTTTGTGTTGGCCTGAAATTGTAAATCTGTTAGTACTTTGTTTTTTTTTAATTTTTTTCGCTATACACATATTTATTTAGTTAATTTAAGTAAGGATTTAATTTAAAGTTGTTTTAAGTTTTGTTGTGCACTTGGGTATACCTATTCTTCTATTGTGCAAACTCTCTATCGCACTGAAGTTTGCTCGCTTTGTACATGAACTATCCCATTATTTTGGATAATATATGTTTTGTAATAAAGTTTAAGAATAATGTATCTGGATGCATGCGATCATGCGATCCCTTGTGTGGTCAGACAGCGGTATTCAAAGGTATAAATTCCTGTCTTTCTACGTGGGCGTTAAAACTGTATATTTAATCAATATAATATCGATCGATGTCTATTCTGCTCACCTGGTGGTAACTGATGGGTTCGATGGTAGCTGACGGTTGCACAGCTCATCTGATTCGTCAGATCCATCTGCACACTCTTGTACCTGTAGAAAAAATTGCTATGTTTTTAGATGGAACTGCGAGGACAACGGTATCAGAGAGCTTGGAATCACCGCGCCCGCTGGCGAGCGACTTAAGACGTCAATTACTAATAATATTCGTGGCTGTACATATTTCAGATAAACAATAATAAATGAACTGATTATTTATTCCCAAGACTGGACTCACAGACACAGTGCATTTGTGCGGAATAATCCCAAGAAAACCATACAGGGGATTTTTTAAATCAGATCAACACTACCAGAGATTAATTACCTTTTGCTTAACATAGAGATAAGAAATTGACCTCTTTATTTGATTGCGTGGATGTTTATTACCAGTATGTTGCCTAGCATTAGGTATAGTCGTATGGACTTAATTATAACTGCCACACGGGTCGATCTATGTGGTTAAGCAAAGCTTGCCGTGGTGGTGACCAAGAAGAAAGAACATCGATTACATGTCGAGTCTCCTCCGTGTTTCGGAAAGCCCATTAGCCGTAGGTCCCGCCTGTCATTTGAACATGTTTGACAGTCGTTATGGGTATTTAGGAGCCAGAAGATCTAACACCAGTATTGCCAAGGAGTATCCTCAAGCTATTCAAACAAAAATGTACTGATATCAGCTTATTAGGAGTAGGTTTTTTACTGTCTTCGATGCCTGAGGACCTCGATTGAAACGTTCTCATTCGCCTAGCTATTTTAACAGTGTAATGTCTATAGTAGGCGCCAGATAAATGTGGAATAAAGTATATTGACCTTTCCCTAATAACTGTTCATAGGTACCTGAACAATTAAATATGAATCGTTTTTCATTATTAGACAATGTTAAGGATCACGAGAGATGATGATTCGGGACAGCTTTGTGTCATTAATTCCGTTTTTCAAATTAAAAATGTCAATAATTGTAGGTGGGTCAATGACCGTTATTCCACGATTATCTGGCGCCTACTATATGCATTCGCCTCGTAGTCGCAATCCATCAAAATGTAGAGAGATTGAGCCTCAGATGCGACGGCGAACGTTGCTTAAAAAATCAAAATCAAAAGTCATTTATTCTAATTAGGCAACTTTTGAACGTCAAAGTTCTACGTAAAGACAGTCCGCCAAAACGCCCGCCCGTCACCACTTCCTAGTGTTATAGCTGGGAAGAAGAAGTGGCGCAACAAACTCCACAGCAACAGATCTGTCTGTTAAGTTATTAAAACTTGAATTTAAATAGTAGTATGCAAAGTAATTTACAATACACGACACAGAAAAATAATAAATCTCATGCGTAAATCAAATTAAATGACACTGTAAGCTAGCACACTCCGTTAGCCAGCAAAAACAGCCATACAAATAATAGTAGTGGAGGGTGATTAAAGAAATAGTCGGTCTATTCTGTCAACATCTCACCGTGTTGACTTACGTGAAGTGAGCATGAAGTGAACTGTCATTCCATCTTGTTTGTATGGATTGACAGCTCACTTCATGTAAACAGCAGATTTTTCTTATTTAGGTGATAGGTGATTTGAGTTTTGTAGGTCTAAAACATTCCATAAAAAAACGAGCTTGTCTTACAGTAGTCGCATAGGATGTGTAACATCCGTCACATCTTGATAAAAAGCAACATTAACATTAAAGTACCAACTGACAGTCAACTCGACCGCTGCGCGCGCTCATTGGTCAAATCGAATAGCGCGCGCTTCCTCGGCTTGCTGTTACACACTTCCGTCCCATTTCACAAAATCAATCCCACAGATTGCAGGAAAGCTAGAGGAAAGATGTTACACATCAAAAAATCAAGTTGTGTCAATTTATATTACTAACCCCATTACAATCGGATCCCCGGTCGACGCAGGCGCCGTAAGCGCATTGGAACAGGTACGAGGGACACGTCTTAGCTGCGCATGCGCGAACAGTCTCGTCTGACCCATCCTGACAGTCGCGTTTGCCGTCACAGTGGTCGGACGCTGGGATGGCACTACCGTCTTGGCAGCGGAATTGGCCTCTGAAAAGGAATAGAGTAAGTTTAATGGTTTCAACTGAACGTTCATTTTGTGTTCGTTATTCGAAGATCATCATCATATCAGCCAAAGACGTCCACTGCTGGGCATAGGCCTCCCCGCGCGTGTCGCCACAGCAACCGGTCCTGTGCATCTCGCATCCATCGGCTACCCGCGACCCTCGCCAGGTCATCGGTCCACCTTGTACCTTGTGGGAGGACTTCCAACACTACGTCTTCCGGTACGCGGTCGCCACTGCAGAACTATTCGGCCCCATCAACCATCTGTTCTGCGAGCAATGTGCCCTGCCCAATGCGACTTTAGTTTGGCGATCCTTCGGGCTATGTCGGTAACCTTGGTCCTCTTACTCTCAAGAAAACTCCGAGCCGGAGATGCCGGATTGATGCCGCCATAAGAGGGGCCAACGGACGATAGATCGGGGACTCTATAGTCCATGCTGCACGGTCCCTGGAGTTGAGGTGATGCCCAAGTGCAGTGAGAAGAGGAAGCCCAGAAGTGGGCCACGCTGGATGGGTCACGAATTTCATGCGTAGCAGTTCTCGCAGCCCACCCATTAAAGCGAAAGTATGTGCACAGGCGAAGTTATTAGTGGGAGGAAGCCACATGACCACGTCGTCTCCTTGGAGGGGGCCGGGGGCCTTATTATGACGTGCCAATGCCGTCATGATTAACCTGTGAAAAGGGATAGTGTTATACGTCTTGTATAACTCCATCTCGCTCCCACACCGTAATCATGGTGGTTTTAAGACGCCATAATAAGTACTCTGGTATGCGTCAAGCATTTTGTAAGATCAACAAAAAAAATATTGTTCCGTCTATTAAAACAAATGAAACTAGTACCTAGTGGTTTTAAGTCCTATTGCGATTCTCAGGTATGGCTGGGTGTTATAGGGTCTAGTAGACGTATAACTTGGGCCTCTAACTGGATAAAAATATGGGGGTGTACTATGGTACACCTCTGCCTAACTCTTCCAGGAATACAGGCTTAATGTAATCTTACGTTGCCAGTACACGGTGGGGAATTATAGCAATTCCCCACCGTGTACTGCGTGTAACATTAGTGTGATAGTGTGTGTATGTTTGTTACTTCTTCACGCGCAAATGACTGGACGGATCTTGATGAAATTTTGCACAGAGGTAGATAATGGTCTGGAATAACACATAGGATGCTTTTCATTCCGGGAGTATGTTCCCTTGGGATAATTTTCGACACTAACGCGGGCGGAGCCGCGGGCGGTAGCTAGTATTGAAAATAAATACTCCATAACTTACTGAAATTCCTCCGTCTCGTTCCGACACTTGGGGAGCAGTTCGTCGGACTGGTCAGCACATTCGATGACATTGTTGCAGGGAGCCGTGCCATCCACGCAAGCGCCGTACGTACATCTGAACCAGTTCGGTTGGCATCTGCGAAAGAGTTACATATTTTTGAAATGAAAACTTCTTTAGCGGCGTTGTGCACTTTTTGCGACGCGTGACTTGACGCGAGTCACGCGACTGACGTAAGACGGAGGGAAAGTTCTGAAGTGTTAAATTAAAGCAATTCGTGCGAAATTATTCCCTAACCATTCCAAAATCAAAAATGCACAACGTTAATGTTCAAGTTTTCAAAACAGCCGCACAGGTCGATCTTCGAAGTTAAGCAACACAAGTGCCAAGATTGTTCCGTGTATGGGTGATAATCCATTACATACTGAAGCTCCTCCGTGCCTCGGAAAACACTTGAAGACCTTGGTCTTGGCTGTCATTTGTAGATCTTTGACAGTCGTCACTGGTGATTGGAAGCCAAAAATTTGACACCAACCTTGCCAGAGTGTCGTGTTACTCCGGTTCTGGGTTGTGACGTCAGATATGTGGGCAAAACCTAACTAAATATTATAATCCGCTTGTATTTCTCCACTGTTAGGAGACAGGCCACCTTGTAGCGGCATCAATGCCGCCACATGAAAAAACTAAGAAGCGAAATTTGTACGGCAACAAAAAGAACCGCAACGCCATCTATTTTGTCAGCGATAAACTACCCACGAAATCCTGCATCGCGCAAGCAAAGTTCTCCGTGCGATTTGAACATATACAACAGTATATTTATAATATCAACTGTCGGGCAATTGCCCACCAGACACAACAACTGTCTGGTTGGAGAATCCACCCATTTCAATGGAAGTGTGCGGGACTTTACTCTTCTTCCGCATAGCTCTATACCCTATCCGTGAGAGGGAGTGGGCCATAATCCACTATGGACAGTACCGTCTTTACTATAAGGGCACAAGGGGCACTTGCCCAGGGCCCACTTGTGCCCAAATTACAGTATAAGTTCTTCATAGGAAACGACTAAGCGACCGTTTCACTGGGTAATACAGTTCGTTCATACCTACGGAACTTAATTACCTATAATCCGATACTTTCTTGGCAGGTTTTCCGCTTTACAAAATGGCGCCTAGAATCTCCTGATCCTGAAGTATTTTTTAAATATTGTTGGCTCATTGAAAGTTGCAAGATGTTGGTTAAAAATATAAATTCACAGATAGCAAAAACGAGTCCAAAGCGAGGCGAGTGCGCAGCGCACTCACAGCGAGCGCTCGGTGCCTTCTCGCAGCAGAGTAGCCGCGGGCGCGCAGCGATCTCACTGCGAATAGCGCCGTCACCGCCGACGCCCATTGGTATACTCACGTTCAACACGGGCAGCCCGCCGCGAACTCGCTGAACGCCCGCCGCGTCTTCGTGGCGTGTTCGGCGGGCGTTCGTCTGCGAGATCGTTGCGCACTCGCCTCGCTTTGAACTCGCTCGCAAATGGCCGGTGTGATTATCAGCCTAAGCTTTCCAAACGAAGTTTATGTTTTACAACACACTAACGAGGAAATAATTTAAAAAAAAACTTAATTTACTTAGTGTTCCTGCAGAGAGCATGAGTTTCGTCGCTCCTGTCAGGGCAGTCGAGTACGCCGTCACATTTCCCGTCGAACGAAATACATGACCCGTCTCGGCACTGCCATTGATCTCTCCTAGAAATAGGTGGAAAACAAGTTAGTAAAAAAAATACCGTTTTGTAGTTCAACGGTCAAAGTGCACTTCATTACGCCGGGTGAACATTTACACCTGGACAAGTACGCAGTGGCCAATTCAGAAATCTGTTAACCCATTGCGCTGAAGAACCAATCTGGCCAAGTGAAGAATCATAGAGCCATCTTAAATACGTTACCTTTACAAAAAAGAGCTGCTACAACTGTGTGGGTTGAGCTTAAGATCTATACCAAGACTCAACGCAAACGACATTGCCTAAACCAGGCACTATTTTGAAATACTAGTCCTCCTGACCGATTTCGGCCATGGCGGCCAAAAAGCAAATAAGTAATAGTCCTTCCTTCTACCCATAGATAACAGGAAAACCTATAAAAAGTTTATAGTGTTAAAAGACCATGTTACAAAAATGACATTCGTTCGGAACCCTTTGCACGCGAGTCCGACTCACACTTGGCCAGTTTTTATAACAAAGAACTTACCGACATTGACTTGATTGTCTTCTACTCCTATGTAATACTATGTCTTCGGAAAGATCGCCCCTGAAAACAAAAAAGTACAGAATAAGTACCCAACGGAAATGTTCACCAGATGTTTCAAAATCAGTCTGCTTTTTCTACACAAGTATTGTGGTCGGCCTGCAGCTAGGGTTGCCAACCATACTGTTTATAGTACCTATTATACTTTTATTCGCCCGTTAATACTTTTTACTGTTCTATAAAAAAAGTATACAAAATACTCTTTTTATGACTGCTGGTATTCGCCAGCCAAAATAAAACCTAAAAACTATTGCTTCTATTGATTAAATAAAAAAAATTACTCCTCATTTATATTAATATTAACCTAAATAGTCGAGGGCTTATAAATATTAAAAAAATGATAACAATATGATCAAGAAACTCTAAAAAATATGTTATTAAAACGTCAAAAAATAAAATAGGTACTGTTAACTTTTATAAAATACTGTTAATTTTATATTTAATTATACTTTTTTTCTAGTACAAAAAGTTGGGAGGCCGGAAAACGGAACGCGGTCTGTTTCTGTGTTTACGAAGCTGGTCTCCCTACAGCTTTCCTGAATCTGAGTGATGGACGGAGTTTACAATCTTCCGGTGCCATATTTACTTAGATGATAGCCGGACCCAACGGCTTACGTGCTTTCTGAGGTACGGAGGGGTCTAGGTACTGCTATCCATCCCCGGATCGACCCCGGCAAGTATTGTTTCACCTCAAAGATCGACCCTTAAATTAGCGTGTTCAAATAGCTTAGGTATAAGTACTTACAAGCTGCTTCCCGAGCAAGTCGCTTCGTCGCTACCGTCGGAGCAGTCGAAGGCACCATCACAAAGGGAGCCGAGACTCACGCATGCGCCGTCGTGACAGGCAAACTCCTTTGTACTGGAAACAGATAAAATAAATGTCCAAAGTTGCTTTTTTCAATTCAAAATATAAGTACTTACTTTCTAAGCCTAACAAAACTTTGTGAGGGAATCTGTGACATAGGTATTCAAGCACATTTTAGTTTCGAGTTGTAGATCATAGAGTAAACCTACATGTCGTACCTACAAAGCGCCGGTTTTTACTGTTGCGAGTACCCGGGCGGTATATATTTGCGAGGCCCCGGGCGGTATATATTTGCGAGGCCCCAAGCGAAAGAAAATTGTAATGCCCTTGTTCTTTTTATAATGAAGAAATAGGTACCTATGTCTGATTATGTTTTGGACCTCTCTTACTATTAAATTTTTAAATGAAATCACAGTGAGCTATGAAATCATTAAATGAAAAATTTGCAAAGCAGAAAGCCGATCTTGTGTCACTCTCTCTTCTCACTCACATCTAATTTACTAAGAAAAAAAAAACTCTATTCTATTCTATTCTATTCTATTTATTACAAATATCTAAAACGTTTTATTAAATGTAAGGTATTTTGAACACTGGTTGAGCGAGGCCCCTGCCAGAGCGAGGCCCCGGGCGATTGCCCTGCTCGCCACCCCCTAAGGCCGCCACTGCCTACACTATTATATTTTAGAATTTATTAAAGTAGAGAGGTACCTACTGTTGGCCAACCTTTGGCCTGCCAAAGCACACATAGACGTTTTTTGCTGACTCGATGAGATTAAACCAATTACTAAAGCCATATTAGTAAGGCGACAAAATTGTGTACGGAGGCTTTAGAGCGAGTTTTTAAACGTACTCGATCACGTTAACGTAGATTATCACTATGACAATTTGCTTAGAAATAGTTTGCCTTGAAGAAATTTCCCAAATAGTGCACCAGACTCAGAAGGCAATGCAAATAATAATAATAATATCTTGGGACAACTCACACACGGTCATCTGATCCCAAACTAGGCAGAGCCTGTGCTACTAACTAACTAAATAGACTTAACGTTAAGGCTGCGTTTCCACCAGAGATGTGCGAGGATGCGTAGCGAGGGATGTGTTTGTTTAGAACTAATTGAATCGCTTTATTTACCTAGCTTCGCTCATCGCAGCGATTCTATTGATTCTTAACCTACACATCCCTCGCTACTCATCCTCGCACATCTCTGGTGGAAACGCACCCTAACGCGAACGAGTAGGTACGTTTAAACACCAGCACTAAGGGAGAGGCCACATGATGCGTTGCGGCTCCGGCGTGGCGCCTGAACGGTGCCGCTGCGGCGTAAGACCAAGACGAGTGTGGAGGGTGTATGCACCGCAGACCGCAGATGTAGACATGGGTCTTACGTGCAAAATCAAAGCATACGCTACAACGGTACCGTGACTGCGCCGCAACGTCGTTGCAACGCCGCGTACTACGTGTGAACGGTCATGCGCCAAAATGGTTGCGGTGCGGCCTCTTGAGGCTTCTCCCTAAGAGCGAGGCCACAATATTTGCGGCGTTGCATCGCAAAAACGACGTTGCACAGCAATAAAATTAGATTTTTGCGATGCACGGCTCAACGCAGTGTTGTGGCCTCGCCCTAAGACCACTGAATTTTTTATAGAGCGTCAATTTACCTGCACGAGTTGATTCTCTGCCTCACCACTGAACTCACTGCTGGAGATATGGCTGAAATAGACAAATATCATTATTAAATCTTTGTCCTGGAAGCTTCATTATCCCTTAACTATATTTATTCCCACGGCCTCGCTTCCGGACCGAGCATTTTCCGGGATGTAAGTATTCTTTAACACTCAGGTAATATCATCACTCAGGTCATAGTAACCCTAATACATGTTTAACAAGCATAACTTTTACACACGATGTCTACATCTCTTTTATTCGACTCTCCTTTCGCAGGTGTGCTGGAAGAGATTTCTTTAGAAATAAGCCTTTGTACCTATTTTTCTATAATCTATTTGTGTACATCATCATCTGCCTAGCCTTTTCCCAACTATGTTGGGGTCGGCTTCCAGTTAAACCGGATTCAGCTGAATACCAGTATTTTACGTGGAGCGGCTGCCTACCAGACCTCCACAACCCATTAACTGGGTAACACGGTACTCCTTGGCACGACTGGTGTCAGATTAACTGGCTTCTGACTATCCGTAACGACTGTCAAAGATCTACAAATGACAGCCGGGATCAACGGCTTTCCGAGCTTTCCGAGGCACGGAGGAGTCTCGGTATGTTAAGATGGTCACCCATCCATAGACCAACCTCGGTATGCGTTTCTTAACCTTGAAGATCAACCCGTACGGCTGTTATTATTCAGCCACGAGCTCCTCATACATACTTACTACATAAACTGTAAAATAAATAAATGCTCCTAGCTCCAGCCTTTTAGGAGTCAGTTTTTGTCATCGAAGTTACTCGGCTCCGTAACAGCCTCGGTTACAATGACAAAGTTGGCTCACTTGAATCAAAATGTACAATTTTCTACAGTTGGTAGTTTAAAATGTGCAAACCACAAAAGACAAATAAGAAGGTTCGAGTAAAGTGCAGAAAAGACGTTAAAGACTCAAACCGTTCCATATTTACGGCTATTGATCAATATTACATATGTGTAGTTTCCTGATTTTATTACTGCACAGGTCATCAAAAGCAATTTAGCTAGATTTGTAACTATAGGCAATTATTAAGTTAATTGGTAAAACGATTATTTCCCAATCAAGTTAAATAAACGCAACAATTTAAATGCGTACCAAGTAAGTACGCGTAGTAAGTTGTAGTATGTTTACTTCAAATAAAATATCCCACTCTATACCGAGGTGCCTAAAGACAACGTTTTAAGTTCCAAAATAATTATACACTCATCGGAATAATTGTACGTGTTGTATTTATATTCTTTTTGCCTACTAAAATGGATACATGTTAACCAAATCATGTTTTCCTGAAATACAATGTTACTTCTGTTACTAGGAGAACTTGGATGCAAGAGCGAGCTAAGCGAGCTCGAGACTTGGGGCACCCGACTCGGACAGGTTAGGTTAGAAGTGGATAGCGGGGTCTAGTGAGCGAGCGAATCAGACCCCGCTATCCCCTTCTAACCGTGGTTGTTTTTCGCCTTTAGGTGAGCATTTATCCACTCTGGCAGATATTACGAATTTATTGGTACTTTTCTGGTAGGTGTTTAAACACAAGCCTAAATAAAAACCCAATTTGTGCGTAAAATTAGTGTGCGGTAATTATTTCCCAAAATCATCTGCAGAGTCTTTTCTCAACTATTTTGGGGTCGGCTTCCAGTCCAGAAGGATGCAGCTGACTACCAGTATTTTCCATGAAGCGACTAATCACCTGATGGTAAGCGATGATGTGGTCGAAGATGGAGCACGCTTGCCTAGAATTAACCTATTCACTCTTGACTTATAGACTCCCAAGTTGTAGCTACCAGGCAACACCGACTCTGGCAAGGAATTCCACTCCTTAACTGTACGCACAATTAATGTGTTCCCAAAACGTTTAGTGCGTGTGGGTGGGATGTCCACCATGTACCGGTGGCGCATCGCCGTACGTCTTGTGGTCCGATGATGGAACGGGCTTGGCGGAATTAAACTATGCAATTCCGTCGCACACTCCCCAAAATGCAACCGGTAGAAAACCGACAAGCTAGCAACTCGACTCAACGAGCCTATCATTGCTGATGATCCTCTTGGCTCGTTTCTCAATTGACTCAAGGACATCAAGCTGGTATCTGGCAGATCCGTCCCAAAGATGAGAGCAGTACTCCAGTACTGCTTTCATCCTTGGGACGGAATATAGGCAAGTATATCCGGTCTATTCTGTCAACGTCGCACCGTGTACACTTATGTGGAGTGAGCATGAAGTGAACTGTCATTACATTTTGTTTGTATGGTTTGACAGTTCACTTCATGTTCACTTCACCCAAGCCCTCATTTCGACATGTTTACAGAATCGACTGGCAGAATCGCAATGCAGTTCACTTCCAGCTCACACCACACAGTTTGATGAGTTGATGAATATAGAATTGATCGGCTGACCTGTCCGCTAGATAATACTGATAATTATAATAAATTCATAATTAAGTAAACAAAACGTTGCCTTATCGCTCAGCTTTTGTTTTAACAAGGGTATTAATATATCCAATTTTAATCGTTGTTATTTATAAATTGTTATAATAATACGCAGGTTTATTATTATTACATACGAATGTAACGAAGTTTAAATTTTACGGAACAGCACTAACATGTACATTGTTGACCCATTTTTAGGGATCTGTAGTCCACAAGAAACCCTTTATAGTTTCGCCATGTCCGTCTGCCTGTCCGCGTTCGCCGTGTCCGTTTAGCTCAGAGACGCTCAGCACCAGAAAGTTGGAATTTGGTATGGGTAGGTTAATAATAATAGCCGCACGGGTCGATCTTCAAGGTTAAGCTACGCTTGCCCAGATTTTGTGTCGCATAAGCAGGAAGCCGGACGCTCAATGCCACCACTGCGTCGACTGTCTGGAGGACACGGCACGGCATATGCTAGCAGAGTGTGCAGCTTGGGAGGAGCCGCGCCGTGCCCTCATCTCTGTGGCAGGCGGTGACCTCTCGCTGCCGGCCGTAGTTCATGCTATGGTCGGCGGTGAGGAGTCCTGGGACGCGGTGCGAGACAGTTATCGCGCAGAAGGAGGCTGCGGAAAGGGAGAGGGAGATCACGACCGCTCTCCCGGCCCGCAGCAGGCCCTCTTCCGGCCCCCCTAACTGGGTCCAGGGGCGGCGGACTTGGGGACGTCCGTCGCCCCCCATTCATCCGGACCTAAGGTGGCGGCGCGTGGTGTTCCCGTGCGCCCCTCTTTGACGTAGCGGGGGGAGTCAAACACCTCACTCCCCCCGCCGACGCGAGGTGGCCCGCAGAGGTCGGTCGGCACCAGCCGGGGATTGCGGAAGTCGCATACTTTCCCGCGATCCCCGGCGTAGGTGGGAGATGGAACACCGGGGTGGTTTAAGAGTCTGACAGACCCCTCCACCCGCCCCAGGGTGGAGGATTTCCATGAGGATTTCACCCCGACATCAAAAAAAAAAAAACCCTTGCCAAGATTGGTCTGTGGATGGGTGACCATCTTATCATACCGAGTTTCCTCCGTGCCTCGGAAAGCACGTTAAGCTGTTGGTCCCGGCTGTCATTTGTAGATCTTTGGCAGTCGCTACTGATTGTCAGAAGCCATTAAATCTGACTCCAGTCTTGCCAAGATCTACCGTGTTACCCAGTTAATGGGTTATGGAGGTCTGGTAGGCAGCCGCTCCACATAAAATACTGATATTCACCTGAATCCAGTTTGACTGGAAGCCGACCCCATATAGTTGGGAAAAGGCTAGGAAGATGATTCAGGTTATAAACTTCACGTGTGCCAAACTTCATTCAAATCCATTCAGTAGTTTTTGTGTGAACGAGTAACAAGCATCCATTCGTCCGTCTAACAAAGTTCCGTTGTCATAGAGAATATATAGGAATCAAATTACGAAATCAGTACTAGAGATGCAGATGATGAGGTACCTATACATATAAATCACGCCGACAAAGTGGTATAATAAATTCTTGAAAAAGACATAGGGTACCCCCTACACGTATGCTGCTAAACAGAATTTTTGGAGACGTGGAAAAATTCATGGTAGTAGCATATATCTATATCTATAAAGATTTGTATTTTTGTATGTAACGAATAAACTTAAAAACTACTGGACCGATTTGAAAATTTCTTTCAGCAATGGATAGCTACATTATCAGCGAGAAACATCGGCTATATTTTATCCCCGTACTCCCACGGGAACGGGAACTACGCGGGTGAAGCCGCGTGA
This sequence comes from Mamestra configurata, assembly GCA_002192655.3. Taxonomy (NCBI): domain Eukaryota; kingdom Metazoa; phylum Arthropoda; class Insecta; order Lepidoptera; family Noctuidae; genus Mamestra; species Mamestra configurata. The sequence continues at coordinate 25,765 of NDFZ01005108.1, read as the reverse complement.
CGTCCGCTAGTAACGAATAAAAGGAAAACCATCAAAGTTAAGTAGGCTTTAAAAGTTAACGAGGAATAGTCGAACAACCTGTAAATGAACTTGGAGAAGGAAAATTTCGTACAAATTCCATTGATAATTTAGATAAAGTTGTTAGTTACGCAATAAACCCCCTCCCCGACCTTTGATTACCGAGCCAGCCCGCGTCGCTGAGCCAGTAGTTTTAAATCCCCTAAATAATAATGATATGACCCAGTGCCCCTTGCTGTCCTCCCGAAATGACGCCGCTAAGCCAAGGTCCGTATCCCGCAGGGGATGCTCTAGCGAGCGGTCATTTAAGATAATAAGCTACATAGTTTGTAAGCCCTGGCTGGGGGCCTTAAATTCTTTTGAGGCAACCACAGGATAGTCCGGTTAAGCAGTAACCAGCCTTAGTGTACTGAACTGCGAGTAGTCATTGTCAACGATCTATGTATGTGAAATTATGGAAAAATATATTCATAGAATCAAACAAAAAGCGCCATTCTAAGTCGGGAATTGTGACGTGCAACTACGGAACCCTACACTGCGCGTAGCCCGACACGTACAGTCAATTATCTCAATTAGTTGAGATTTTTTAGAGTACGATGCGTTAGAATTTTATCGTTCTTTTATATTTTATTTACTTTGCTGAAATGGTAAAATATATAAGAAGTACTTGGTCGGTTTTTTATTATAAAATTAATCAACGAATTTTTCTGGTCATCAATGTTACAGTGTAGCATCCAACCAGTTTGCGCGGTAAAACCCTTATTTATAAAATGTCACCTAACAGTAAAACCGGATCAATACCTAACGGTATGGCGCCAAATATTATAGCTAAGTTCTCAAAATCAGGTTCTTTGCTAACAGTGAAAAGTTTTTGCTCCTTTTTTACCCAACTATGGCAAAACAAAACGAAGTTATGACTCTATGGTTATATTCTCTATGATTCTATGAGTCTATATGTAGTATGTTTTTTTTTTTCAAAATCAACCTGTTCGATTTTGGCTAGGAATACCATCATCATCTTCCTGCCCTTATCCCATGTTACTTGGGGTCGGCGCAACACGTCTTTTTCTTCCATTCTGTCCTATCAACCGTCACGCTATCACTAACTCCCTTTTCTTTCATATCATTCCTAATACAATCCATCCATCTTATCTTTGGCCTACCTCTCCCTGTCCATCCATCCACATTTATATTCATAACTCTTTTAGTTACGTTCATTTCATCCCTCCTCTTCACATGACCATACCAAGTTTAACGGTTCCCTTTCAACTTTTCCGTTACTGGCGCCACTTGTCTAGGAATACCGATTATGCCAAAAATCCAATGATGCAGTTTTATTTAGTTTTTATCAAAATCGGGCTCGAGACTCCTTTCAGTGTTTTTCATTATTCCTCATGGCTTCGGATGTGGCCATCATGCATGCAGGCATGGCCATGGCGCATACTTGAAAAATTCACCCTGTAAAGATCTGAATGATTTTGCTTTAGGGTTCCGAACGTCCGAAAGAAACGGAACCATTATAGGATCGCTCGGTTGTCTGTCTGTCACAGCTAATTTTCTCCGAATCTACTGGACCAATTCTGTTCAAATTTGGTACATATATGAACTTCTGTGACCCAAACACGGACACGTCACATAAATAAATAATTTTTGAGCACGGGGGTCACTTTTGGAGGACAAACTAAAAAAAAACAAAAAAAAGCAAACTGTACTGCCTGACATATCAAATAAAAGGGTGAAGCTAATTGTGAAGGCTTTTTTTCCATAATTTTAAAATAATTTTTTAAAGAAATTAAATGAAAATTACCATTCCTCCCCCTTATCTCCGAAACTACTGAACCATTATATAAATTTTGAAAAAAATGCAGATCATATTAGATTACAGGAAAACCTATCAGAAGACATTAGTGTTAAAAGACCATGTTACAAAAATGAGATTCGTTCGGAACCCTTTGCACGCGAGTCCTACTCGAACTTGACCAGTTTTTAAAAGTTTCTTGCGTTAGTACCTGGAAGTTTTTCTTTATATTATTTATTAGGTACCGATTTCACATGGCGCGTTGTGTTTCACGCGAGCCTCAAAGAGATGTCAGCATAGAGGACGGGGCCCGCTAGGGCCAGAGCCTGCCAGGGTTGCGGAGTTTGTTCGAAAGAGTCACCGCGGCCCTGGAACGCAAAGGGCTTTAGAAGGAACACGGATGGGTTTTAGTCAGTAAGAGTCTGACATGCCATTCCGCTCCACCCAGAGCGGAGGAAGTCATTTGATGATTTCCCATCCTTACAAAAAAAAAAAAAGGTACCGATTTCATTGACGAGCTCTAAAACACCAACACGGGAGCGTTGACGTCTCTATTTTGAGTGAGTAGGAAAAACCATAAAGTTAAAAATCCCTGAGTACTGACTTGCAAATGAGTAATACTAAGAAATAAGTACTTGTTTATAAGAATCATAAGTGTACCTGAGTGTTGTGGTATTTACTTATTGAAATCAATAACGGTTTTCCTTGAACTATTTTGAGTTAAATGACTGTTTAGGAAAGTATGAACTAAAAACCCTTCGTTTATAGTTTTAGTAATATTGGGATGATGCGTATTTGCTACCATTTATGGTCATCTATGACGACCTCAAGACGATGACTAATATAATTACTCCACGCTAGAAAGCACAGACAATTTTCGAGCTGGGACTTCGTAGCGCCATAGTCCAGAAGACAAATACTTAGAGCTCATGAGGCAGTGCATTCAAAACCCGCTAGTAGAAGAATCACTTTCTGATTTTTGTTTTGCATTTTTAACATCAAATTTAAATATAAACACTTATAATACTCTGAATACTAAAAGAACAGTGATTAAAGTTCATTAATGCTTTTCAACTATTGACGACACTACAATTGATTTTGAAATAGATAACATTACTGTCCGGAAACCAGCCGGTCGATTCTGCCGGTCGATTCTGTAAGCATGTCGAAGTGAAGGCTTGGGTGAAGTGATCACGAGGTGAGCTGTCAATCCATATAATCAAAATATAAAGACAGCTCACTTCGTGATCACGTGACATTTTGATTAGACGCCTTCACTTCGACATGCTTACAGAATCGACCGGCCGTTTACATCATCGGAAACGTATGGCATTAGCACGTCATAGTAGGGCTGCAGGTCTCAATAAAACTATGACCTTGCATGGTCTGCAATAAAGATGTATTATTATTATTAATACCAGGCTTGACAAATGGCTACTACAAAATAACGTCTTTCATCAAACCCAATGCAACAAGTGCTCAGATCCTGGACAGCTTTTTGTTATTTTTTTTTAACCATGGGAAATCATCAAATGACTTCCTCCGCTCTGGGTGGAGCGGAAGGGCGTGTCAGACTCTTACTGACTAAAACCCATCCGTGTTCCTTCTAAAGCCCTTTGCGTTCCAGGGCCGCGGTGACTCTATCCTGGACAGCTGCAATGGCGACTTCGTAAATACATTGACCAGTGGCGATATTATAGTTTTAGTAATAAGATCCAGTGACAAAAAACCTTACTCCTTTATAGCTGAGTTGTGTAACGTCCTTTATAAACAAGAAACAATACTGTCTTTATTGCACGCCATGTTATGGCAGGATAATAACATGCTGAAACATGCAGGCAAGACCCTCAGCAGGGTTAAACCCCCCGAACGACAATCCTGGATCCGCCCCTGCATGATGCTACAACATATTGACAACAAAATTAACATTGAACTCAACACAAACGTAAATAATCAGTTTTCAATCGTTTTTTTAGTCTTTATCGTATTATACATAATTATTATAAGTTTCTTGAGGATTTTTCCTGTTCACAATCACAGTGCAGACTTGATTTATGACGCGGAACGTATTTTTTGTTAGTCGTTCTTCTAAATAATAACAGCCGCACGGGTCAATCTTGAAGGTTAAGCAACGCTTGCCGAGGTCGGTCTGTGGATGGGTTACCATCTATCATACTAAGATTCCACCCCGGAAAGCCCCGGAAAGCAAGTTGTTGGTCCTGGTTGTGGTTTGTCGATCACAGTCGTGACAGGTGTTCTGAAGCCAAGAAATATGACGACAGTCTTGACAAAGAATTGTGTTACCCAGTTACTGGGTTTTGGTGGCCAGATAGGAAGTCGCTCTATGTTACATACCGGTATTTAGCTGCATCCGGTTAGAACCGACCACAACATGATTGGGAAAAGGCTAGGCTGATATATTGTTTAAAAACCCCGCACGAATGCTCCCCGGATGCCTTCCAAACTAGACACATTCGGGGAAACCCGGACGGATAGCAGCCCCACCTACACCTAATGGGCTGTCGTAAAATGAATGTTATCAGTAAAATATCGCTTTTAGCATGAGACTGCCCTTTATTATAGCCTATTATTGCAATTATTTATTATGGTGTACAGCGCCAGCTCATCAAGCTACCCGAAACTGTAAAATTTTCCCAATCAACCTTGAACCATGCGCGTGCAAGTAGGCTACAGTAAGGGTAAGCCAGCCCATACATAATAACCAAAATAAATATTTCGACGAAAATTCGCATTGTCAGTATCCCTGAATAATATTTTGTGTTTGGGCATTATGTATGGGCTGGCCTATCCTTACTGTAGCCTACTGCACGCCCAAGCCTTGAACCTAATACTTTAGCTATAAAGTTGAAAATCAATTAAAGAAATTTGACGGATTGGTGTAGCTTGATCTGCTGGCATCTATACAATAAAGAGTATTTCTATTCTATTCTATTCAATATTTTTCTTCTATCAATCAATTAGCAATTACTTAGGTACTAACATTTTTTGATACAATCGATTTCGATTCGTCGAATTGGTTTAAGAGCACATTATACCATACCGAATCTATCAATTATACCATCCCAAGGTAATCAATCCTTATATATAAAATTCTTCCGGTACTGACTCACTGAGTGACTGACAGACATCGCAAAACCGGAACTACTGGTCGTAAAAGGCTAAAATTTGGCATGTAGGTTCCTTGGAGAGTGTAGGCACAGTAGATAAATATACAGTAGGTTATCTAAGGCCGCCCGCCGAGTTATTAGCCTACTCTTGCGTTGATACCCAGGGTTGTCACTTTTACTTTTAGTTAATATTTTCGAACAAGCAGCACTTGATCTAAATTTATAAAATAAAAAGCATATTATGATTGAATATTTTACCAATTTATAAATTTAGTAAAAATAAAAAGCTTTTATTCACATAACATTTATTATACTAAGTTACAAATTTGATACCGAGAAAATTTTTCTCCTGTTTCTGCACGTCCGGAACGCTTTATTATTATTTATTAATTATTGTGAAATTGTCCTTATTACAACTATACCTACGCGAAAAATATGTTTACCAAAACGATGTTTCGTACTCAATCCTCTATTTTATAGTAAAACTAGACTTCTTAAAATAAACTTTAGCTCTAAACATAGTATTCAGAAAAATGCGACTCGGCTACGCTCTTAATAAAGCAAATAAACTGTGAAATAAACAATACAATACCATATTTTCTAATAATATTTAAGTATAAGTAGGTACTTACATTTCTGGTTGAGTAGGAAGTATGAAGAATGATAAGTCCGGGTTTGCGAAATCATTATTGAGGCACCCGAAAACACTACAATATTTTTTTCCTCTTTTTGAAGTCATGATACTCGTAATTTACGACAAGTGTCCGCCGCCCGCGCCGGCGAGAGTTGACGAACGCAAGCGGTCATGTAGCGTACGCGCGTGCTCACAGTCGCGCTGCACAGCCCGCACTGCCGCCACCTTATTAACCCATATATTATGCTAGCGTGTGCGTGAAATCGCGTGCCGACATGGCGCGCGGCGCGCACGCACACATTCAAACCGAGAGCGGCACGTTTGTATGAAGATGTTTTACTGTATATTTATCTACTGTGGTGTAGGGGAGCACTAAGAGAGAGAGGATTTCACGAAGTTACACTGACCGAATTATGGATCTAACTGTAAATACAAAAAAAACTATCGCGATTGTCATCATCATCTTTCTGCCCTTATCCCACGATACTAGGGGTCTGTGCAACACGTTTTTTTCTTCCATTCTGTCCTGTCAGCCGTCACGCTATCACTAACTCCCTTTTTCTGTCATATCACTCCTCACACAATCCATCCATCTTTTCTTTGGCCTCCCTCTCCCTCCTTTCATTCACATTTATATTCATAACTCTTTTAATAACATGCGTTTCATCCCTCCTCTTCACATGACCATACCAAGACAGCCTCCTTTCCAACTTACAGTTCAACTATTTTCTAACGGCAGGTTTCAACTGTCAAATTAGCTACCAACAGTAGCTGAAACGTCACGTTTGAAAGGCAAACATGACGTTTCAACTACGGCAGCTAATGGTAGATATTCTATTTCTGATAGAAATCCGACGACTGACGAAACACGAAGTTAAGAAAATAGTTGTACTGTAAACTATTACGATTGTACAGACGCCAGCACATGAAGCTCCACCAATCTGTCAAATTTCTTTAATAGATTTTCAACTTTATCGCTGAAGCATTAGGGTCAAAACATTGGGAAAATTTGACAGTTTCGGGTAGCTTGATGTGCTGGCGCTCTACAAGACTACAACCCTACGAGTAGGTACTTGGATAAAGTGAAAAGCCTGGGTTCTTGTGTTGAGCAACAATTTACAACAGGTCATTGCCCTGCAGAGGGACTTTTTATATCATTGATTAGCTTTGTCCGCGTTATTAGAGACTATCGCAAAAACAAAATCGCCAGGCTCCCATCCTATCTCTGCACCCAGATTCATAAAAAACGGTTTAGCACAGTGGCGGATATAGTATTGTCGTTTGGGGGAGGCTTCACTCCGCTTGGGGTAGATTTTATAAGCAAAGTAAATATTAAAAAAAAACTAAATTTTACTTTGTTTAACGCAAAACAAGGTTCCTTGGATTACTTTTCGCAAATTCCTTATTGACTTCGTTGGGTTGGAGACTATCAAAGATCTGTCTTTTAGTGGGCTTGAGCCCCTTAGCCCCACCCCCCTGGATCCGATAGTGGTACAGCAATTAAGATCTATTTCTCTAGGTTTTTAAATATTAGGTAGGTACATTCTACTGGTAGTTCGGAGCCCGAAGATCTGATAACCAGTTCTACAAAGGTCTACCATGCTACCCAGTTACTGGGTTTTGAAGATCAAATAGACAGGCTTTCCATGTAAAATACTGGTTTCAGCTGAATCCGGTTAGACTGGATGCCGACCCTACATTGTAAAAAGGCAAGGCAGATGATGGGTCTATAACAGCATCGACAAAAATATCTGTTCACCTCATTAAACCCCCGAAAAACCGGAATATATTCTTTTTGTACCTACTGTTATTTTGACACTTGACTTTGACAGAAGCGCAACACTATTCAGCCATTAATCCAACACACTTTTTTAATAATAAAAACAACTTACTTACCAAAGCAAGCTAAAACTAAATACACGAACATTTTTTAAAAGTCACAGTCACTATTTATTTAATTTAAGTTAGTAAACTGACTAGTTTTAATGGCAGATCTATAAAACACTAATTGCACATCATAGCTTCAATATTATTTTTGTGATACTGGTTTTTAATAAACAATACCGAACAGTCGCCGTCATCTTGGGAAATCCATTCAACTTAGTGTTGCCAGTTTTGAAATTTTAATTTCCCTATCCCATGTCATGGGGAGAATGCTAATGTTTATTTTGTAAACACATCAGTCATCACGTCATTATTCTCTGAAGGCGGACGTCAGATATGTGTTGTGCCTGAATGGTAAACTCACAGTTAATTAGAAAATAGAAGGATTGTCAATTTTTATGTTATCAGGGTCTGGTTGTTGCCTGTACAAACTTAAACATAAAACATAATCAAACGAACTGCCTCTGATCTGACGTCTATTTACAAATATATCCCAATATTTTCCTTAGGACAACAAAGAAATATTTCCTTAAAAGTCCACATTACCATACATTTGACTGACCTGTTGGTCGAGTGGTTAGTGACCCTGACTGCTTAACCGGAGGTCGTGGGTTCGATTCCCACCCAGGACAAATATTTGTGTGATGAGCATGATCATTGGTTCTGTGTCTGGGTGTAATTTGTGTATAATATGTATGTATTTGGAAATATATAAGTATGTTTATCAGTTGTCTGGTTGCCATAGTACAGGATCTGCCTAGTTTGGGATCGGATGACCGTGTGTGAGTTGTCCCAGGATATATTATTATTATTATATTTGGTAGTGATGCTCTCGCACTTTGATTGAAATAGACTACTACTTAAAAACTTGTCATTCTTAGTTGTTCTTCGTCATGATTACTATGAATTCTCTTAATCGGTATGATTATTATACATCATATTTATTAGTTTAGTATTTTAGCATATATATGTATTTTATTAGTATTACATATATATATTATCTGTATATTCTTTCCGAATTGTTAAAATTCAATTTTGAATCTTATTTTTATTTATTGTACACCTACCTCAGTATAGTCTTTCTAACCCAAAGGTTGACTGGTAGAGAATGCCTTGATGCATTACATAAGTCCGTACCACTATTGTAGGTACATAAAGTTTAAATAAATAAATAAATAAATAAATAGCACATTGCTATAAGTCTTACCCTACATGAGTATCGTGTGATAAACTGTCGATTTATAAATCCAATAATTGCCTGTAGTCTCCTCAGGCTGCAACTAAAAAAATATTGGATTTTAATGTAATTAGGATGGAAAAATACAAGCGATTGCTTTGCGTATAATCATTTGATTTCAAATCAAAAAAAATCTAAATTAATAAAATTAAATAATTAATTAAAATTAAAATCTCATCATCGGCCCAGCCTTTTCCCAACTATATTGGGGTCGGGCTCCCAGTCAAACCGAATTCAGATGAATACCAGCATTTTACATGGAGCGACTGCCTAACAGACCTCCACAACCCATTAACAGGGTAGCACGGTACTTCTTATCAAGACTGGTGTAATTTCGACTTCTCACAATTATTTATTTATTTATTCATTCAATTTATTTTTTCAATTCGTAATGACTGCCAAATATCTACAAATGACAGCCGGCACCAAACGGCTTAACGTGCTTTCCGAGGCAGGGAGGAAACTCGGCATGATAAAATGGTTTTCCCATCCACTGACCAACCTCCACATGCGTTGCTTAATCTTGAAGATGCCACCGGTGCGGCCATTATTATTTTTCCACGAAATTTTATTTCAAATTTAAACTTTATTTATTTCTCACAGTATTTAGGCAAATTTTATAGCAGGGCAACTCACAGCTAATGACTGACAAACGGGTTTAAGAGGTTACAATAACAAATAGATAACCGAAAGATGCGCAGGCGTTTGGAATCGGTGATTTTTCAGTGTTTTTTTTCCTTATTAATCGCTTTTTTTTCTATCAGCGCTCGCGTATCGTGAAGGTCATGTCAACAGGAGCTCTTGGCTAATAATAATAACAGTTGCGCGGGCCAATCTCCAAGATTAAGCAACGCTTGACGAAGTTAATTCGAAGATGGGTGACCTATTGACTATCCATTACATATCCAAGCACGTTAAGCTGTTGGTCCTGGTAGACATTTGGGAATTTTACTAAAAAATCTAATTAGTCTGTCAGATACATTTCCAAAAAATATTGGACACGTATTTTTTTTTTTTCTTGTAAACAAGAAATGAAAAAGATACAGTGCGTTGAAAACACGCGTGACGTTACTTCGATGGTAAAATTGTACCATCACAGTGACGTCTCGCGTGTTTGTTAACGCACTAACCGCGTAAATGAAGGTACAAAAAAAAATGCAAATGCCACCGGTGGTCGCCACCGGTGGCATGTCGGGGACACTGAGTCACGAGTGGCGCCACCGGTGGCGTGTCGCGGACACTGAGTCACAAGTGGACGCCATTCGCTACACATGTGCGGCAATTCCATACAAAACGTGTTAAAAATCATATAAACAGTTATGGGAGCGTTCAAATATTACGTAACGCAATTTTTGAAGATTCTTGACAATCCCTTCCTCCCCCCCATGTAACGCGCCGTAACGTTTATCTGTACCCCCCCTCCGCCTCCCGAAACGTTAAGTATCATCCAAGTGACAATTTTTACCTAAAAGTCACAGTTATGTCTACTACTCTCATGTTACCAAATTTTTAAATTAATAAATGTCATTTCAAGAAAAAGGTTTATTTTTATTTTTGTTTGGCAAAATGACTACTGGTTAGTGACTGTGTAACTCGAAAATATGTGTAGTGAGCTAGCGTTAAATAAAAAGAAACAATGTTACGTAACGCGTTGTTTGAACACCCCTCCCACCCCTGTAACGCATCGTAACGTTTAACAAGACCCCCCCTCCTCCCAAATTGCGTTACGTAATACTTGAACGCCCTCTTTTCACCAGCCACCGGTGGCCGTGGTCGGTGGCCCGTTTGCGCGGAGCCTAAAAACAAATAATTCGCCTTCACTAAAAATTCTATTAGCGCTCGCATATTCTAGAAGTTACCTGCAGGTTTCCCGAAGGGTAAGACAGCGGTGACTTGCCAGGGATTCGGAATTGTTCGAGAGAGTTACCGCGGTCTTAAAACGCAAAGGGCATTTGGAGTAACACGGGTGGGTCCCTATCGCGCTGCCATAGCGGGAGGAGTAATTAAAAAAACTCAATAAAATATTCAAATTCCGCTAGTTATCTAGAAGTCACATGTAACAACAATGCGCCTATTGCCATCACCTGGACACAAATCTAAATTCCGGGCTGCTACTGAAAAAATCCTGACGGAAAACCCAACAATACTTTGACCGACCCGGTAATCGAACCCTGGCCTCGTGCTCATCATGAGCATCTTCCATATAGAAATATAAAAAACAGTTGTTTATTATACTTGTATCTATATGATCTTCCACTAAATAAACAAGATATGGTAGGCGCCAGTTACATATGCAATAAAGTAGTTTGCCCTTTCCCTAATTTCTCTTCATAAGTACCCAAAAAATAAATTAGGAAATGTTTTTCACTACTGGAAAATGTCAAGGATCATGATCGATGTCGATTCAGCCGGTTGATTCTGTAAACATGTCGAAGTGGAGGCTTGGGTGAAGTCAGTCCATTTAATCAAGATGTCACGTGATCACGAAGTGAGCTGTCATTCCATCTTGATTATATGGATTGACAATGACAGCTCACCTCGTGATCACTTCACCCAAGCCTTCACTTCAGGGTCTGCTTTTCCGTTATTGAAATGAGGAATGTCAATAAATGTAGGTGGGTCAATGACCGTTATTGTAATTTTATTTCGCGCCTACCATAGCACAAATAGTATACCTAATACTAGCGTAACCATATTTTACGTTACGCTATTCACAGCTCCGCTGTTACATACGTCATATTCATAGGCAATACGGAGCGTGTGGGACAGAAGTGCCAATGTAAAGTTTTGTAACGTAAAAACCACGAATATACATCGCTAGATGGCACGGTCGCTCATAATGGGCCTCATCAGAAGGCTTAAAGTCACCCAAAGGGCAATAGAGAGGGCAATGCTCGGAGTTTCCTTGCGTGATCGAATCAGGAATATCGAAAACTGAAGTGGTAGTGGGTAGAGCACATCGCTTGCAGAACAGATGGTCGATGGGGCCGAAAAGTTCTAGAGAAGCGGCCGCGTACCGGAAGACGCAGTGTTGGAAGGCCTCCCACAAGGTGGACCGATGACCTGGTGAGGGTCGCGGGTAGCCGATGGATGCGAGACGCACAGGACCGGTTGTTGTGGTCATACTTGGGGGAGGCCTATGTCCAGCAGTGGATGTCTTTTGGCTAATATGATGATGATGATGAGATGGCACAGTGTACGACATGCACGTTCCCTATAGTACAACAGCCGCTGGTCTATTCCGCAGTGTTATTCTGTAAACATTTCACCGTGAAAGCTTACGTGTAGTGAGCATGAAGTGAACTGTCATTCCATCTTGTTTGTATGGATTGACAGCTCACTTCATGTTCACTTCACCTAAGCTTACACGGTGAGATGTTTACAGAATCGCACTTCTGTTATTTCGTCTTTTGTCACAGCTTAGCTTATGTTCACCTCAACTTGTGACAAGCTGTATACAGCCTACTATGACGTGCTAATGCCATCCAATTCCGACGATGTTAAAGGCATAGTGCTATACGCTATGTATAGCTTCGTCTCTCTCTTGGAGCGGAATCTCGATCGTTTTAAGATTTCATAGTACCCTGATGAGTCATGTAAACTGTTCTTTAAAAAGCTAGGTATTTATTTATTTTATTGGTTCACCAACAATTGTTCACACTGGTTTTATGTTAAAAATATCATGCAATAAATGATTATACCTACATCCAGCGGCGGCCTTTACCGCTGCGAGGCCCCGGGCGACAGCTCTTGGCGGGGCCCCGGGCGACAGTTCTTGGCGGGGCCCCGGGTGACAGTTCTTGGCGGGGCCCCGGGCGGCAGTTCTTGGGGGGCCCCGGGCGACAGAAGTTTGTGAGGCCCTTGTTCTTTATGAAATTCATGTGAAAGTAGGTTTTTCTGATTATGTTAGTGGCGTTTCCTAAGACTAAAATTTAAAACCACAATATGACATTTAAATTAAAAAAAATGCAAAACTAAAACTGGTCTTGTGTCATCGAATTCCTCAAATTCGATGGCACTTATTACTATTAATAATATTAAATAATTCACTGTGAAATAACTTCATTTTATTGCTAAAAGTATAAAACATTTCAAATGGTTTTTTTCGGGTAGCGCGAGGCTCCTGTAAGAGCGAGGCCCCGGGCGGTTGCCTCGCTCGCCACCCCCTAAGGCCGCCACTGCCTACATGGGTAAATACTGCATGCATAAGGAAGTTGTACAAAAATACTTTAAACTAATCTAGTTTTAAGTTAAATACGAAGATGAAGATATTGAGATAAAGAATGGCTTGACAAAATAATCATCCTCCTATATAAAAATTGTATACAACCTCCTATATACAATTTTTCATATCCGAAATGTATTTATAAGTACTTAGTATTATTGTTAGTTAATACATTAATAATAATAATTAACGTTTATTTCGACCAACAATGGATTGGCACACACATAATAAAATAATAACAAAAACACACACACGTAAAAATACCTAAAACAATATATGTATATATAACTGGTTTCGATTGCTCAGTAAGTGAACCATACAGCAATGGTTCAGGTACTGACAATCGAACCTCTGCGCGAATGCCCTCAGGATGTCGCTGAAACTAGCCCGAACCCTGCGCACCAGGGATGTGCAGATGTGCACCGTTTTCGCCTAATAGAGTAGAAACAGTTGTACGTTGTTCATTGTAGTGTATTTTTTATTTGGAAGATTTTTAAGCCGTTTTTTATTTTTTCCAGCTGTTTTGATTTAAAAACCAAACTATTGAACCGATTTTGATGAAATTTCTTTGGGACCAATCGGAATATGAAAAATGAAATATTCTTTCAAATCGGTTCATAAATGACGGAGTAAGGTAACAACTTACAAAAAAAAACATACAACCAAATTGAAAACCTCCTCCTTTCCGTGAAGTCAAAGAAGATCAAAAAAGACACTACACACAGTTTTACTTCAAGCTCAGTAATATTGCCGTTTTATAGAATCCTGAATCGCATACAAGAACAACACATGATCTTATTTTGGGCCCGTATGTTAAACAGAATTATTTAAGTACTGGCAGCCAGATATTTCTGCATACATTATCACGTATTCTATTCATAACTCACTATGAGAGTAAACAGCACTGACATACTTTATCTAATCTAAACTCACCATCTATATATAAGTTTACACATATTATTTATTTACATAGATATTTACACCTGTTTTAATAAATACTTAACTAACTATATACGCTAGAAATAAAAATAAAAACTCCTAACTAAATTAACCCTAAAATATGACGTTAAAAAATTCATCCGCATCGCTGTCGTCTGGAAGTGTAGGTACTCAAAAGACTGGCGGCATTGCCACGTTGTATGGCAATGCTTATTCTTTATATAAGGTTCTATATTTTGACTATGCACCGGGGCTAAATTAAAGTCCAATTAAAGGTAAAATAAGTTTTAAAAAAAGAGTATCGTGCGTACAGTAAGAATGTGGTATGTAGAATGATATGACACATGAACTATTTAAACGAATAAGCTAATTAACAAACGCCTTCTAAAGTGATTTAGTGGGCGTGAATCTATCGACGAGCGAGTGTATCATTATAAAAGTGTGAGGCGCTGCGCAATAAAGCTCCTATTAAAATAGGAGGACAAATTTTGACACAGCGTTCAGCACGTCTAACCAAAGATATCAAAGCAAAATAAAACACTGATTAAAGTGATTTTATTTTTGACCTAAAATAATAAATTTTTCCGCGCATTTGATTGACATTCATTATGGGGATTAGGTAAAAATTGATTGGTTCTTGAGATACAGTCCGCTGACAGAGGGACGGACAGCGGTGGCTATAATAGGCACTCGTTGTTACCATTCGGGTACGGACCCCAAAGGTTAATTTACGCAAAATGCCAAAATATCCCTACGACAATTATATTAACGTAAGGTTGGGGGTAAGGCAAGGCCTTCGCCCCACCGGCCCATAGTGCTGCTCGACGAGGTGGGAAAGCTGTTTGAGCGGATAGTCTCAGCCCGCCTCGTCGGCCACTTGTGCGGAGAGGGGCCGGACCTGGCCGAATGCCAGTACGGCTTTCGGCAAGGGCGCTCCAATGTGACGGCGATATCCCGAGTGAGAGTCCTGGCGGAGGAAGCGGTGTCGCGGGGCGGTGTGTTGTTGGCGGTGTCCTTGGACATCTCCAACGCCTTCAACACCCTGCCCTGGAGTTGTATTCGGGAGGCACTACGATATCATCGAGTGCCTTCCTACCTCCGCCGCGTCGTCGGGGCTTATTTGGCGGAAAGGTGTGTCACCTATCTGGGACGCGATGGTAGATACCAGCGCCCCATGTCGTGCGGTGTTCCGCAGGGTTCGGTCTTGGGCCCGCTCCTGTGGAACATCGGGTACGACTGGGTGCTGAGGGGCGAGCTCCGGCCGGGAGTGCAGCTGGTGTGTTACGCTGACGACACACTGGTCACTGCCCGGGGGAGCTCGCACAGGGAGGCAGCGTTGCTGGCGACGGCTGCGGTCTCACAGGTGGTGAGCCGCATACGGCGCCTCGGCCTGGAGGTGGCCCTCAACAAGTCGGAGGCCATTGTTTTTCATGGCCCCCGGCGAGCGCCGCCGCCGGGATCGCACATTGTGGTCGGGGGGGCCCGTATCGCTGTCGAGTCCACCATGAAGTACCTGGGATTGGTGCTCGACAGCCGGTGGGATTTCGGCCCCCACTTCCGGCGGCTGGCGCCCAAGTTGTTGGGCGCGGCGGGGGCGCTGTCAACGCTGCTTCCCAATCTGGGGGACCCGAGCACCGCCTGTAGGCGGTTGTACGTGGGGATCGTGCGATCGATGGCCCTTTATGGGGCCCCGATCTGGGCGGCTGACCTGACGGCCAGCACCATCACTGTTCTGCGGAGGCCGCAGAGGGTGATGGCCGTCAGAGTCATCAGGGGATATCGCACGATCTCCTACGAGGCGGCTTGCGCACTGGCCGGATCTCCGCCGTGGGACCTGGAGGCGAAAGTGCTCGCGTCACTGCACAGGTGGCGCGAGGGCGCGCGGGCGCGCGGCGAAAGACTGACGCAGCAACACTTGGAGCTGCGTCGGTCGCAGCTGCGCGAGGTCCTGGTGGCGGAATGGCGGGACAGGCTTTCGAGCCCTTCCGCCGGCCTCATCACCATCGAGGCCATCCGGCCAGTGCTCGACCTCTGGCTCGGGAGAAGGCACGGCTCCCTGTCGTTTCGTGCGACGCAGGTCCTCTCGGGGCATGGCTGCTTCGGGAGGTTCTTGTGTCGCATAGGCAGGGAGCCGGACGCTCGATGCCACCACTGCGTCGACTGTCGGGAGGACACGGCACGGCATACGCTTGCAGAGTGTGCAGCTTGGGAGGAGCCGCGCCGTGCCCTCATCTCTGTTGTAGGCGGTGACCTCTCGCTGCCGGCCGTAGTCCATGCTATGGTCGGCGGTGAGGAGTCCTGGGACGCGGTGGTCTCCTTCTGCGAGACAGTTATCGCGCAGAAGGAGGCTGCGGAAAGGGAGAGGGAGATCACAACCGCTCTCCCTGCCCGCAGCAGGCGCATCGGGCGTCGGAGGAGGGCATACGCTGCCCTCTTCCGGCCCCCCTAACTGGGTCCAGGGGCGGCGGACTTGGGGATGTCCGTCGCCCCCCATTCATCCGGACCCGAGGTGGCGGCGCGTGGTGTTCCCGTGCGCCCCTCTTTGACGTAGCGAGGGGAGTTTAACACCTCACTCCCCTTGCCGACACGAGGTGGCCCGCAGAGGCGGGCCGGCACCAGCCGGGGATTGCGGATGTCGCATACGTTCCCGTGATCCCCGGCGTAGGTGGGAGATGGAACACCGGGGTGGTTTTAGTCAGTAAGAGTCTGACAGACCCCTCCACCCGCCCCAGGGTGGAGGATTTCCAAGAGGATTTCCCCCCGAGATCAAAAAAAAAAAAAAAAAAAAAAAGGCCTTCGCCCCAACCGCCGCTACAGGGCGATCCCCGGTCACCGTAGGCGCGGGCCTGCGGACGGCGAGCGTTGGGTGGCTCGCTGTCACGAAATTTAGGACCTCTAAAACATCACTTCCAACATTATTTTTATACCAGATTTATTTATTTCTTAATAAAATCAAATTTAACATTAAAAATAACAAAGCAAAAAAACTTAAACATTATGAACATACAGATAGGGCTGCAGATATTTTTAAGTTTTTCATTAATAGCTCAAATTATGTGTTTAAACATGATTTTGAAATGTGACGTCACGAAATTTAGGACCTCTCCCACACACACTTCGGCCCCCTCCCCCCTTAACATGTGATGTAATTTAAGGATGGCCCCTAATGGCCGCAACACAGTATTCCATGCTAATGCGGTCGTCAACGAACAAATTTTTTGTAAACTGTTTTTTTTTTTGTTCCAATAAATATTTTTGTATTTTTTTTTTATTTGTAATTTTGTTTAGAAAACTTACAAAAATGTTACATCTCACAAACCTGCGTATCTGTAACCTATGTTTACAAATAAATAGGTACTCCGATTCTGAATCTTTTATCTACCTACACTAATATTATAAAGAGGAAAAATTTGTATTTTTGTGTTTGTATGTTTGTAATGAATAAACTCAAAAACTACTGTGCCGATTTCAAAAATTCTTTCACCATTGGAAAGCTACATTATCAGCGAGTAACATAGGCTATATTTTATTCCCGTATTCCCACGGAAACTACGCGGGTGAAACCGCGTGACGTCCACTAGTCTATCTACATATATATCTATCTTATCACTTGGCGAGACTATAGTGAGAATTTCTAACTTCAGACTATGTCCGTACCAAAAGACTGTCAAAGATCTACAAATGACGTGCTTTCTGAGGCAGAGAGGGGCCTCATGTAATGAATGCATGGTTACCCATCTACGGAATGACCTTGACAATGCGGTTGTTATCATTGAGTCACGCTACCCGAGCTCCTCCTGTGGGTTACGTGAGGAACATCACGGAATGCGCGGGCAAACCAAGTACTTAGTTGGAAACTACATGGTTTTCCCGCGGTATGCACTATCTTCTCATTGGCTGACTTGCCTGCACACAAACAAAAACATGTTATGACATGTACTATGTATTGCAACCCAAAAGGTACGGTTCCTCTGTGGTGGACACGACTGAAGCGGAGAGACGACGTTAAGAATCAATTCTCATTGGCTAAAATCCACAACGTGTCTCCCGTCCTCGTCTGTGATTGGCCGATGATTATGCGCTGACGTTCTGCTTAGTGGAAACACACTCTGAATATAATTTGTTTACACTACTTTATTGGTTGCGAGCCAAACGAAAGGCGTCCGTTACAAGCTTGCAAACGACAATCAGTTCAAAAAGTCATGATTGACGAATGATTGTTCAGTGATGGAATTCAATCGACATAACCGTAAATTTAAAATAATCTTAAATATGGCGACGATAAATTATTGGCTGATAGGTACATGGGATTCGAAAAAGGACAAGGACCCATTCCATAAACGTATACAACCTGTTACAGAATAAACGCAATACCTCTTAAGGGGTCATTGTCCTCATCATAATGAACAACTTTCGAAAAAAATATCGTCGTCTCCATTCAGTTATGTGCGTATAACTCGACAAAATATACCTACTGAACAGCTGATATAAAAAAAATAACAATCAGACCCAATCACTTAAAAGTCGTGACTAATCAAAAATCCAGATTTTCATATGTAAATTTCATGCAACCAGAGTCACTGCAAGACGATACTGGTTATCCGTCAATCACAGCCTTGAATGTGGTTTAACTGACAGCAAAACCTACCGTGTAATGGCCGCCTAACTCCATTTGCCTGAGCCGAGTCAGCCCACAGAATATATGAGTCAGTCCAACAGAAAACTTCGAACAAGAAACACGATTCTCTCAAAAAGGTTTTATACGTTTTAATATTGTGAATGGTATTACTAACTTAGAATAAATAGTGTACAAACTTCTTAAGCGTTAATAAATAAAAGTTAGAAAGGGTTGTTGCTCGGAGAGTGCAGAGTTAAACAGTGCAACAAGGTAAGAGCCTATTTAGGTACTTTCTTTTTTTTTGGACGGGGACCACTCGCAGTTCAGCACACTAAGGCTGGTTACTGCTTAACCGGACTGTCCTGTGGTGGACTCAAATGAATTTAAGGCCCCCAACCAGGGCTTACAAACTAGCAAAATTATACTAAATGACCGCTCGCTAGGGCATCCTCTGCGGGATACGGACCTCGGAGGCTATTTTCGTAACAATAAAGATTTATATACTTCATGTTATCCAGCTGCAAGGTTGTGGAGATCAGATAGGTTAAATATCATCCAATATAGTTGAGAGAAGGCTCGGCAGTTGATGATGGACTACGTGTTTCATCATCATTGTCCAGTCCGTAATTTCGAATCCTAATATTTTGGGGCACAGCATTTCTCATGTTGTGAGGAGCTCGTGGCTAAATAATAACAGCCGCACGGGTCGATCTTCAAGGTTAAGCAACGCTTGCCGAGGTTGGTCTGTGGATGGGTGACCATCTTAACATACCGAGACTCCTCCGTGCCTCGGAAAGCACGTTAAGCCGTTGGTCCTGGCTGTCATTTGTAGATCTTTGGCAGTCGTTACGGATAGTCAGAAGCCAGATAATCTGACACCACTTGCCAAGGAGTACCGNACAGCTGATATAAAAAAAATAACAATCAGACCCAATCACTTAAAAGTCGTGACTAATCAAAAATCCAGATTTTCATATGTAAATTTCATGCAACCAGAGTCACTGCAAGACGATACTGGTTATCCGTCAATCACAGCCTTGAATGTGGTTTAACTGACAGCAAAACCTACCGTGTAATGGCCGCCTAACTCCATTTGCCTGAGCCGAGTCAGCCCACAGAATATATGAGTCAGTCCAACAGAAAACTTCGAACAAGAAACACGATTCTCTCAAAAAGGTTTTATACGTTTTAATATTGTGAATGGTATTACTAACTTAGAATAAATAGTGTACAAACTTCTTAAGCGTTAATAAATAAAAGTTAGAAAGGGTTGTTGCTCGGAGAGTGCAGAGTTAAACAGTGCAACAAGGTAAGAGCCTATTTAGGTACTTTCTTTTTTTTTGGACGGGGACCACTCGCAGTTCAGCACACTAAGGCTGGTTACTGCTTAACCGGACTGTCCTGTGGTGGACTCAAATGAATTTAAGGCCCCCAACCAGGGCTTACAAACTAGCAAAATTATACTAAATGACCGCTCGCTAGGGCATCCTCTGCGGGATACGGACCTCGGAGGCTATTTTCGTAACAATAAAGATTTATATACTTCATGTTATCCAGCTGCAAGGTTGTGGAGATCAGATAGGTTAAATATCATCCAATATAGTTGAGAGAAGGCTCGGCAGTTGATGATGGACTACGTGTTTCATCATCATTGTCCAGTCCGTAATTTCGAATCCTAATATTTTGGGGCACAGCATTTCTCATGTTGTGAGGAGCTCGTGGCTAAATAATAACAGCCGCACGGGTCGATCTTCAAGGTTAAGCAACGCTTGCCGAGGTTGGTCTGTGGATGGGTGACCATCTTAACATACCGAGACTCCTCCGTGCCTCGGAAAGCACGTTAAGCCGTTGGTCCTGGCTGTCATTTGTAGATCTTTGGCAGTCGTTACGGATAGTCAGAAGCCAGATAATCTGACACCACTTGCCAAGGAGTACCGTGTTACCCAGTTAATGGGTTGTGGAGGTCTGGTAGGCAGCCGCTCCACGTAAAATAGGTACTGGTATTCAGCTGAATCCGGTTTGACTGGAAGCCGACCCCAATATAGTTGGGAAAAGGCTAGGCAGATGAGCATTTCTCATTTCCCATTCAGGTATTTTCCATCATTTCGTCGTAATAAGCCACGCCTTGTCTAAATCAATATTTCAATCCATCCAAGAAGTATCTGTTAAAGAGCGATAAAATAATCAATTGTGCACAAGTGTATTAATAGATAAGATAACCGGTGCGATGTTTATTATATCAAGTACTTGCATGAAACATCGAATAAACAAATGAACAATACAGCCCATCTATTATATATGTATATATGTCACAGGAAAATGGCGAACTCCGTAAGAATATAAAATATCTTGAGACATTGTAAACTCTCGATAAATTGTCAACTGAACATTTGGAATACTTTTTTACGCATCTAAATTTGATATCTAGTCTATAATCTCGCGAAGTCATTCCGAGAAATTGTAGACTGACATAAAATGGCGGCACAAGTCTACAATTTATCCGTTTTTTATAGTATAAGTACCTGAAAACAAGTCTCTCATTGGTCTATTCAGAAAAAACAAAGACCACCGATATTTTGTCGATTTACTTACCCCCTTCCTAAACAATCCTGTAAAAAAAAGATAATTAATTGGCCGAAAACGCTGGATTACGATGCCACCGAGCAACTACTTTTCATTCCATCCTAATCGTTTAACTCGCCGACGGATCCAGTGCACGCACACATACTCACAAACCACATCTTTCCTCGCACAATAACGCCCACAAGACTCCACACTCACGCCACCAGTACACTTCACACCCACACATCACGCACCACACATACAACGCCACACTCCACATACGAACACGCACCTCAATAAACATAACCATACATAACAATTTTAATTTTTTGTTTTTTTTTTGCAATTCCTCTATACAAAATTCTTGTCCTTGTACCTTAAACTTCTGAAATGTGCCATAAGATGACCTTAACACTGGGAGCCTGGAGATCCGTAACACAGGGTTTACCTAGCACGGACTCCAGTCTCTCGCAAAGGAGGTTTTGTCTGCATTAACTGTCTATTCCTAAGATTTTAATTCTAATTTCTAAGCCAACCTTTGTGGAGGGAAAAATAAATAAATAATTATTATTGTTTTTATTAATGAGGGGCCAAGTTTCCAATTTAACTATCACACCAAAACACATAAATTATGGACCAGAGTGCTGATTGGTCGCCAGTTTATGTCAGTCCACAATTTCTCGGAACGCACGGAGTTATTTATAGAATAGAAGATTTTGATTAATAAAATTGCAGAACAAATGTTCATTTGACAATTTATCGAGACTTTACAATCCCTCAAGATATTTTATAATCTTACGGAGTTTGCCATTTTCCGGTGACATAATTGTAATATATTATATTTATTAATGAATAATAAAATAAAAAGAATCCCTGTTTCCCTCGGTTACGCCAGAACTTGAGAACGACTTCACCGATTTCATTCATCTTTTTTTTAAGTTTTCTAATTGGTACTTTGTAGAAGGTTCTACGGAAAGAAAAATTGAGAAAATTGCGCAGAAAATATTCCTACGGGAACGGGAAAAAACGGGATGCCCAAGTAGTATTGCAAGCTGTATTTAATTTCGGTTTAAGTGTATATTCAGGCTGTATAAGCGCTTAATAAAGTCCTTATAAGTAAAAAACCGGCCAAGTGCGTGTCGGACCACGCGCAGTGTAGGTTTCCGTAGTTGCCAGTCTCTTAAAACATGCCAGAAAAATAGTAAAAAGTCATTTTCAATAAAGTTACACTTGGTTTTAAGTCATTTTCTATGGAATTATTAGGATTTTTTTACTTACCCAGTTCCATTTTTTAATTTGGCCAAACTAAATCTGCATCATTAGAATTTTGAAAAATTGGTTTTCCTAGCCAGGAATCGAACCGGTTTATTTTGAAAAATAAAACACATGCTGTATTATTATATCATCCGAAAGAATCAAATTCTGGGAAGTAATAATACATGGCAAACTAAAAGAAAGTGCTCATTTTTAACAACAAACATAATTTTTAGGGTTCAGTACCCAAAGGGTAAAACGAGACCCTATTACTAAGACTCCGCTGTCCGTCCGTCTGTAAGACTGTCACCAGGCTGTATCTCATGAACCGTGACAGATAGACAGTTGAAATATTCACAAATGATCTATTTTTGTTGCCGCTATAATAACAAATACTAAAAAACAGAACAACAGACACGATTTTTTTGCCGTTTTTATAAATAATGGTACGGAACCCTTCGTGTGCGAGTCCGACTCGCACTTGGCCGATTTTTAACTCAACACTAGTAGGCATGCATTGAAATTTCATGGCACAGTATAAGTACATGCAGCACTGCAAATTCTTAGTAGTACTTATATCAAATGATTTAGCAAATTATATAATTTTAATTCTCGATCCTATTACAATTCAATTCAATGTTACAATTCTAATTTACAATACCTTATACATGTCATTGAAAATATTTAAATAATTATTATACAAATATTCATTAATTTTAGTCATAATATGTTCATTATGTACAATCATTCTTTATTTCGTAATGCCAGCATGTTACAAGGTCAATGAATTCGCAGGCTTTAAATTCCTTACAAATATGCAACTTTGGAGTTTCTGTTGTAAGAATAAAGAAGTACCTAGCTACCGGTTGTCAGTTGTTTAATAAAACGTGGCCTACATCTCCCTCGTTGATCTAAGTTCATTATTATCCTTATCCTACTAATATTATAAACGCGAAAGTTTGTAAGTATGGATGGATGGATAGATGTTTGTTACTCTTTCACGCAAAAACTACTGAATGGATTATGATGAAATTTGGCACAGTGGTAGATTATAGTCTGGAATAACACATAGGATACTTTTTATACCCGGGAATATGTTCCCTTGGGATAATTTTCAACAATCACGCGGGCGGAGCCGCGGGCGGCAACTAGTATATTATATTTCTTCTGCTGAATAAAGAGGTAAAACATGTTGGTACTTCTCTCCACAAAATAATGCTATAATTTAGCCAAGGCCTGTTTATTATACAGCCTCAACGACATTTGGACCGTGTTATACAGTCTTACGGCCGGTTTCAGTAACGTATCTAACTTTAACCAAACGTCAATTTAGCTACCAACAGTAGCTGAAACGTCATGTTTGCCTTTCAAACATGACGTTTCAGCTACTGTTGGTAGTTAATTTGACAGTTGGTCAAAGGCAGATACGTTACTGAAACCGGCCGTTAATTACTGTACTATGTAGGTAAGACATGGACTCTGTTATGCAGCCTTTGGTTTTAATCGGTTTAATCTAAACTAATATTATAAAGAGGAAAGATTTATTTGTTTGTTTGTTACGAATTGGCTCAAAAACTACTCAGCCGATTTTAAAAATTCTTTTGCCATTGGAATGCTGCAATTATCATCTTAAGTTGTTTATTAGAATTTTAATATTCTGTTTAAACACCCTAAGCTTTCACGGATCCCATTACATCACTCTACTAGCATCTCTACATGATGTGATGTCATGTCATGTAGAGTACCATACAAACAATGGTTACCATAACAGCTCATCTCTAAAGTACAGACGCTAGCACATCAAGCTACCCGAAACTGTCAAATTTTACCAATCGACTGGCCTGTTGGTCGACTGGTGTGACCCTGACTGCTAAACCGGAGGTCGTGGGTTCGATTCCCACCCAGGACAAATCTTCGTGTGATGAGCATGATCATTTGTTCTGTGTCTGGGTGTAATTTGTCTATAATATGTATGTATTTAGAAATATATAAGTATGTTTATTGGTTCTCCTGTTGCCATAGCACAGGCTCTGCCTAGTTTGGGATCGGATGACCGTGTGTGAATTGTCCGAAGATATTATTATTATATTTATGTTTTGAAAATGCTTTTCTACTCTGGTTTTTCCTTGCTCCCGCCCTGAGACCCTCAGGGAAAAGGCGGTTCGGATCCCCTGCTAATTGGTAACAAATACTGTGTTCCCCAGTACTTTGCTCAAGATGGTAACTGTGTATAGCTGCTTGCTTCTGTAGAACATGTATGTTTATGCCTGCATCTAATTTATCACAATATCTGTGTATGCTCTTTGCTACCATTCCTGCCGCTCCTATTACTACCGGTATGACTTCTGTAGGTGTGTTCCATAATCGTGTTATTTCTGTTTTAAGTAAGTGGTATTTGCTCAATTTTTCAATCTCTTTAGGGCCTATGTTATAATCTGATGGTACTGTGATGTCTATTAAATATGTTTTATTTTCTGTTTTGTTAACGTAAATTATATCTGGTCTATTATGTGTTACTGTGATATCTGTCTGAACTGGAATAAAATATAAAAGAAAATGACACAGCAAAATTAATGTGGGAGCACATTAATTTTGCTGTGTCATTTTCTTTTATCTGTGGCTGATATTATATTATTATTAACTTTGAACCTAATGCTTTAGACATCAAGTTCAAAACCAATTAAAGAAATTTGTCAGATTGTCACAGTAGCTTGATATGTCTGTACATGGTTGGTATTATAGTAAAAGTTGTTCATAATGAGTACATTGATTCCTGAAGCTTTACGTTATTTCTGTACATCCGCGTTGAGTCATGCGTGCTTATCTATAAAACATGTTCTCATGGAGAGTTTGCACGTGTTCCTCAATATCCTGGTTTGGAGACGCAGATTGAAGGTATTCTGTCTGTCCTTTTTAGGCGTCTTACGATCCAATTTGCAGCAAATAATATAATTGTGTTGACATCATCCGTTGGGCTCTGTTTTGGAACCTAATGGCTTGGCACGTGACGATGGGAAGAGATCAGATGTGATGACTATAATGCCTTGGAAGGTGGGTAGGCTTTTGGTGTTGGATGCAACATGTGTCGACACCCTTGCGCCATCCCATTGTCTTAGCACGGCGGGCTGCGCTGGGGCGGCTGCTGCAGGTGCAGAAAATCTCAATAACCTTATTGGGAGCTATATATTCCAGCCGTTTGGGGTCCATTAGGCCCATGGCGTCCGAGTGCTCACCGAGTCTTTCGGGACATCAGCAAACAACTCGTCTACTGTGTCGTCACGTGACCAGAGGGCTGGGCTTTCTTCGGCCAAAAGATCAACATTGCCATTCAACGCGGCAGTGCTGCCAGTGTTCTGGTTCACTTTTGCCATTGACAGCGATGTGGATAAATTTTTTGATGCCCAGTGATTTATTATGTTTTTATACGCGTTTGTACATTATTTCGCGATTATTAGTCTAGTTGTATTT